>JAODKL010000101.1:1588003-1608074 GCA_026780765.1 Petrocephalus schoutedeni | reverse complement strand
TACCATTTATGCAAAGATATGGTGCCCGCATACATTGTCAGTAAAGCCGGCTTCCAAAAAATGATACACGCGCTTGATAAGAGATATCAGCTGCCGTCGCGGAGTTATTTTTCAAGAGTTGCCATCCCTGAAATGTATTCCAAATGCAAGGCCAGTGTGGAATGCGAGTTACAAGAGATGAAATACTACGCGACCACTTCCGATATGTGGTCAAGCAGGACATCAGAGCCTTACTTAAGTTTAACGGTGCACTTTATTAATGATGATTTCGAAATGAAAAGCAGAGTCTTGCAAACGTCATACTTCCCCGATGACCACACTGGAGAAAATTTGTCTCAGGGTTTAAGAGATGCCTTGGCTTCATGGGGACTTTCTGAGGCTCAGCAGGTGTCAATCACCACAGATAACGGATCAAACATTGTGAAGGCTGTCGCTCTAAACAAGTGGACTAGATTGCAATGCTTTGGACACAGACTCCATCTTGCAATTGGTAAGTTTAAATGTAATAATTTATAAATGCAATATTAATTGGAATATATATATATATATATATATATATATTGCTTGCTATGTGAAAATATATACAATTATTTTTTTAATCTTTTATAAAAAAAAGTAAAAAATCCAGAATGAAGTAGTTTAGAAACAGACTGCTAGTTGGGGCTATTTCCCAAACATAGAGCTATTTGTAATCATACAGTAAATAGAAACAAAGGTGCCTTTAAAATGTTAACATAAAATGTTAGCATATTTTAAATTGCTTTAGCACTTCTTGTTTAGACCTACATATTTTATGCATTTAAAGATTTAATAAAATGCTCTTAATTAAACGATGATGCTTTTCATTTAAAAGCATTTTTTTTACTTCTTTCTTTTAGAAAATGCAGTTAAGGATGATTGCCGCATTTCCAGAGCCACAGGCCTGTGCAAAAAGTTGGTTGGCCATTTTTCACAGAGTTGGAAGAAGAAGAAGATGTTAACTGAAGCCCAGGAACAACTTCAGCTTCCAGTGCATGCACTCATAACAGAGTGCCCAACTAGGTGGGGCACAAGGCAACAAATGATAGAACGGGTTTTGGAGCAACAGAAGGCTCTTTCTCAGGTTCTTTCAGCTGATCGGAAAGCAAGACACCTGGTGCCACAATGGCAGGACATAGATGTCCTCGAATCTGTAAACAAAGCACTAAGTCCACTGCAAGAGTTCACCGATGCCCTGTCTGGCGAGGACTACGTCAGCGTGTCATATCTAAAACCAGTTCTTAATTTATTCAACACAAAGATCCTGGCAGTGGATGATGAGGACTCTGACCTGACCAAGACAATAAAATCTAAAATTCTTGAGTACATGAATAAAAATTATGAGGATGAAGATACTCAAGAACTGCTGGATATGGCATCCTTCCTAGATCCAAGGTTCAAGACAAGTTACATTGCTGCAGACAAACTTCCAAATATCAAGGCCAAGGTGTTGTCTGATATTAAAGATATTTCAGACATGGTGAGTTGGTGTATGGTTAAATTGAGTGGTACAGTCATAGGTTATTATAGTGACATGTGGTGTAATGTTTATTTTCTATTGTTTGTCTGTTTGTTCTTATAGAATGCGATGCATTCTGAGAGTACCACAAGGAGAGAGAATGAAGACACAGACCTACCACCAGCGAAAAAATCAAAGAAGTCTTTGGGAAGCTTTTTCAAGACTGTCTCAGCCGTGCCAGCATCTATGCAACTGGATGAAGCCATTGCCTCTGAAGTGAATAGCTACCTGCTTACTCCTTCGATCGACACTGAGGAAGATCCTCTGCTGTGGTGGAAACTACACCAGATAAATTTCCCAAGATTGAGCAGGCTTGCTCAAAAATATCTCTGTGTTCCTGCAACAAGCTCACCATCAGAAAGGGTGTTTAGCACAGGAGGGAATGTGGTGACATGCCAGCGGGCAAGCTTGAAACCAGAAATGGTGGACATGCTGGTTTTCGTAGCCAAAAACATGTAAACATTTCAAGCAGCTAGTTTCTGCCATTGTGCCTAGTTATTGTTATTTGAGAGACATTTCAGCCTGCTTTTTTGTTTTGATGGTTTGATTACCCACAAACATTTATTTTTCCTTAGGTCTGTTCTAGAGACATGTTGTTACAATTAACTTTATATGTTTTTAAAACATATTATTTAGTATGTTGGTTACAGAGAAATATTGTTACACTTTTATTTATTATTTGGCCCATTGTCTGTTTTAGAGACATTGTTATTGCCTTATATTTTTTCTAGAGACATGTTACAGCTTTTGTTATAGTGCTCTTAATGGTTTCTTTTCGAAACATGTTTTATATGAACACTGCATGCATTTATGAAAGTAAATGTTTCCCTGTTTCTTTAAGGAAATACAGTGTCAAAAATTTGATTCAAAATCGAAATTAAAATCGAAATCGCAAAAGTGATTTAAAAATCGAGATTCTTTTTTTTTGTCCAAATCGCACAGCCCTAGCTGACGGCCTCCCCAATTCCATCCACCACTCGCCATGTATGTCCCAGATCGATCGCAGATATCATAAGGGACCCGCCAGAGATGACCCTACAGCGCCACCTTTCAGGTCGGCACGCGCGCGGCGTGCCTTTTTACGCTAAATAGCTACCGCTCGCGATTGACAGCCAGAGATGAAGCGGAAATACGCACATCGGGCCCCGCCTCAATACCACGGTAATCTCCAACCGTGTATTTTTAATACCTGTCTAATGTTCATTTCTAAGCACATATCTCCCCCACTCTCGCCCCCCGCCCACCGAAAATGCTGAATTTGTCCGTTTTTAAGTGTGGGATTAGCAGATGACGTTTCGGCATTAGTCCCTGCACTCACCGCCCGCCTCCCACACCTAGACGAGGGCACCAGGAGTCCCTGATGGAGCAGCCAGAACATCGGGCTTCAAACAAACACCATACGATCCCGGAGGTATCCCCCCCCCCCCGCCACTCCCATTCCCCTCACCGATGAGAGGAAAGTCCTAATAGAGCCTTGTCACTCCGGGGCAGGACATTCCACGGTTATGGGGCACAAGCGTACAATTTAAACACCAAAGAGAGTGCAAGACAAGAAACAAAACCACAAAGAACTAACCATGGATGATTGCTTTAAGCTGTGGAAGTGATCAGAGATAGAGTCGAGGCCCTTTCTGCAGTTTACAGGGAAAAGGATCATTTACACCATATTTCTGAAACCTTTTAGGGCGGAAATAATAATAATAATAATAACCATAATTATGAATCTTTAACGGCCACGGTCGGGCACACATTGCTGCTCATCCGCAACCTGACAAATATCTCCTGGATTAATGAACCATGCAAGGAGGGGAAATATTAACGATGGTAAAAATCACCAAAGATGCATTATGTCATATATATATATATATGCATAACATATACTGGGTAATTTTCAGTCTGTAATGCAGGCGACGGGTGATGTCACCGTATTTTGACGTGGTTCCATTCACTGGCCATCGACTGGGTGTCCACTGCACCCCCAACCCCCCGCCCATGCATGATGTAAATAGCATTTCAGCTTGGGGCCCAGAACACCCCCCACCTCACCCAGGTACACACTGACACTCGCCTTGACACTCGTTTTGATTTATACCATGCCTAACCTCCTTGGCTAGCAGACATCGCAATTACTGCGACGAAGAAGACAACAGAGGGTTAATATCCAGAATCATCCAGAGCCGGAACCCCCCCGCGCCCCCAGTGCCCCACATCCTTCCCTCAGCATAACATTTGCATGTCGTGATAAAAGCCGCCCATGTGTGCCTGCCGCTACACACCTTGCCACATAAATTCACGGAAAATAAATACAACTATATCACGGAGCAAGGCGAGTGAACTGCCCCCCACCCCCCCAACATGTTATTTGATCAAAAATGCACCGTGAGAATGGAAATGCCGGGGTATATCATTCCCGTAAAATACACGCTTTAAATAACATTATTTTATTTTCGCTAAATAAATAAATAAGATGAGCCTTATAGGGGGCCGGGGTGGGGGGCCGCTGTCGTCTGCTGGCGGTGCCACTGTCGGGGGTGAGCCGGGCCCTCTCCGCCACTTCCCCCGTGCCAGTAATCTCTTGCAGCCCGAGAAAGAGTGCCTCTATATTTAGCATCAGATTTCTCATGCTGTAGGGAAAGCTGGAGCAAACGAGGCAGGAAGGGAGGAGGGGTCAGGCGGGGGGGTGGCGGGGCCCGTCGGCTGAGGGCCTGTCTGTCATGAGTCACGCGCGGGCCTAGATCCGGAGCAGCACGCCACACCGCGGCCCCGTAACTGCGGCGAGGCCCGCAGGCTGGCCTGCTCGCCCGGTGGAAGGGAAGAGAGGGAGAGGAGGTAAACATTTAAATTCAAAAATAGAAAGAGAAAAATTGAGGGATGAGGGGGAGGGAGAGGACACAAAAAGCAGTGCTCCGAGGCAGCAGGAGGACAGCCGGGGGGGGGGGGGACAGGCGAACGTCACACATGAGCAGACGAAAGCACAGGTCAGGAGAAAACGCGGCTCGCTGCCGTCTGTCCGGGAAGCAGAAGGAGGGGGGCGGGCCCCTCTCGACCCGGCCCGGCCCGCGGCTTCGCTGGGGGTCAGCGGCAGGCCACGGGAATGCATCGTCGGCAGCAGGACACGAGCCGCGAACGAAACAAAGGAGCCGGATAACAGAGGCAGACGAAACGTAACATGAGCAAGAACGAATGGGATCAAGGCCGGGCCGGGCGATTATCCGGCTCCCGCGCCGGGCCGGTACCGCGCACAAGAGTCGGGGTCAAGCAGGAACACTCAGAAGCGGAGCGAGTGCTCGACCGCCTCTCGACCACGGAAAAGAAAAATAAAAAGAAATGGCGACTCTCCTGCATGCGGCAATCTGCCGCCTGCCTCTGAGGGGCTCGAGTGTGCCCGGCGGCCGGGGGGGGGGGCACTCAGGAGTGCCGTGGACCCGTCACGCCGCTCTCTTCTTCACAACAAATCGGCAAGGTCAAGCATAACCTAACAAGGAGACGTCCGATATACAAGTGAAATTAAATAAACGTCACAACACACAATAACTACAGGGACTCTAAAGAGAGATGGGGGGGGGGGGGCTGTCAGTGTAATTCACTGTGAAGTGGGGTGGGGGGGCAGTGAGAGAGATCTCAAACATTTAACCCTAACAAAACGTATCACAGCCAGACCCTGGTAAACTGCTCCATTCAGTGAGAGGTACTGTCACCCAGTGCCATCCATCGAGTCAGCATCCATAGCTGCACCAGTGGTGATAAACCCCAAGACTGCCATCACTGACCTTGGGGGGGGGGGGGGGGGGGGGCTACACATCGCTACACACCCACAAGCCAACAGGAAGACCTCCCAGGACCCAGGCCGGAAGCCGGAATGTCTCCTTGTGTCTTTAAGGTCGTTATCGTGGGGGCTCATCGTCCCTATTCAGTATCCCACAATGCCGCGCTCCTCCGCTTTTGGGCGCAGCATTATCACAGAATCGCTATCTGTTATGCTCGCCAGCAGCACAGCGCTGACCCCACGGCAGCCACGCCGGCGAGTACCAAAGTGCAGATTATACGTCTAAGAGGAACTTTGATAGACGTTTCTGTTGTTTTCCCAGGCACAGGGATGTGAATTTGAATAAGGAGTGGGTGGGGGGAGGTAGTTTGGGGTCTCGAGTGCCCCTCTCCCATACGTCCAGCTCTGGGAAAGCCTTTGTTAGCCGCCGTGTCGAGAGGGGACCTTGTTTCTCCCATCCTGCCTGCCGGCTCTCCTCATTAATGTCACTCAACATCAGTTTTTGCTAGGCTAACTGCAGCACCCCCCGCCTTCCCGCTGCCTGAACACCACCCTCACAGACATTATCACAGAGCCCAGCACCCTTTGAATGGTTGGCTCCAATAAAAACAGAAGCGGAGGACAGAGGAAGGGAGAGGGAGACCACTGAGCTCGACAAAAGGGTTCCTAAGCAGACTGCTGGACCGCTCACCGCTGCTCCCCCTTCTGGTGTTCCTACGCAGCACCAAGTCACAAAACGCCACTGTGGGGGGGGGGGGGGGGGGGGAGAGACTGTGTATGTGTTATTTACACGTGTGCTGTAAGAGTGCTGAGCCAGCTAGACTCCTGAGGGCAATTGAGGTGTCACCCCACCCAGGATCCAGCCAGTATAACATTCAAAGGCACTCGAATTATTACGCATAAAAACAATCAGGTGTGATTTCCCTTTGTTAAAAAGGCCAAATTTAAAAAGCAAAACAATGAAAGTGACACAAATTCATAATATTTTGGCTCCCCGCCAGCTCTGCTCTGCCGGAACAGACAGCCAGCACGGCTTTTCCAGCCCGACCGCCCAAGACCAGCGATACCGCAGACGGGCAATTTCCCGGCATCCCACAGAATTGCAGCGTCGCCAGGAGATATGATGACACCTATCGGGGGGGGGGGGGGGGGGGGGGGGGGGGGGGGCAAGGCGGCGCTCGTGGTAAACGGCGGCAAACTGGCGGCGTGGGGCCCTGCCCTCCGCGTGCCGATGGCGGCCTATTCATACGCGCCCCTAGGCCCTGGAAAGTGGCTGGTGTGCAGGAGCTGGGACACGCCCTCCGCGGCGCTGCCAGGGGCCCATCAGCTCAAGGCCAAGGGCGTCAAGCGACTGACATCCCCGTTATAATCAGAACCCCGTCTTTACCCCGTCTGTGCTTGCGCAACTGGAGTCGCGGTGATAACGTGCGGCCTTTGCGACACCTTCAGAACACACACAGACACACTCAATGTGCACAATCACATTCACTCAGCACACACACACACTCACACATACGTCTGATTGCCTTCTATTATGGAGGTTCTACAATGTCAACTAAGTAAACAGACACACAGAGAAGCACACACAGAGATGCACACACACGTAAATGGGAGCTAAATGTTTCTGTTGCTGTAAAGTTCCCCTTAGATTTCGCCGGCAAATAACCAACAGGCCCCGTTAAAAACACAGATAAATGTGAAGGAAGCAGAGCTTCGCGTCGGACCTGTCAGACGGCCGAGATGCCCTGTCCCATCACCCCCCCCCGCCTCCCGTTACCGAGCACGCCCCAATCAAAGCGGAGCGAGCGGGAGGACACGGCACGCAGGATCCGGCAGCGAGCAGCCAGCCTCCTAATTGGAGGCAGGGAGCTGAGCTGCGGTGTGAGAACAGGCTCCGGGCCGAAGGATATCCTGGCAGGTCCAGACAGATGGGCCTTTGGGGGGGGGGGTTGGGTCAGGATGGGGGCCGGGGGGGGCAGTCTCAAAGTTTCACCTTTGGACTTCATTAAAAGAGAAAGAGAAGGATTGGGGGGGGGGTTGAGGGCTGGGCAGGGAAGGTTTCTGTCTCCACAGTACTCTTCCCCTTCAGGACCCACATCACCTGACCCGTGAGCTCCGGGCCGGCCAATCACGCGCGCACAAGCAGCAGACACCGCGCCGGATGGGGGCGCGGGGCAGGGGATTAAGCTCAGGGGAAAATTCTGCCCACTTAACAGCCGCGGCCCTGGCGTGTAGCGCCCAGCTCCCGGGAAAACAGCAACGCCACGCCGTCAGCACTAAGCGGGATTCGGGCCGGCCACTAAACTCAGTTTTCGCTATATCAGCAGCACCTCTGGCTAACTCCCTCCCACTCTCCCTCCCTCTCCCGCTCGCTCGCTCCTCCGCTAGCAGCCTCGTCCACCCCCCCCCCTCGCCAGTCACCGCCACGTTAACGCGAACCGCGGTTACGTCAGTCTGCGCTGATCCGCTATAAGTCCCCTTTAAGCGTTCCGGAGCACTATATAAACAACATTCAATTTAACGGAATTAACACAGCAATAATACAAAGATTCTTCAAATATTTCAAGTTCCCAGGCGTGCCGACTACCTACGGAGAGCGTGCTGACTAACTACATGCAGAATCGCACTCTTTAATGAAAGCCAATTATTAGGATTCGGATTAAAGACTAACCGGCTAAAGTGTAAACATGTCTATTTTTACATTTCCAAAGCACCCAGCTGACACGCATCAAACGGGGACAAGATGACCATGAGGACAAAAAAAAAATAAGATCGCAATAAGAGAATTTTAAAAACACAACACTTAAGATTTTTTATGTCCTGGTGGGTAGTAATCCATTTAAAGTAATTCACGCCTAATGCCACGGTTAAAGGTGGTCAAGCCTAGGTAAACTGCAAACACACACGCAGACACACACAGACACAGAGTATCAGCACCCCCCTCCAATTTTAAGGGCCAAGCGATGCCCACTTTACACTTTCAGGGGGCATTAGCTGCGTATATAAATGCCACCCCGGGGCGACTCGGGGCCGCGTTGCATTTGCCAAAGTAAAGCAAGAAACCCAAGAAGGAGCAGCTCGCCAGGAGAACCTTTAACCTCCAAAACTCCCCGACTGAAACCATGAGCCACTAACCCAGATCATTACGTAACCACGCCGACTAGCTAGGTCACCTAGTTACGGCAGATAAGCGCCCAAGCCGCGCTGACTGGTTTATCGCGGCTAACCTCGGAGGCAGAGGCGAGCTAGTTACCGGCCCGATCTGACGTCGGACGGCGCTTCCTGCTCAGCGATTCTGGTGTCACACGCTCTCCTCACAAAATTATTTTACGTAGGACGTGTCTTCAGAGTGTGTCCAGGGGGGGGGGGATGGTAGATGCCGGATTCACGGACCCAGAACCACGCTGCCCGCAGGCTGACGCGTGCCGCTGACCCTCGGGAGGCCAGGCCTCAGCCCGCGCCGCGACTCGAAAGCGTCTCGCGGACAGAGGGAGAAGCGGAAGCCGACCCGCGCCGGAAAGCGTAAGCGGGGCTTGCCCGTTTGCCGCGTAATTGGAATTAGCGCATCCGCGCCGCAGAGTCGGCACCGCAGCCGGCGGACCGCGGTTCGTTTCACAGCGGCAAGACAGAACACGCCCAGCACTCTACGAGTGCTGCCCCCCACCACCCGCACCACCAAGCCTCCTGCTCGCCCCAGAGAGCAACAACAAGCCCTTTGGAATTCAGCCCCCGCCGAGGTGGCCGGGATCCCATTATCAATTAAAAAACATCGTGTCTGGGCACGCGGGGGCCCCGCGCGGCAGAGTCTGTGCTCCGGCGGCGGACTGCGGAGACCACAGCCCCCCGTCCCGGGTATGGACACAGACAAAGACAAACACAGAACTGCGGCCTCCCCAGATTAAGGCGGAGGGACCCCGGGATGTTTGCAGCCCACCCCAGCCCATAAAGGCTTCTCTAATATTGTGAATCCCTGTGATATTAGCAGGCTACGCACACAGCGGGGGCGGGAACGCACGGGCGGAAGCCACTATCCTCCATGACTGGTTTGCCAAGCACAAAGACACAAAGAGGCACCCAGAGGCACTCAGTGGCGTGAGCAGGGGCACGCGATCCGCCTCACCCCCCACCCCCCCCCCAGGAGGGGTGTCTCCCATTTCGACTTCCTGGACAGACGGCACCACAGACAGCAGTTACCTTCAGAGATGTCCCCACGGTGAATAACAGAGCCCTTATCTGTGTGTGTGGGGGGCGGGGGGGGGAAGTTCAGGGGAGGTCGGTGAGGGGCATGGGAACAAGCCACGGGGACATTTGGGGGACGGGGGCCGCCGGTTCTCACGCCGCGCGCTCGGGCCGCCGCCGCGGTCACCTGACCGCAGGCATAACCTGACCTAAATACAGCGGGGGGGGGGGGGGCTCAGCTTAGAAGGCAAGCCGGGGCTGGAGGGTTGGTGCCAGAACCAGTGCCCGAGATTAAACGAAAACGGGCCTGACAAGGATCCACAGACCAATGCCAATTTACCACCTTAAACAGGGCAGAAACACACACACACACACAGCAATGGTAATCTCAGAGCCGTGAAGCTGCTGGCCTTAAGAGGCCGCGTCCCCCTCTTAAGACAAATGAACCCATCTTAACTAAAGAGCTTCAGCACCGGCTCAAGCCTCCACTGCAGCGTAAGTCCCAGGTTAATCGCCAGGCGCCGTCCGAACGAAAGCCAGCCGGCAGGGGGCGTGGCCTCGCACGGCGCTGTCGCAGCGCACTCGGGACGCCTCGGGTTAAAGCTCAAAAATGAGAAAACAAGCAAAATAAAAAACGGAAGAAAGGGACCATTCACACAGGGCCGGCCTTTCGTACTTTTCCTCAATAATACGCCGATATTCCCAAGGCGGGCGAGCGGCCGGCCTTTCAAAGAGCTCACTGCCAATTCCCCGTCGGAAACCTGAACTCGCCGGCAACAATACTCCTCTGTTCACCACACGGAGGAAAAAATTCATTACCGATCTCGGCCTGTTCTGGCCAGAAAGGCTTTTTGGGCCGCGAGTATAATTGAACCGAAAGGGGCTCCTTTCCTCCTTTCAGGCAGCGCGCTGCAATTTTCTGGTGAGGAAGGGCCAGAACCGGGCCGACAGGAAACGTCAAAGGCTATTACGCAGAGCGGGGGCTTATCAATGGCCGCTTATTTCCACAAAAAAACGAGGAGTCGTCGCCATCACGGCGGGCCGTCCTCCTCGGCGGTCCTCCTCGGCGGACGGCGACCCTGCCAGGTTCCAGCCCGTCACGCAGACGGCTCTGGCCCCCGTACGGTATCGACAAAGAGCTCCCTCCTCCCGAGGATGTCTGGGACGCCATCCTCCCGGACCAGAATTCCCTGCAGCCGTATGCTAATTAGCTGGGAGGAAATGGAACGAAGAAAACCAGCAAGTGTCCCGTCCCCAGATTGGGGGGGGGGGGATGAAAAAAAAAAAAACATTCCCAGAAGAATTAAAACAAATCATATGGTCCAAATGCGAACAGGCCCACTCATCTAGAACCAGCACGAGAAGGAAGAAGGTGACCCAAGTCTCCGTCTTACCTTGGGTTGGGCGCGTCTAGGGAAGGCAACTTTAGGGTCGATCTGTTGGGGGACGACAAAACAGAGAGAACGTAAACATTAAGAATCATGCTTACATTTAGACGATTAGAAAGGAACACCAAGCACAGAGTGGGCAGGGGCATAAAAAAAAATTGGGAATAAATGTAGACTCAGCATCTCAGCATTTTAGCCGCGAGTGCGAGAGGCATCCTCTCTATAATAACAAAGGCAGAGAATCAGATCAGCATCTCCACTCTCCCTCATTCCGTACAGCGCACGCCCTCCTCGCTCATACCTCGCTGGCTCGTACCACAGCAAACGCGGGGAGGCTGGCTCTCAGAATTAGCGGCGAGTACGTGCGTTACGGCGCACTGACGCACCACAGCCCCCCACCTCGGATCCAAAAAAGGCAGAGTACTTTCCTAAAACACCACTAAATGGGTAACAATTTTCCCCTGACACTGTGCTAGTGGCCAAACTGTCCATAAGGCAAATATTTTTATTAAAGCCTAATACCTGGTATTAAAAAAAAAAAAAAGTTTCTTTTTCCTTTTCAAACGAACAACATTAAACTAACAACGAATTACCTTGAAAAGATTGTAGGCATCAGTGCAAAAAAGGAACATCACACGTTTAGGGGAATCAAAGCGGATGCGAGCCAGTTGATTTTTTTTTTTTCTACATTATCCTCATATCTTCAGAGGATTTTCCACACCTGATCTTAGACTAAGACCGTCGCCTCAGCTTTCAGGCGACACGGCGCAGGTGCGGCGCAGCGAGGCCCGGGGGCCCGTTCTGTCCTTGCTTAGCACGACGCTAACGCTAACTTATATACGAGCATATATACGATCACCTGTAACAAAAATAAAACCTAATAAAAGGAGGGGGGGGATCCTGTAGAGTGACAGGCACCTGAACACTGCTTTCATCCAAGATTCATTACGATTCATTCCAGGCCCTTCCAAAACCCGAAAGGACATCGGCGCCATCGGCCTTTGAAGGCCATCTTCAGAGATCCAGGTGGGCCCCCCCCCCCCCAACCCCCCGCATTATTTCCAGAGGTTACCGTGACGCACAGTCAATGACCCGTTTTGATTTCATCGATTCCAATTAAGTGGCACGGGGAAATAAAAATGCAATGTGTTTACGGATCCACCTGTACGCGGCGCGGTGCCAGGCGGGCCAGACAGAGCGCCCGCAAAGACAGGAGCACCCGGGGCCGATATCGACCACATTTAAATAACACCAGCTCTGAAAAACAAAACCACTTAAAGCTTAAATATAAGGAATCCAAAACAATCTATGGCACCATTCGGGGACGGACTCTCTCACTCCCTCTCCCTCGCTCCACAGTATTCCTTGAGATCTGTTCATCTCACTTGCTATTTTTACACACACACACACGCTCAAAAATTATCATCCCTTTTTCCTCTCTTTGTCCAAAAATATAACCGGTGATGATGTGCAGAGCGGGCAGAAGCTGGGGTACATGGCCCGTGGCCACAGGGAGACTGAGCGAACAGCCCGTCACTCGGTTACGGCGACCCGGAAACGCGCCCCGACAGTAAGTCACCGCTAAGGAACGGCGACTGTTTCCTCACACACCGGCGACCGAGAGGACAAAGCAGCAGGCAAGCGGAGAGTCTGGGGCCCATTTGGCAATTATCGCTCGGCTCTGAATGCTATGAATAGTTCACAGTGTCTGCAAAGCCTCCCGCCCCCCCTCTCCGGTCCGGTCCCGTCCCCCAAGCGTTAACATGTCTTCCCAGGGCAGAAATGACTCCAGCAAAGAGTGCATTAGCAGAATGTTACAGGAATACGCACCATGACGTGGTAGGAAACGCCTTTCCAGTTTGTAAGGGATGAGTAAAAGGTACAAACTTGATAAAAACCTAACACTTCTATGAGCTATGAGCACAGCCAAACAGGAACAACCACCTTAAACGTATTACAGTAATAGTTTGTGTCTCATCGTTTCATATATACAGATACCTAAACTATTTCTGGCCCAGAATTTCACTTGAGCAAAGGTTAGGAAGTGAAACTTCAGGATAGTATAGTTTCCTAACCACTACTCCCCCTGCTGTTAGAATAAAAAAGCGCTTGAGGAAAAGGGATCTGAAAAACATACTACTATATTCTGATGCGTTTTTTTGTAGAAATAGATGAGAGACACTGACAGTGCCCAAAACGAACGTTTTAATTCCATTTTGTTGAAAAGGAAGCACGCAGAAGTTACACTTGCTCGGCAGTAGCTACGCAAACGCGGCGGCCTAGGGGGCCATGAGCATGACACACATTCACAGACACCAGCACGGGCATCACGTGACACCAGCATTTTCACAATAACTGCACACATCCGATTACATAAATCAGAAACAAACTGGTTATCAGCCAAGATGAATTGCGATGTAAATTATTCACCAGGCCCCAGCTCGTGTGCATCCAAATACAGAACTGGGCGTCTAACAGACGGAAGAGACCCCCCCGCCCCCCACACCCCCCACAAATATCTGCTGAATGAGCACCAGTAATAGTGCCTAATGATCTCTGACAACCGCGGGAGAAATTATTAATATCTGTGATGTCTGACGGATACCCCTGCCAGCACCAAACATCCCCACGGCTGCAGGAAGCGGCCCGATTACCCGAAGAACCTGACGGGGGCGCCGGCGCGCACCTGCCACACACCACGAACGTAGCAGGAGGGGCCCACGGGAAGAGGGCCCCACGGCAGGGCCATGCAGTCTCGGAGGGAGGAAGGACTCTGTGCCCTGGATTGGAAGGTCGTCGGTTCAAATCCCACGGTTTGCCAGAGTGATGTCACCGCTACGACTCGAGTGAGGCCCTTACCCCTAAATGCTCCAAGAACTGACTGACCCTGCTCTCTTAAAAATGTGTAGATGGTTTCAGATTAAAATGTCAAATAAATTCATTTAAATATAATAAGTATACGGAGGGAAAAAATGAAGAAGAGGAAAAAAAAAGCAGCCCGGATGTGACTAGGCGCACAGCGGTGTCTAATAATTCGGAGAGGCTGCGCAGCTGCTGCAGCTGCCGACTGGCACGTCTGCGTGCCCTAAAGCTCATTCCACAGACCCACCTGGACACACCTTTCCGGAAGCCAGATCCGCCTGCCAGGCGTCCCGAGGCGCGATCCTGAGAACACCCCATGAAAAACAGGCTCCAGCTTAGCGCCAGCTCACCTGGGCGCTTTTAAGGAAGGAAAAAAAAATAGACTGCTTTACAATAAGGTAAGCCGTGTTGGAAAAGCGGAGGAGGCAGGGAGCCCCCCCATATCTGAGGGCTCCTCTTTTGAGGAGATGCTGGGTTGACTCAACGAGCGGCAACAGCAGCTCTGGGAGGTTTACATAAAAAAAAAAAAAAGAGCAGAGAAGATTTCAGATCCCCGAGGGTAAGAGTTAGACGGGGGGGTAGGTTCTGGCCCGCTACATGGGATAAGCCCTCGTTAGTGTACATGGCGCATTTGGGCAGAGGGGGCTGCTGGTATAGTGGGAGGTGGCGAGAGAGGAACGGCCCGTCGATTGCAGCAAGATGAGAGGCGCTCTTATCAACAAGGCCACGGTCCACCTCTGGCTCACACACGTACGCACGCTCCCCCCGCGTCCCGCTCGCGCCTCCCCCGACACGCCGATCACCACCACCAGGTTCCCCTTCGACCCCAAACACGCCCGGACTTCCCGGCCGCGGCCAACCAGATGATACATCCAGGAGTGACTCAAATAAGCAAATATGCTAAACCGATTAAAAAAAAATAATAAAAATAAATCCCAAACAGCATCTCGCACTTGTGCGATGCCAGGCTAACCTCCAGCGGGAATTTTTACACACGGCGACCCCCCCCCCGCCGCTGCCATACTGCCACCGGAGAACCCACGTACCTGCCAGATAACGTTCAAACGAGTTTAAGCAGTCACCTCTGCCAGCGATCACAAGGGAGAAAGCGGGCTCTGGATGGTCATGAGACACACACACACACACACACACACACACACACAGATACGTGGGCGTACACAGGTGAGGAAGCTGAAGTCACAACGAGAAGCACGGGAACATTGCGGTTCTCACACGGCTTCGGAAAAAAGAAAAAAAAAACAAACAAAAAAAAAAACCTTGCTGATGAATCCCGCTTGTGATCGCCAATCCACTGGCGAGTAAAGCCATAAATAAAACAGAGACATAAACAGCCACACAGACAGCAGAGAGAATGACCTCCCAGGGAGGGCAACCTGCAGTGGCTTTCACACGCCTCTCCCCCGTAGCTGAGCCCAGGTGCCAGGCTGCCTAGCGGAATAATATTAAAATTACAGGGCTGGGTATTTTCATTTAAAAGAAAAATTGATATCTATGAAAAGCCTCCTTCTCCAGCTCACACAGCTAAATTCAATCAGTTTGGGACAGCTGTGTGCACAGGCACTGACTGTCCTCCACAACCTCAGATCTCGTACCACAAAGATCGACGCTTACAGTAACACACTGACATTTTTTAAAAATCTCATGATGTTCGAAACAACTTTTTTTGAGTTTGTGCCATTAAAGCATTTAAAAGGAAACTGACAAGGGCAGTATGGAAACATGCCCACAGATCACGCCTGGGACTGTGCATGAAGACAGGAGCATGACATTTTTAGCAAGGCTAAATCAAGTGGTTTAAGCATGCAGCCTTTATTTAAATCTGCACCAAATAAAAATGACAACACAGGAGCCGAGTGGAAACAAGAAATTATTTATATGATCCACACGCACCTTTTGCGTTGACTTAGAACTACAATAAGATCTAAGATGTAATCCTCCAATCAGAGCTTTCCAGCAAGTGTTTGTTATAATCAACTAATAACAAATAAGGATTCGTTAGAGAAAACATCAACTGTGTGACATACTAGGTATGGATGGACAATATAAAATAACCACCTGTTTACTATAACCTGTTTAATTTTTTTTTTATTTTAAATATAAAAGGTGTTGTCATTTTCTCCATGTCCAATATACCCTTTTAATAACATGCCCAGCATGACTCAACAATGCAAATCATTTTTTCAAAGTATTTTTCAAATCCACAATTCCACACCTGTATTTGTTACAAATTTATTAACAAAACAGAAACTATTAAAGAGCATGTCTTAATTTTAGACGATACATTTAAAAACATTCGGGTCATGAAAAACAAAAATGGCATTACCATAGTCACCAAATTCAGTATCAACATAATAGCACAGAAAACAACTACGCATTTAGCAACACAACTGCAGACAAAATTGCATTGATTTGCTCAAAAGCTTTAAAGTACACAGGGAAAAACATTTTTCATATTTAGAGGATTCGTGCTTCATCAATACATTAAATCCAGCAGTGCACATGTTTCTGCCAAGACAGTACTTGCTTTAATTTAATAGTACAATATCAAATGTCAGAAATCCAGCTAGAATAAATGAGATCTTCATGCAATCTGCCCACACATGAAAACAGTCAAATCGTTACATTATTAAAAATATCATTTAAACATGTGGACATCTCGCCCATTATTTCAGCAGTTTTGATTTCGCCAGTTGAAAAGATGGCTGTACTGATATAACATGTTTTGCTGCTGTAACGGTTACTTAAATAACCTTTAAAATAAATATTAACGTCTGGAGAAAGTAATGCTGAATAACAACTGCCCCCCCCTCCCAGAAGCTAGGCTGTGGGGGTTGAGGCAGCTTTTAATACCGCTTTATTGAAAGGTCTCGGGTAAGTACATATTAAGGGGGGGGGGGGGTAAATTAATATGTTCCAGTAAACTGCTCTATCAGTGCTGGTAAGCTCTCTGGGCAGTAAAAGCTAAAAATTTAATACCAAGCGCATTCTTCACGCAGCGGAAAACTGACAAGGGTCCCAAACCATTATTACAAACCGGTGCCAGAGAATGTCATGTCTAGCAAGTTTTAAATACACACAGAGGCACTCCCCAACACAGAGCTCTGCATCACCATTTTGACATCCTAGAGCAGCCTAATGGAAAAAAAAATAAAATCTTCTTGTAACTACGAGGAAAGGCAGTAAAAAAAAAAGACATGCAGGATCCAAGCTTAGCAAAGGGTCAGTGGGGGGGCGGTAAAAAAATGCCACTTTTGAAAGCAATTAAGTGGTGCTTTAACACACTGGTGAAGTGAAGGACTGGGTAAGGAAAGGGTTAAGGCAGATAAGGCGGCCGGCCGAACATGGTAGAAAAGCCCTGAGTTGGAAAGCATAATTACTTATTTGCGTCAACAGTGTGTGTTGCCGTGTTAATGACATTACTTATAATGTCACTGCGCAACTCTAATGGAAACAATGGAATATGTGACAGTGGCCCTTTAAAAGTCACGTTAATCACAGGCAAGCACAAACATCGTCCAAAAATACATAGACACACACATAAAAATCAATAAAGTGAAACGTACCGTCTTTGAGTCTAATTCGTGGTGTGGCTGAGCTAAGACTTTATCTACACTGGCAGCATCCGCAAACGTAACGAACCCAAATCCCCTATAAAATGAGAAAGAACAAAATTAAGTCAGTAACAATTACGACACAGATATCTTGCTAAATATCATGGGAGGAGGGAGGGGGAAAGGGCACAAAATAATAGCGCAGGAGAACGACGTGCATGTGAAACTGAGACGCCGCTACAACGGTACTTGGCGACCGCCTAGGAAAAAAAAAATAATAATAATGCTGGCGCTTAACACGCCTTCATCCACATACAAAAGGTTACTTTTTAAACAGTTAAAATATTTATGAACAAGCAAGTGAAACAGCGATCGGCACTTGTGACATTTGTTATTGTTATTTTATCGCTATTTCTGTGTAGAAGAAGCCGCACACGGCCGGCGGAGCTAAAGCGGTAAGAATCCGCCTGAAGTCCCGAGTCAATGTCAAATTGTATCACCTTTCGCAAAGCGCCGATTTAACAGCGGACAAAGCGCAACTCGGGGGGAGAGAATGAGAAAAGTGCTGGGTGGCTATAGTCCGCCGTGCCGAGCAATCGGAGGGGAGAAAAGTGCATCTGTCATTGTGCGAATTTAAAGTAAAGTAGAAGGCAAGCACCCCCCCCCCAAAAGAAAACGTCCTTTTTTACCTGGAGCGCTTGGTCGTGGGATCCCGCATCACCATGCATTCTCTGATCTCCCCAAATTTACTGAAATAGTCTCTAAGGCTGTCTGCAAACGAAACAAGAGGCACATTATTATTTTTTTCTCTTAGTAAGCGATTTCTTTTTTTTTTACTGAACAAGTGTTGTTTCCGCGATTAAAAAAAAAAGAAAAACAAGAGGAAAGAAAAAAAATAAGAGACGACGGCCGTCGTGCACAGGGGTCGAATAGAGGACTCTAAATGAGTGGGAATTTAAAAGAAGACACGGGCATGTATCCCGCAAGGGCAATGCACACGCCGCGCAGCGCGGCGGGCACAGGCGGAGCGGACCGGCCGGGCTGCAGCGACAGCACAACGGGGCAACTCAACAACAAAGGCGGCCGCTCGGCTCGGGCACCGACGGAAAATCACTCACCTGGTGAGGTCTGCCAGCTGAGGCCACCGATAAACATTTTACTGTAAGGGGAAAACACGGCACAAGTCAGTCCAGATGTCAGATCGGCCATTTTGACGTGCAGCTAACTACTTAGCTAGCTACAAAAAAAAGAAAAGGGGAGAAAAAACAGCGAGCTAAAGGAACGGCAAGGACAGCGGCGAGAGAGCTGGTACAGCTAGCCCAGAAAGCTATCCTGGAAGAAAAAAGAGAGGGGGGGAGGCCCCGTTTGCAAATATGATCAAACAAAGGTGTACTTAACTCACTGCGTCCAGCAGACACACATTCTGCTTGTGCACAGGCGAGGACAAATTTGTGTCTGAATAATGTATCCTTCAACAAAAATAATTAAGGCAAGAAAAAAAAAAACAAAAAAAAAGTGTCGCTATAATTAGCTCCCTTACCCCGGGTCGTGTTGTGAATCATTCGGGCTTCCAGATGTGGCTTGGCTCCCGTCGCCCTCCATAGCTAACCCAAACTATAGGCAGTAACTAACAAACACACACAGACGCGGCAAAAGCTACGCGAAGCCCCGCTAAGAGAATATTACTGAGCCGGGAATGCGATCGTCACACGTGGGATCAGCTCAGCCTGGCTCCCTCCCCCCCCTCCCTAGACCCACAAGGGGCGGAGCCGAGGCTCGTCGCCTAACCATCTCCATTGACGTCAGCGCGTCGGCCCCGCCCACATTCAGCTGAAACGCCGGTTCTGATGACTTTTTTTTTTCTCTCCCCCCCCCTCTCTCTCCCGTGAGAAGCGACGCGAGGAAACCATTACATCATTGATATCGCCGCGCGCAGCCAGCGTGCGTTAATCCCCCCCCCCACCCCCGTTTAAGAGCACGATGTCTCCGAAGGTATAGCGCTAAAGGGCCGTCCTGGGGACGGCCGCTGACTTCAGATACAGCCCCTGCCATCCAATGAGGTCACATTCCCTAAATAGAACAGAAAATAAAAATTATTCATCTCCAGCCAAGTCAGCATGTGATGCTATCATAAGGATACGGACGGATATTAATAACTAATGTCAGTGTAAAAAAAAACAGCGACAAACAGGAAAGCCACAATCCATTCATAAGTCTATTACGAAAGCAAAATACAATGGTTAAAGCAAAAATAAAGCATACAGTCCTGTGATTCATTTAGTAAAAGCAATGCCAGCTATGCTTAAGGACTGCCTTAACTGGCACTGACTCCTAACATACGAATATCTAAAACCCTTCTACCTTTAGCGATGCAGAAGTCTTTGACAGTTATTACTGCTTCCTCGCAATTCACTTAATTTGTGACATAGGTATTACATTCAGTGTTTATTTTTGCGTGACAGTATGCAGTCATATGCAAAGTGCTGCGCTCCCATATAAACCAAGGCACTTAAAAAGAACCTCTTTCAATTTCTCTTTCTGACAGTGGGCATGTAATGCATCTTTCGCGCACAGATGCTTGCTGCGGTCAGCAGCAGAAAAGCCTGATCCAGGCACACGTGCCGTTCTGCCACAAACCGGGCCAAAGGCAGCGGCTCCGGACAGGGAGAAGACGGCGTGTCTGGCAAAGCTCAAGGAAGAACGTGGCGGAGAAGGAGAGATAAGGAGGCTTCGGGATAACACGGTGGGGGGGGGGGGGGGCTTGTCA
>JAODKL010000101.1:1577553-1587998 GCA_026780765.1 Petrocephalus schoutedeni | reverse complement strand
CAGCATCCCCATTATTATCCCCATCACACCTCACAAACTCAGATGTGGCTAGTTCAAGTCCTGTGAAGTGATTATATTATTTGTACAGCATTTTGCAGCTCAGAAATGGTGTCAGTGAGGAGACGGTGAACCCTGACAAAGACTCATTAAAGAGTATTGTTTCTTTAATGCAGGGCTTTGCCTTTCAGTCTGTACAAAATGGGCTGTTCTGTACACAGTAATTTGAAGCTGGGGGGGGGGGATACAGCACATCTGCAATCTGTGACTTAGAACAGGTGTATCGGAGGGAGCCGGAGAAAAAACAGGACAAAGTAAAGGAGATCCGACTGCACATGGTAATTTTCGAAATCTCAATACTGGGGCTTTTATTTCACGCGCTAAGCTCCTGCTGCTTGACCTTCTGTGGAGTGCTCATCTTATACGGGAATTTCGAAATCGCGTCAGGGTGTTCTGCTGCTGTGAAGCTCAGTCCCTGTGTCTGTTTTTTTAATGAGACTTGTAAAAACACAGTGTTGCGCAAAAGTCATAGGCAGTCGAAGGAAATGATGTTTAAATGATGCCCGTGTTGCTGTAAAACTACGATCCATCAAAGTGTTCCAGCTTAACCGTTTGAAAACCTCTTGTAAAATCACCCCAGTATTTGCAGCAGCCATCCAACACACCGATGTGTTTTTCTGACTGCACCACTAGCACACCTTGTTTGGCTAATCAATGCACCATTTAGTCATTTAACTAATTCAGTTAATTATCTAAGAGAGCTGGTGGTGAATTTCGACAAATACATGGGATGGCTGGGGTGCCTGTGAGGAGGGATTCCGGAACTAAAGAGGTGTTCATCAACCCACCCAGCAAGACATCAGAAACTTTTTGGAGAACAGAAGAGATTCCTGTTCATTTATGTTGTGTTATTCTCAATTTGCATATGTTCTAATGTTACATTGTTTTTTTCTGAACAAATATACCCTTACTACCAAGATAAATAGCTTTGAACATTTTCTTTGACTGCCTAAGACTTTCACGCAGTACTTTTTGGTCTTTTATGATTTCTCGGAGATGCACTCTTAGATGTGTCACGACAGTGTATTCCCACAAACAAAGTACACAACAGCAGTCGATAGCAACATGCCGTCAGAGTTAAGAAATGCCAGATCCAGACTTTGTCCAGGAGTGTCTATTATAAATATGTGTTTAACATAAAGTCAATATAGATGCAGAGAGGTGTCTGCATCAGGTGCCGTTTCCAAACTATGCGTCATCCATTTTTCATAGCAAGATCAAAATGACCTGACGTGCACTGAAGAGCTCAAACAATCGAAAAGTCAAATTCTCCATATATGCAGATTAGGCCTCCCCACAGCCACTGAGTCCCCTTAGGACGACATTCCCTAAAAAGCAGCCAGAATCCGTGGCATTTTAGCCCAGTATCAGCTGTTTAAATTGTCCCTGTGTGACACCGCACGCCTCCCAACTCAGAAGCTTAAAGGTAACCTGAAATGAGTGTAATGCTGAGGTCGCAGTCCATGGCACATGCAAATGTGCCCCGTCCCTCTCGGTTTAATCATTGAACAGCGCCGAGTTCCGCAGCTGGCCCGCCCTTCCAGATCTCCTGCTCGTCAGTATAGTCGCTTAATTACAACAACGCTTTGGCATTAATATTCTGCACCGCTCCACACTCACTAAACTTTTACCGGGATCAGATTTTCACACTTTGGTCCATTAGGTGTGAAAATGATGGTTAAAGAGATATGACGTGGGACGGATTGGGTGTTGGACTGGGGTAGTAGCTAATATCAGGTCTGACTGAGCTGGTCACCGCAAGGTACATGCTGTCCCGCCTGTAGTCATGGAGTTGTTCCTCTAACCCACTCTGACGTCCAAGACTCCCTACATCCGCCTGGGTCTCACTAATGGTCACGCATGCTGGATGTAGTTCATTAAACTCAACCAAAGGCAGATAAGCATCTTTTCACAGTTTCCTGAAACAAGCTCTTAAAATGTAATGTTTGACTGGTGTTGTCAGGGGAAAAAATGTAATGTTTCTTAAGATTGTTCATTTATTTTATTTGTTGAACAGAAATAAACTGAGTAACGAATTAGTATTCAGCTGAAGATTAATGCACAATTTATACAGCTGGCTAATGGAACAACAATTAAATCTCAGCTGAATACATAAAGCAGTTCACTGTGTGACCGAGTTATGGCAATCTAAACATTAATATGTTTACAAAATCATCAGTAATGTGTTTTGCTTAGTTTGATTTATAAGGAACATGAGGTAATACATGTAAGGTGGAGGTTAAAATTTGTTTTGGCTGTTTTATTCCACGTTTCAGGAACTTATGTAAGGTTAGTAACAATTAACTTAACGTTGTGCTTGGAGAATTTAATAGTCCAGATTCTGATCCTTTACTTCTTGGAAGGAAAAAATAATAATTTCGAAGGTTAAGATTTAAAAAGTCTAGTTAGCAACTTACCTTAAAAAGTGATTTTACCTGAGCATGGGAAAGTCGGGGAGAAAGAGTGTCTTTTAAAACATCACAACAGTTATCTAAAAGCCAATTGAAATAAATTGATATTGTACATTAACTGCTGGGAAGCGTGTGTTTTGAAGGCGCCTTTCATTCGCCTCGAAAATACCCGGTCATTTCACGAGAAAGAAATTGCATTAACTAGTAATACGTTACTATATGTAAACACATCGGTTTTGACTCGGAAAGTCTACATCTCCACTGCTTACAAACATGCATGAAACTCAATGCAGCAGCATTTCAAGCCACCGCAAGTACATAAATATATTATTTTTTACGACTTAACCAACGGGTGGTGTCTGTCAACTGACAACTGTGTCACGTTAATCAATCGTAAAATAGCACAATAGTTATTTTCTTTTCGAATCCGTCCTGTCTATGCATGACGCAAAATTACATTTTAAAAAAACTGCTGTGTATAAAAATGACATTTGGCGAAGAGACAAAACAGCTTCATAGAGGAATAGAAAGGAGAGGATGGGAAGATCCTATTACAAGCTCTAAATATGCATGCTCATTACTCAGTAACCGGCAGAAGCGGGCCTGGTTTTCCATTAAATCTGAAAGTGAGAGCTCAATTAAGAGGAGTTGCTCAGTGGATTCAGAGTCATGCTACAGTGATCGCTGTTTATTTCCTCTCTCTCGGTCCGAGCTTCACGGCTGGAAAGGCGGCTTACCGTTCCCCTTCCCGCCCCCCCTCCCGGAAGAAATCCTCCAGACAGCAGTTAAGTTTAAAGAAAAAAGAACTGGAGGGGCCACATCAAGGCAAGGACTAAGCGGAGCTGACGTAAATCCCCCCTGACTGGCAGGTGAATGCTGCTGTCTCACCGCACTGAGTAGCTTTCCTTCCTAGTAAACTGCGCCGTTATCCGATATATATATGTAAAACTCCAACATGTGGTCGACGCTCTTCATTATGGATAGTGCAGAACTTTAAGAAAATTCATTGCAAATTTGATACCGGTTGACATTAAAATAAGCATTGTTTTAAAGTGTTAGAAAACCTCACAACAAAACTTTTTTTTTGTCTAAGTGGCCTAGGAACTGCTGCACTGTGTTTAAAAAAAAAATAACATTGGAATTAAACTGTGCCACAAACCAAGTGTGGCCCTCGAAACTAAAGGACAAGCTCTCCCAGGCCGAAGATGCTTAATCCCAGCCTAATAGCTTGAAATCCCTTGCCCTCTGTCTAAAGGCTTGTTCCTACCAGTCAGAGTTCAGTTAAATTCGGCTTGACCCTCAGGGGACCGTACGGTAACCCCCGGGGCTTTTGAAAACAGGACAGCTGTGGTCCCTAAGGCAACCCCCCCCCCACCCCCACGCCCCAATCATGGGTTAAACCACATTTCAAGAAATAGCCAGGAATACGAGGTACCCAGACAGTTCTGGAAAATGTCCAGCATTTAAGGATCACCATCCTTTCTGAAGCCATTAAAGCAGACCCACGCAATTCCCCCCGGTCACTTTGCTTTAAAGGTTTGTGAAGGTATGTGCGCTTGTTTTAACAGAGGTCGCTCAGTGCTTGTTATGTGTGTTTAAGAATTCAATGACACATATTACTTATTTATAAATGGGTCACTCCCTAACCCTGACCAGAGTAAACACTGAAGAGGTGTATGAATAGGAAGGCCAATCTAAAGCGGAATGCTCTTAGCGCAATCTAAACACTTCTCTCGCACCCAGGCGGCCTACCGGATTATAATAATAAAAATAGGACTATTTACGTTTATTTATGTTTCACGTATGACTGCTTTTGTCTTATTTTCTCCTTGCTGTTCCAGGGAAAATGAGGTCAGATACTGTCTGAGGCGAACCCAGACTTCTGTGTTTGGATTAACTACTCAACCCTTTGGGCTTCCGTGGCAATGCGGCTAGCAGAGGATTGGGCGTCGGAGCATGAAAGGAAGAAGAGGAGGAAGGCAGGTGTCACAGAGAAATAGGAACTAACTAGCCATAAAGGGACAGCCCCACTTAATTGACCAGCCCGTGCAGCACGCGCACACACACACACACACACACACACACACACAGCACACGAGCAACGACCTTCGAATAATACACAAACATACACAAGCCACAGATCCCTCTTTAACTTTAATGTGCTTTAAAATTACATTTTAAATTAAGCCCACTAGAATTATCATTATGAGACATCTATAGTAATTCAAATTACTCCAGCTTCTAATTAGATTTTCATTAGATAGCAAAGACGCGGGCTCTAGGTTATGATTTTACTAGAAATTGACTAATTCGCTCAGACAAAACCCCAAAAATCCCATTTGCTTTTCTGCTATTTCAAATGCGCATCCTCAAATGGAGCGGCGGTAACTTATCATTCATGAGAAATGCATTTCCTGCGGCAAACCGCAAGCCCTTAGGACAGCATTGAGACCACTTGTGACGCCCGACTTAATCGTCCTTTCCCCCCCACCCCCCAAGTGCACAGACATGATCCACCATCCGTACTGATGGAGTCACCGTTAACCCTTTCCGGCACGTAACGACTTAGCGCCCTTTTCCTCGGTAGAGGCAGGCCGACCACGTGTCCAGCAGCACGCAGTAGAAAGTACAAAAAAAAAGGCCCAATATTAAAAACCCATTTCGCTTGTCTTTATGGTCTGATATTCGGTGGGACTTAAGGGCAGATTACTTGACCTTCTACATCCATCCACTTCTGCATGGTCGTCCTCAGAGGAGCGATTTGGCTGCGACGAGTGAGGCCGGCCAGCAGGAGGCCGTGATGCATATGGGCGTCTCCGACTTCCCGCTTGTTCGCTCGTGTTTTTCCCTCGCTTGTTCTCCCGCTGGCACTGCTGCGCCATCCCCTCCGTGCCGGGCGAAGGAAAGAGACGTCCGCAGTGTTATAAAATCCATATTTAAATGTGAATGCTAGCTTGATTGTGACAAGAGCCCCTTGTGCACACACGTGCAAATATATAGGTCACCAGACATACTAAGATATTACTGCTGGGCTGAGCACGCATCACGGGGCGAGTGTGCACCGCCACGGATAAATCATTGTAATTGTGACAGCTGTTCTGTTTATTTCAATGAAAACATTTAAATCCAGGGTTTACAGAGAGTCTGTTTATTCGCTTTAATCTGTGCAGCTATCAGTGTTAAGTGAGTGTGGCAGAGAAGCCTTTAAGCCTTCAAAACAACATAAGAGATGGGAAGCTCTCGCAGTTTACCAGGTTTTTACACAGCTGTCTGTACGTGCGTTTCTTTTTTACCCATAAAGAAGTGGAAATGCAGTTCATGGCGCTGTATTAATGCTCGATAATCAAAAGCACATGTCACCGTTTGGACACGGAGGCCACCTATTCTCTGCCGAGTGATTCAAGTTAATATGTAAATCGGAGACTCCTGTTCAGGGAAGTGTGTCAGGAAATATAATTTATGAACATAGATGTGCTCGCAAACACTGCCCGGAGCGAAAATGACATCTTTGTTTCATTATTAACTTGATGAAGTATTTAAGGGAAGAGTTTAAATGTTAATGTCCTACAGTTGTTAAATGTCATGACGAGATAAATATCAGTCTCTAGTACTGAAGAGGATGAACCCTGTCTGTGTGTTTCTGTACAAAACAGATTCACTTGGCAAACGATGACACAAGTGCCTGCAGACGCTGTGCCCTGTCACGCTCACCGACACTCACGTGAGTCACGTAACATGCATTTCCTTGGGGGCCCCTGAGTTTAGGGGGCCTCTTGTTGTTTACAAACAGTCACAACGCTGGGGGGAGGGGCACCCCAAAGTGACCTTTTGATAGGGGCCCCAGAAATAATACACCCAACCCTAGCAACAGCAGAGTTTCAGAGGACAGACGCCCAGCGTCGGTGGAGGTGGATAAAAAAAAAAGAAGTCTGCCGGGAATTATGGGAGAGAGAGAGAGCATCTGCACCGTGATGGGAGAGAGGGAGCAGCAGTCAGGGACAGCCGGGGACACGGAGCACATGATGCGGGAGCAGGGATCTCCACGGGGCCGAGAACACAGACACGGCTCCCGAGAACATCCTGATGCCGCAGTTCCCCTTGTTTGTGACAGAGCCGACGTTCCAGCACACTCCTGTGCTACTTGAGTTCACAGGCAAAGCTGTCGCATCGACCTGAAAAAAAATGCAATTATTTGAGTGTCAAAATGCACCCTGTGCTCCCCCCACCCCCCAGGTGAAGGTTTGGATGATATCTTCATAAATCCCTAAGATTAGATCATGGGAAAAAGACACTGATCTCTGCCCATCCACTCTGAAATTAAAAAGGGGAAAGCAAATGAATTTCAGCCTTGCTTAGATTTACCTGATCAGCCTGTTTTATCCGTTATTAAAGGTGGTGATATATTTATAAGTATATTTATAAATAAATATGTGACGCAGTGCGGCCGCCTTCCTGTCTGCATCCACCTCACGCAATTATCTCCTGATCCTGATCCTGAACTCACGCTTGTTTTTTTTTTTTTTAAAGTCGACATGGCCTGACCTTTTGGGACACTCGTCCCACTCGCCTGTCCATTATCAGCAAGGACTTGCGTAATGCAACAATCTAGGGCCTTTCCTGGGAGGCATGGGGAGGAGGGAGGCACATATGGGACAGGACGTGTGCTTATTGGAGGCCTCTCACTAGCATTATGGGTAATTTAGAGGACCTGGAAAAAAAACCCATAATGCGGACAAAAAATGCGGACTCTACATATAAACGACCTTGCAATCTGGTGTCTATGGTGTCTGTATCGCTGCCATGGATCCATCACACACATGATACGGACAGCAAGTCACTTCCTCTGAAGGTCGCTTGGGAAGTTAATGGTTAAATCCTTCCAGCGGAAGCCCTTCATTTTCCTACGGGACTGAACTGAATAATGCTCTGATTAGGCTGTAAAGCCATTGTTACAGTTGGTACGGAGTCCTGAATATATTTAAGGTGCAGTCTTCAAACGGGGAGGACAACATTAGCACATAATCTGCAGAGTGGCGACACCCCGGCACAGCCCAAGCCGTGCGCCGAATGAGATTAAGCCAACTTACGAAGATTGCCTGACATGTAGAGCCACAAAAGGTACAGGAATAACAGCTCTGGAAAAATATGGCACAATTTAACGGCAGCTGAAATTATATTACATGTTTTATACACTCTTTTATCATTCTTTCAATTGTACGGGAAGAACCAATCTAGTCGCCTGGTTTAAAGATAGAACTAAAGTATTCAATGAGGGCCCTCAAGTGTATTTTTGTCTGTTGTTGGGCAAAGGAGTCTGTTCTATTATCTGAGCCAAAGATAATGAGACTGACAAACTGTGATTTAATTAATCAATGGGGGTCTCTGAAAAGCCATTTCATTTCACCAAACATTGAGCACGTTTAGTGCTCCTTTCAGTGCCAGGCTCACGCACCTCTGCCGGCGCGAATTAGCGGTCACGTGACCGCCGAGCCCGCATCAGGACCGTATAAAAGGCGAGGGGGGCGGGGCCGCTTATAGGGGGGGCTGCGACGGCGGCTGATGGAAGGAGCGGTAATGTCGCTGCAATCCCCTAGGGAAAGGGGCATGCAAGGTGTGCATGTACGACACCCCCCCGCCCGCCCCCCAAGAGAATAACCCAGGCACGTGTTTTGTGGTCCAAAAGTGTCTGACGTGTTTTCTTTTCCCGTCTTGAGCGATGGCTATAAAGGTACTGAGAGTTTATTCCCTACCTCCTTTCTAAAGCAATCATTTAATCAGTGTCATGGAACCGCGCAATAATTCTCCGGGATTTCACAGCCGAGTAAATAAAAATTGCTGTTTGACATTCAGAGTCGGGCAAAGTTGTAAATATAAACCAGAGGTGGAGGAAAAAAAACGCTGCGCAAGCTTTTAAGAAACCTACTGGCGGGAATATATTTTTTAAAGCCGCCTGCCATTATATTCCCCAATAAAGCTAGGTTTACCCTTCTGGGTTAAAAGTGATCAGGAGAGGGGCTGTTGCCACAGCAACTGGCGAAGAATGGATGTAGGGCTCTCGGGGGTGATGCGTGGTGCGGGACATCCCCCAAGATACTGACTGGCAGAATCAATCAGCCCGCGATACAGACACAGCCGTCACAAGGAAAAAAAAAGTTTCCAGATTACTGTCACATCCCCTGTTGTTGTCGCACACGGATGGATAGTGTGCTGTCAACGGGCCCCGTAGTCCGGGGGAGTCGACTAAACGCTGTAAATCAGCCTTTAAAGTAAGTAAGATTCCCTGCCACCACCTCCACCAAACACAAACAGCTATCTTGTTATTCTGAGCCAAATCGCCCTGGGTGCACATGTTCAATTTGCTAAGAGAAGGTTCAATGCCTGAAGTCTTCTTCTGCGAGGGGGAAAAAAATATTACCTCGAAAAATGGTTCTTATTCCCAGTGTTTTTCTTCTTCTCCGGGGACATTAAATAAATCTTGATTTAATAAAAACGATGGAGACAGGGTTGGGCGCTTGTTTTTTTTCTATTGGCCAGTAACAGCTCCGAATTCCCTGCTTCACCAAGTCCCACGCTGTTATTCATCCTGTTAAAAAACTTTACATAGCAAAACATCCTGTTTTATTCCCCCTCCTCTTAGATCTTGAGAGATCTGGAAACAACCCATAGGTATTATCTGTACTTGGCAGCTTCTAATTTGAACACAGATTTATTTGTCAATAGAAAGAAAAAAAACGACATGTGCCTATTTAATGCGTTGTTTTGGCTCTAGAGTGGCGTGTCGCTGATCTGTTTTTTTTTCAGAGGAAACCAAATAAAAGACGTTTGATTGTAATGAACTCCCTTCATTCATAAGCTGGGGGCGACAATCTCACGCCTACATTTTTATTTTTTTTATTATTTCGAAGTTGCATGCAGCATGGATGGATGGTGTCCCTGGAACTTTCAGCTCTTTCCCATGAGTAAATGTTTCTGACTATATCCATCCCCAGCCAGACCATCACAATATCACAGCTCGGATATAAGTGACAAAAATGACGGAAGATAGTGGCGTTATCCATATGGCTGCGACCATAGAGTCATTTTTCGCGATGCGTAATGAAGGTGCCCTTTGGCTGGAGTGTTTAATCGGCCCCGACTGAACATGCCCTTACTATAAAAGCATTTCGATGACAAGAATGGCCCAGGCCCACGTTAGCGGATTTAAAACTAAAGCTTATATATTTGCACGACAACCCCTACCATCTCAGGACCGACTAAATACAGAACCAGCCTTGATTGCTTTGTTTTGCTCTGGGTCCGTGTAAAATCGCGGGCACCGGTTCCGGTTCCGACACCTGATCCCGTTTCTTTGGGCGAACTGATCTGCTCTGCTTGGTCAAACGTTCTACCTGTGAATAACCCACAAACCTACGGAAGTAAAACATTTAAAAGCCGATAAATATGCCCATTTATCTGGAAATTTTGATTTAAAAATGTTTTTTTTGGGGGGAGGGCAGAAATATTTCAAAACCAACATGGTATGAAAGGGATCTGAGATAAAAACGTGCTGTTACTCGGAATGCAATTTGGGGGTTCGCTGGAGTGCAGTGGCGCGAGTTTGGAGGAGATAACAGCACGCCAAAGGCTCAGGGCAACATGCGCAAATTATCCTTAATTGCCATTCAAAATACATAATAATTGGCAAGGATTCGGTTTCTATCGATCTCTTATGTGAGTCCGAGGTCAGAGCAACAACCGAACCTGTCGCGTAACTGCTAACAGCTGGTTCCCTTGGATACAGTGTAACTTCTGTCATCTGATTACATCTCCTGTCGTTAGCGTTGACCTTGGCTTACTAAGTGATCTCGCGTAATTATTTTTAATGCATTCCCAGAGAACGGCCATCAGGATTTGCTTCAGGAGTAAAATGGACTGTTTTTGGTGAGCAAAAAAGGGGGGTGGCGATGCAGATACCTGGGGGGGGGGGGGGGGGGGGGG
>JAODKL010000101.1:1527684-1570699 GCA_026780765.1 Petrocephalus schoutedeni | reverse complement strand
TTGGGGGGGGGGGGGGGGCTATCACCCCACAGAAGAGTGGGGGGTGAACAAGCATTGGGAGGGGGGGAAAAATTAATTATCACTACCCTGGATTCCTCAAGGACCGGTCTGAGATCCAGATGTGACAGTCTGTCAGTTACAAAAGGTCCTCACAAAGATGTTCGTAACCGTGTCAGGGGCATCCAAGAGCAACCCAAAAACCCCAAACCCTCCAGTTACCAGAATAACGGCAACGAAAGGTGAAGGGGGGAAAAACGGAACAAAAAAAAAATTAGGATTTGCATCAGACTTTTATGGGGGAAAAAAAACTATATGGCATGAACTATACAAATTTATACAATTAATTACCATTGCAAGGACTGTACTAAATTCTTCATATACAGTATTGTGATTTTTCACTATACATCCACATCATGATATTCCGTAGGCCGGTCTATACAGAAAGCCTGAATGAAAAGATTCAGGCAGGACGGAGTTCTCATGAGCCTTTATTACTATATAGCTTTATTATTCCCCATTTACAAGAACAGGAAGCATAAGTGCTTTTCCTATGAGGTTTCTCTTCATTTTTTTTTATATCGGGGTAAGGAGGGAGTCGGCCTGTGGCGAGACGGCATTTCATTCGCTGATTTACTCCGACTTCCAATTCCAGCCTGGGATGGGGGGGGGGGGGGGCAACAAAAAAAATAAAAGTGGTGGAAAAAAGTACCCCACTTTGCCAAAATCAAGGCAAAAAAAAAAAGAGAGGACTCCAGAGAGCAAATCCAGTAGCATAGAACCGCAGGACTATCAGTTGGTCTGTTGGCCCGAACTCCAGTGTACAGTGGAAAGGGGAGAGAAAGGAAAAAAAAAAAAAAATGGGGTGGTGGAGGAGTGCAGAAATTAGGGACTTTGGGATGTAGTGGATGGGACTTGTGGGAGGTGGGGGATCAGAAGCTGTCCAGCCAAGTGCCAAGTCCTCGTTCTACGAGTGTACGGTTCACAGACACCAGCTGGAAGAGACGGAACAGAAGAAACAGACCATGACCAGTGGGCACGTCTTCCCACTGCGACATCGGCAGCTCAAAACACCAGAAACACCCCTCCATGCTGCAGGCTAGCCGTCCTCACTGTACCGAAACCCCCCCCCCCCACCTTTATCAAGCCCACACACAGTGAGGTGCATGGACCAAAGGCATCATTAGCAAAAGAGCCTGTCTCTATAGGCAGGTCCTACAGACCATGGGAACCAGGAGCGATGACTCACCTCGTCACCAACCATGTTCCACATCTGGATTAAAGGCAGGCCGGTGTTGCTGTCATAGCTCGTCACCTACAGGGGAAGCAGATGAAGTTAAAAGGCAAGACAACACAAGCAATTGCACCAAAATAAGCGGCTCTTATGTCTGCTTTGCATGTCTCTGATCTACAGATGTTTTCTGGTTCTGTCGCTCAGCAGGTTTCTTTGATATAACAAAGGATTCCCCACATTTCCGAATCCCTCTGGAGGATCCACGCTGAAGTAGCGACTCCAGCTCAATTAGACCTCTTATTGGCTTACCTGCGCCAGTAATGCTACCCCCCTGGTGATCTCCTCCAAGGCCGTGCTGGCCTCCGCTGAAAATCGATCCGCTCCTAGGAACACGGAGGTGCATATTTATGCAGGCGATTACACAGACGACCTCCATGTTACCGGCCGTCCGTCTCCTCATAAGAGACCACCCCCCCCACCCCAAAATGGAACGGCCCAACATAACCGGCGACGGGTGATGATGTGTACCTGGTAGGGGCGCCAGGTTGTCCAGTAAAACTTCGGTCCCTTGGAACGGTAATGTTACAAAGTCCGATCTGTAACGGTAATGAAATCCAACAGTCACCAGAAAACTTTCCATAAGCCATTAATAAACCTGTTACCATTACATAACCATGGTTACTACATCAACCGACTGGTTTACAGTGTCCTTATGAAACAAACAGGAGCCATGTGTATGAGTTTATTCCTTAATTAATAAACAGAAGAAGCTTTTGAGCCCATCAAACCTCTAACAGTACAAGGTAAATGCACACAAAGTTACATATACACAATACAGTTTTCCACAACACCAAGTAAATATGAACGATACTTATCATGTATGAGTGTAAACACAGCTAACCTTATCTGCCTCAGGGTCTCAATCTTGACTCTGTCATATCCCCCGTAGTCGACGTATCGGATCTCCACTTCGTTAGAGTCCTTGCAGTAAGCAATGACTTGCGCTCTCCACCAAGCTCCCTCCCCAGCTGGGGCCGCGCAGATGACGCCCACTATAGGACAGGGGGTAAGTAATGATGGGTAGGGGGAGTGTGTGGTCCCAGAGCCCCAATTATCTTTATTTATAGCAGCATTTTATGCGGCAGGTAGGGCCCCCCCATCGATGACTCGCACCCACCCCCCATGCAGCTCTCCGTGTGTTGGCCGGTAGGCATGTAACAATACGTCATAACAATAAATCGCAATGCAAAATGCATGAGAGTTCAAATCATGGAAATAAGTCAACCATGCAATATCTCTTATTATTATTATTAGGATGTGTGATTTTTCAAGGTGTAATTACATTGCTTAGACAGCATGTTTGCCCCCCCCCAATTACCAATTACTGTAAGGTTGGCCAATCTTATCCAGAAAGGGCTGCTGGGTATGCAGGTTTTTGCTGCAACTCCCCAATTAGATGACTAGCTAGAGGACCTGGGTGAGAACAGTGACCTAAAGGTTCTCCTAAAACCAGCATAGACACCGGCCCGCTGAGGACAAGGGATTTGAAAATACTGTTGGAAAACTGAATTGAGAACACAATACAAATTGCAAAAGTCGTGAATGGGGTGAATAGTCACATGCCCAGTGGTGGAGGGTTACCTTCTACCGGGGACGGCAGGGTGGGGGTGCCGGGCTGCGAGTAGCAAAGGAACATCTGCTGGTCAAGGCTGCGCAGGGCATGGTACGTGGGGTGTGTGTGCTGCTGCACGAAGATGTGGCCCGCCGACACGATGTTAACGACAATGACCTCCACCGTCACCCCGTTAGGAAGCATGAGCTGAGAGAGAGGCAGATATAGATACATATAAAGTCATATCTGTCACACACGGGGCTATCGGCGGCTCGCGGGTCCACGCGCACTCACCCAGGACGTCATGGGCAACGAGGGCAAACCGAGGGGCAGCGGGGGAGGGGCGTACAGGTTGGTCAGGTCCAGGTCTTTGAACTTCTTTCCGATCAGTGTGAGCGCTTTGTCCACCTGTTGCTGTGTGCCTGGGGGTGGGGGGGGGGGGGCACACGGCGACCTTGAGCAGGCTGCTGCCTCACCAACCACCCAGCATGCACTGCTAGACGGTATTCACTTCCAAAGTAAACAGGGACTCACCCTCTATGTGACAGATCTGAAACTCCTGAGTGTAAGGCAGTGTGGAAATGTAGATCTTTGCACCAGAGGTCTGCTTCAGGAAGCTTACATATCTCCCCTGCTTTCCGATTAATCGCCCAACAAGGTGCTATACAAGGCAAAAAGCAGGGAAGGTAGGCAGGTAGGTATCTAGCTAGCTAGGTATTTGAAAGGTCAGTGGCACAGTGTCTATGGCCATCTCATGGAAAGAACTAGAATCAGTGGATAATTCATATAGAGACAGGAATCAGATAATTGATAAAACGTGCAAATAAAGAGGTGTCCAGTAAACTTTGACAAAATAATGCATTAAAAATTGCACAACAAGCTTAAAACAAGGCATGCATCAAACGCATTTGTGATTAAAAATTCAAAAACTGTTCTTGGTGACCCATTATTAAAAACACCTTACAATGCAGAATCACAGAAGAATCATCGAAAGGTGTGATTGGCAGGACTGTCTAATAAAATGTGCATTAGTCAGAGGGACGAGAAAAAAAAAATCAGATTTCAGAAATATGGGCATTAAGCTAAATGTGATTGGATGGTGTACAGGCCCACATGGGCTTGGGCAGAGAGCTCACCTTCGGCACCTCTATCTCCCAGATGATGAGCTCTGTGGTCTGTGAGGGGGTGGTCTGGCTCCCCGAGCCGCGGTGCCCGTCTGCCACACCCAGCGTACAGCCGCTGTCCACAGAGTCCATACTGTTCACATCCGAACCTGGGTGGGGGTGGCGGCACACGCATTAGGCACACGCGGAGTCAGGACGTGCTCGGAGGCAGCCACAGGCAGATCACATGACAACCAGGAAGGTCAAAGGTCAGTCTCATCTCCCCACACTGTGCCGGCCTAACAGCCACACATGGCTCGGGAATAATGGCCCTGTGTGGATGGAGTGATCATCTTCCATGCCACGCTGGCCTGCCTGATTTCAGACGCCCCCCCAGGGAGGCAGTTCAATGATTACCAGACCATTACCGGCCACATCCTGGGCCCACACATGCCCTGAATGGTGACAAGCTCCTTCTCATGTTAACTCAGCACGCTTTAAGCTTAGACAGGCAAACCTGTAGCCATCTCCAGCTGCCTGATTGGCCTGACCTAAAGCCTGACCTAAACTGACCCGTGGACTCCTGACCCGGACATTTGGCCTCTTCCTGCATACACAGCAACCGGCACTCACCCCCCCACCCCCCTCAGGTGAACTCTGCAAACTTCCTGTAATCCGACAGTCGCAAACCTAGACCCTCTAGGCAAAAGGCAAGTCTGACTTGTTCCAACCTAATCAGAAGTTTGACAAACTTGGGTGGCTGGATATGTAGAAACATCTTAACGAGGCGCATGGTTTTTTGCACATGTAGCCCCAGGGTAGGCAATTTACGCACTTAAGAGCCGCACTGAGCGAGAGGAGGAGTGACGCCCCAGCGCACAACAGGCAGGCCTGCCCCACACGTCAATCACTGCCTGGCTTAACCCGCGGGGAAGCCACAACGCGCAGCGTGACAGCGATCCCACGGGCCGTGCATCCCGCTAAGCCTTTCCCACATTCACCCCATCGCGACTTTCCCCTCCACAGATCTCGAAAACAGGGCCAACACAGACTAGCTTACCTCTCAAACCGACACATATCGCGAAGTACAAAGCATGCAACTCACCGCCCGACTGGTCCGCCTCCGTCTCAATCGCATGACTCCCATTCCGCAGACCCGACTCGTTCAGGCTCTTCTCCTCATGCGCAGCGGGAAGAGGTGCCATCCTCTCCGAGACCCACCCACAGGCGCCCAAGAGATGCCTCGGGTCCTCCTTGGCACCAGGACCGGCACAGACGGGCCCGGCGCCATGTAGGACGTCCTCGCCGCCCATGCCGTCCTCCGACTGGCAGGTGCTGCAACCGGAATCCTCTGCCTGGAGCTTGGCTAGGCCGGGGGGTGTGGCCTCGCGAATTTGGGCGCTTTCCGGCCCGTTCTCTGCTCTGGCCCAGCCGTGGTCACTCTCGGGCGTCTGCCACGGCAAGCAGCCGTTCAGCTCGGCGGCACTGGCAGCGTCCTCCTCCTGCTCCCCCCTCGGCCCCGCCAGGGCGCCCTCGCCCTCCGCGTGGTTCGCGGCGGAGTGCTCCCCCAGAGACGGGTGTAGAGCCTCGACGGGTGTCAAGCCGTCGTCCCTCATTGCCTCCTGTGCCGCGAACGGGCGGCCGTTGGACACGGGGGTGCTGCTGCTGCTGGGCTCCGACGGCCTGCTGGATGCCTCGTCCCGCTCCGCCTCCGTCAGCACCTCCCTAGCGGCCGCCGAGATGACGCCAGTGACGAGACCCGCCGCCAGGCGCTCGATGTCTTCGGCAGGTGGCCCATTCTCCTGCGGTTCCTCGGCGCCCGGCACAGAGGGGTAGGGTGACGGGGTGTGGTAGGGGGGAGGACTCAGGGCCACTACAATGGGCTCAGGGCAGAGCGCCACCTGCCGGCTCGACCCGCATGCCTGTTCTTCGGCCACGGGAGGGTCCTCTTTGCCTGCGTCTGACTGTATGCTCTCCACAAAAGGCACTGTGGTTTTGTCAGCTGCCACCTCACCCTCCGGTTCCGGTCGCACCGCGTTGGGCAGCTCCGCCGGCAGTGCCGCTGCCCCCCCTTCCTCTGTGCCGGGAGCAGGCTTCCCACAGGGGGCCGGGCCGCTTGTCTGGACACTCGCCGCGTCCTCCTCTGGTCCCTCGGACGCCCGGATCTCTTCCGCCACCTTTGGCGGGAGTGGGGGTGTGGCCACAGCCGCCACCGTCACGGCTTCCACGTGGCTGGTTTCCCGGTCGGCTGCGTTGTCGGGCTGCAGGCTGGCTGCGGCCGTGCGACTGTCAGCGGGTTCCACAGACTGAGCTGGGCTGGGCGTCTTGGAAAGCGCTGGCATGTGTACCTGCGCCAACACCTGCTGCTCTGCCGGTTTCTCCCCCTTAACTTTCTGTCCGTCTCTATCAGACCTGTAGGGGGCGCTGGCTACAGCTGCAGAGTGATGTTTCTCCACCAGGCCGTTGCTGCCTTCGCTGGGGGAGACGTGCAGATCCACGGTCATCCCCTCTGCGCTGTCGTGGCCGGCGAGCCGGCCTTTCTTTCGGGACGTGTACCACCACCATCCTCCTAACAGCGCTAGCACACCGGGCACGGTGTATGGGACTAAGGAGCGGAACCGGAGCGGCATCTCCTCTGGACCCTAACAGCTACACCTAGGAAAGAACAACACAAAAGAAGGTTAGGGAAGCAAAACAATAACCACCCTCAAAACTCCCCCGTCCCCAAAAGCCTTCCCCAAGTGACACTGCCTCCCAAGACAGTCACATTGGCTGACATACCCGGGAGTTACATTAGGACAGCGGCTTTTAATGGCATCAGGCTACCGGGCTCACACTGCATGGCAGGACAGAGCAAATCGCGATTAAGACCAAGGTATTCTGTGTGCCACAGCCCATGGGAATGACGACCGTGTTTTACAGCGTGCAAAGGCATAGTGGTGTCGTAAAAGCCCGACGTCTGAACAATCGGACATTGACTACGGGGGGCTCCTGATGCTCGACCTCAGAAACACAAGCGGCTCTGAGGTTTATGGGATTTCCCAGAGAGCCAGCACATCTACAGACTGTTCTTGTCTGCCGCGTTTCAAAAAAAAAAAAAATCTCCAGACGAAAGCACATCTAACGTGGTTTAGAAAAACAAGAGCTTGCCAGTTCACAATCAAAGCACGCTTGGCATGCTGTATCATCCAATCAGCAGGCACAATAATTACTCCTTAAAGGGCAAGAGTTCTTAAAGAACAACACATTCCCCAGCTCGAAATCTAAATCCAAATCGAGGTGACAGACTTTACAGAAAGAGGGGTAAGGGGCAGGCACACAGATCCCAAGATAGGATAAAGGTAAACATTCATCCTAAAGCCCCCATCGGGCTGACTGCAAAAGCCCAGGGATAATATTTAACTCAGAGGGCCTCCTGACATACGTACAGGCTGGGCGGGAGCTGCAGGTTGTTCCAAGTTTATATAAGGAAGAGGAGACATGCCTTTCCTTAACAGAAACAGAGAAGCCAGCCCATGACAGGGAGCAATGCATCATGGGTGTAACCCAGGCCTGCTACGATCAAAGGGGGGAGGGCTCAGCTGCCTTCGCCCTTCAAGACCAGCGACCATTTCTGTGCAGGCCCGGAAGTGAGGCAACCACGTGGACTCAGACCCCCATGCAGTTACGGTGCAGCTGCGACCCCTATGCAGTTACGGTGCAGCTGCGACCCCCATGCAGTTACGGTGCAGCTGCGACCCCCATGCAGTTACGGTGCAGCTGCGACCCCCATGCAGTTACGGTGCAGCTGCGTTCCCCTGAAGAGCATTCGCTGCAGTTGCGGTGCTGCTGCGAGCTGAGGTAAGCCGAACAGAGGTACAGTCATCCACACAGCACAGAATTGCATTCTACCAAGAGCAGGACTTATGCAAAATGACTACCATGGTATATTAAACAACTAAAAAGCCAAGGATGTGTCACATACAATAGACTGCAGTGTTATTGAAGATACCTGCAAAAATACCTGTTTTTAAGGAAACAGTAGGAGGGTCATAAGACGCAATGAACATTTCTCAAAGTCATCGACTTGCTAATTCATCTGTGCTGCATAACAAGAGCTTATAAGAAGCCTACCTTCAAAATGGGATATGAACCATATTTTTGAACAGGGGTACTCTTGGCGCCTTGCATGGCAGCCTCCACCACCGGTGTGTGAATGTGTGTGTGGATGGGTGAATGTGAGGCATGATTTGTAAAGCGCTTTGGTACTCGTAAGAGTAGAAAAAGCGCTATATAAATGCAGTCCATTTACCATTTACTCTTAATACAATAATTTAAGGTGAATATCTAGAAGCAGTGCCATGTACAGTGCCTTTACTGTAAAAATCTGTAAAGTCAAAGCAACTCAACTGTATCAGTATTCCAAAAGGTTATTAAAGTTGTTAATACAATGAAATTTACATTCAGTGGAAAGATATTCTGGATGCAAACTTAGGTTTTGATATGCAACATGGTTTATTATTATGTTTTTTCCTGTTGGCTTTGATTGATTTCAACAGACATGGAGACCAACAGACTGAAAAGAAAATAATGTAGCAATGATCTCCCAGCAACCCTCCCACAACACATCTTACAGAATTCCTGAAACTGGGTTAACACCACAGAACACCAAATGTGCTTTGGTCTTCACAAGTAGCAAAACCTGTACACACACAAACAGGAGCAAAAGAGATACAATTACTGAGATTCAGCACTGTCCTGTGCGACCACGAGCCTTAACAGCGTTCCGTCACCAGCTGCCTGCACAACAGAACAGGAAATGTCATGCAAACCCTGTGCACCCCCCACCCCTAGCTGATGCCATGTGGCTGAGATTCCAGGGCAGGGAATGGTGTATGTACCTCCATCCCAAGGTGACAGGGTCCCCTTTTGGTAGAACAAAGGACACATAACAGCACAAACCCATAACCACAGCAAAGCACAAAACCAACACTTTCAGATTGTTCCAACTAGGTGTTTGACCAACTTTAACACTTTTGCCTGAATTAGAGAACAGTCAAAAACTTTTAACTGTTCAATGAATATAAAGTGCCACTTTGAAATATCTAATCCGGTACTTTGGAAAATAAACGCAAATTATTCATTGAGCCAGAAGTCTTGAGGGAAATGTGACCGTTTGAAAGAGCACATGACTGAGTGACGAGTACACAGGACAGCCAATCAGAACGCGTGGGAGCCAGCGTAAGCCCTCCTCCAGGAAGAACATGAACCAACGGCAAACCACACTGCAGTTTACTGGTAAAACTGTTAAAAACTGCATACAGGTGGACAGGCATGTATATAAACTTGAATTTCAATTTTAGCTCGTAGGGGCAAAATCTACTTGGCTTTGAAGAAAGGTGACACAGGACCAACTGAGTGCGTTTCCATTATTAAACACCTGCTTTAAATTCAGGTGTGAAACTAAATGAAACAAGACCCCTGGTAGGTATTCTTTGCTGCTATATCACCAGGTAATTAGGCGCACACCTCACTCGTCTCCAAAAAAAAAAAAAAACACCCAGCAGCCTCGCAATCTTCGTAAATCTATCTAAAAGCCGGACAGAGATAGAAATCGATCAGCTTAATACGACAAAATATTTTTCCAGTCAATCACGTACAGCCTTCACCACATTGGCGGTTACTAAGTCAGATTCAAAAAGAAATATTTCACGCACGGCAACTACAAGTTAGCGCGTTACCGGCGAAACGTCACAAACGCTGCCGTGACGTCACAAAGCGGGACGATTCCGATTGGCCCAGCAAGGAGCGTAGGTCAAACGCTAAAGCGTGCAGAAACGCTAGATGCGTTCAGTTAAACTACAAGTTGAACCGCATCCCAAAAAAAAAAGAGCAGCACCGGGGTGTACGCTTCACCCGGCCCGCAGCAGCGGCGCTCCGCCATGGCAGGCTGGTAGTAAAAATGACACGCCGCCACTCGCCCTTACAATTAAAGGGCCGGCAGCGTTAAAAGTGACGAAGCGCCCTGGGAGGGGAAGGGAGGGGGGCCGCCAACAATAAGGAGAGAGTGTGAGAGGGGGGCTAATCTGCTGGGGTCCCCCCAAAAATCGCAAAAGGCCGTCCGCTCTCGTTAGGAGGGGGAGCAACGGCGTGGAAAGAGTTGGATCGAGCCGCGTCGCCCGTACGACCTTGGAGCCCGATAAGGGAAAGGGTCAAACTCCGTACCTGGCCGACACGCCGCCGGGGTCCGGAAAGCGCACAAAGCGGCGCGCCGCAGCCTCCCCGGCACCGTCTGAAGCACGCAAGCGGTGCCCCCGTTCCCCGATCGGCCGTGCTAACGCGCCCGAGCGCAGCGGCCGCCACATTAAGTATAAATGCATAATGGGGGAGGTACGGCGGACACGCTCGCCGAGGCGAGGCGCTGCTTACGTTCCGGACAACGAAACACGCCCCGGTGCGTGGGAAAGCCGAGACCCCTGCGCCCCCTTCCAAAGGAGGGACGGGACACGAGCGATCCGTCAATAAACCCCGCCGACCGTCCGCGCCTGAGCGGCCAGCCCCCGAATCCCCCCCATGCCCAGCCTGGGATCACAGGGCCGGTGTGTATGCACGTCCCGCATCGCATCGCGTACGAAGGACACGCGTTTGGGAGCACACGGTCAAGCCCGCGGCCGCCGGACCGCCGTCAACCTGCACAGCCGTATTACGGCAGCGCGGTAGGCCGCAGCGCCAGGCGACCGGCGAATTAAAACACCGGACTGGCCGACAACGATGCCAAAGTCGGCGGAGATTTACTGTGCGGGGAGCCCGGCGTTTCGGCGGGACGATCGGCGGCAGTACCACCAGCCGTGCGGCGGGCTCCGATCCGGCTCACGGTCGCACCTCTGCGGTGCAGCCCGGGTCGCACTCCGAAAGAAAGTGACAATTCATCCACGCCGCTTGCGGCGTGCAACCGCAACATACATGCACCAGCGCAACGTGCGCCTACATAATTCGCCATGATCGATAAGCGACGATGCCGCCATCGGGACACAGTTAGGAGAGCACGCATTACCATAAACGCCAAATAAATTGAAGAAATCGCGTAACCGTCGAGAGAGGTCTGTCATCCCCCGTGCTGGCCTGGGACTCACCTGAGGTATCGAGTTAAATAATGGAAGCGAAATGGGTGTCGCGCCGGCGACGCGCCGCCTCTCCGATCTCCCAAAACGTTTATTTCCTTTAAAACTCTTACGGCCGGTTCGCCGCGGTGCCCGGCAACCGCACGCGCCGCCGCCGCAGCGCGGGGAGCCCCGTTTCGTCCCAGCAGTTAAAATAGCCCGGCATCGGGCTCCGCTATGCGTGAAACGTCGACTAGGGCAGACTAAACAAATCAAGCACACTTACTGTCGTGAGTAGTATTCCGCACCGCCACCGTGAATAGGTGCACGTTAATCTACGTTTTCTGGGCCCCAGCTCAATCCTTAGACGTCCCCCCCTCTCTTGTATGCACGGCTCTCCTCCCCACGTGTTGACCGTCCGAACACTAGACTCTAAAAACAGACTCCAACAGCTGATCAAACATCGCGATAATTGAAGGACGGGACGAGGCCCGTCGCCTCTCGCGTAGACGGTCACGGGCGCAGTTGCGGCGCAACTTTCTGTTCGCGCAGCGACGCGGCTGCGAGAAACTGCGCGCACATGTGGCCATTTTGGCTCAACCTCTACCCAAAGTCAGGTGTCCTTTCCAATCACGATGGGCGCGATTACAACCATCCCCTTACTTTTGATAGGTTTTCGGTCGTAGCTGGAGAGTTTTATTCCAGTCCAAAGAAATACTGTAATTTCCGTTGTGCGAGGTCTATTAATGACAGCAGCGCACAAGTTAAACGGTTCATTGGTAAGTCCTTTAAATGACTGATATATTCAGCATGAATAAATACGCCTTTATGCATCTTAAGTACGCGTAGATGGTAAAGCTGATATGCAGCGTTGTATGGAAAATGAATAGGTTGATGTTGCAAGGTGAATTTTCACAGAAAATCACGTGTTGAATGCAAATCCACATGGAAAAAAGTTTTAGAAATACGTACATAAAGCGACCGAATGAAGAGTACGAAAACAGCGTAATGTGACAGGATAAATTTACATTTTACTTCCAAAAAATACATACTGTACATATAGGGATGCAAATGACAAAATCATCAAGTGGGTTTTTTTTTAAAAAAGCAGTTTTCACAATATTTAAAGAGTATATCATCCAATTTTGACAGCAGTTTCCCTGGAGCTTGGGTTTGCTACTGAGCTTCGGACGAGATTCAGGTGAATTCCGATGGGAACATTAAATTGATCATACACAATGTGTTTAACACAGCAAATTCAAATACTTCATTTCACTTTTATTGTTTTTATTCACAATATTTTAATGACACGATGCAGTGGCAGCATGGAGAGAAAAGTTTTCAATACTAACACTAGATAATTCAATTTATATGTTATACATGTACAGCAACTAACTGCTTTACAAAAAAAGCAAAATAATACAATATCATCACATGTATTTACAGTGTAGTAAATATACCTTTGTCAAATTTTACACAAAAAAATATTTACAGAAGTGAAACGTACGGCATTAAAAAAAAAGTGGCCAATCCTTAAAAGAGAAAAATTAGTTTTGCATAACCTTAAGACATGACTAACGAAGGCATTTTAACCTTACATACTAAACATCTGACTGCAGTTAGAGATCCGCGGCCAAACCCCCACCCTGTTAACCTTGCAATGACAGGCTATAAGAGAGCCTGCTCTTTTCTTGGTGTGTGTGTGTGTGTGTGTGTGGAGGGGAGCTCATCTTCGGGGGGGGGGGGGACTCAAACAGAACAATCCATCTCTGCCTGTAAATACTAAATACTGCATTTCTGCTCATCAACCAAAGCAGGACGTCACAACACAGCATGGGTGAGCCACCCATGATTATGCAATAAATCGTTTTTACCCAGTGGCTTTTAAATCTGTCAACACCAACAAAAAGCCACTACAACAGCAAACAAACAAAATGGTTTTCAACTTCATTGTGCTACATGTAATGGCCTTTTTAAAAAATTAGGATTGAATTCATTTTCATTTGTTGCATGTGATGAATACAAGTCCCAACAGATTTTTATTTGCAAACTATCCTGTTTTTTTTTAACGAGTCATATTTGGTATGGGAAAACAAATTCATGTGCCAGACATGAGATGGTTTGAGAAAACCAAGCAGAACAGAACATGACCAGCGACAGCAGTATCCCAAGCACAAATTCTGTGCCTACGGTGCAATGTGGAGGGGCCTTGGCCACTAGTTTCGAGAGCGAAAGGCAAACTACCAGCAGGTGACCTCCGGGGCGCTCGGGGGGGAGACCTGACACAAGCGAGCTTGTAAGCTTCAAGACTAAGGTAAGAGTTTTGCCACCTCTCACAGACACACATAGATGAGTCACTGCAGACTACGGGGGGCACGGTTTGTGCATTCGGGACCACTGGGGGTTTTGGCTTTCCGTCTGGTGGTCACTTTAAAAATACAATTAAAAAGCAGAAACCCAAAATGGATAAAGCTGAAGGTTAAGTTTCCTTTTTGAAGTTTCATTAGTGGTTAGTCAGCTTATTTTGTGAGATACTGTAGTCTTTTCACTTTAATTTCATTAATACTACCTGTAGACCTGTAACACTTTTCATAGATTTTTGTGGACACCCTTATCATTGCATCCTGAAAACTACAAAGGTTTCCCTTTATGTCGAACTGCATTCACAAGATGTGTATTCTCACAATTCAAGTATGTAAAAGAAAAGATGACCTGTAAACAAAATTGGCCCATTGGACATTTCATGATTCCGCCTCCCCAATCTGTAATGCACACCACAAATACAACCAGAACACTTTGTGAAATTTAAGTGCATGGATGGCTTAACACACCCTCCCTCGCCCAAATACAGTTACATCAGTGATTCCCAACCCAGTCCTCGGTGAACCCCGGACAGTCCACGTTTTTGCTTCCTCCCAACACACCTGTACCACGTATTTGGTGTTCCTGATTGGCTGGGAGCTGGGAGGGAGCAAAAACGTGGACTGTCCAGTGTTCCCCGCAGACTGTATTGGGAAACAACACTGAGCTACATTATACATGGTTACATGAAATTGATTGCAAAGGGACCAGATGCAATAAAAAGATTTTTAAAAAGTTAATGCTTACTTGTTAAGACTGTGTCTGAACAGAGGCAGTAAATTATTAGCGGTCAGTTTTTAAATCCCGCCCCCGATTACTTTCCCTCCATTTAGCCCCACCCCCAACCCCTTTAATCAGGACTTCCAGATAATTCCAGTCTATTCAGTAAATACAACACATTCCTGGCAACCAGTTAAAATTAATAATGGAAAAGCAACTTGGCTGACGAGGCAGGGTCACTGTGATGGAGCGATCATGTCAGGAAATCAACACATTTTCGTAATGCTCCCCTCGCACTAGGAAAATGTTCCCCGTGTTTTTTTTTTCCCTTAAAATAAAGTTTGAAGATAACATGTATGTATACAGAGGAGGCTATAGGAGAAGTCAGTCCAGACAGACAGGAGCACATTACACATCAGGCTGCATGCTGAGGTGCCGGTTGGAAAGTTTGTTTAGTAGGCTGGGAACCAAACGCTTATCGTATGCTACATAAACTTACTGCGGTCTAACAAATACAGATGGGAAAAAAAAAAATCAAAATAACTTTGTAAAATTTTATTTTTCAGTCAACAGCACTAAATAGGTTTGATTTTCCTTTCGCTAGTGCAAGCTGCTCTTTGGTGCAGAGTGATTGTGGTGTGTGTGTGTGTGCGTGTTTGGGATGAAATGCCGCGCCGCCCCACGTCAGGCCCTGTAGTGTCCTTCTTAAAAACATCACCAGCACCCCGACCCCCACAACGCTGCCCCCATGTGGCAGAGTGGGCCATCACGTCTCTGATGTTCCCCTTTGTCATAAAGGCTATTGGCACTGCATTGAACAAATCTGGGAGTGCGGAGGCGGCTGTATCCTCAGTACACGAGTCCAATTCCGGGGGGGCATTCCAAAACGCTCATCAATGGAATGCGGTCATCAACCAAGATTCAATAAATACTTAGGGTTCATGAACGTCTGAATTATTTCGGAGGCATTTTGGCAAATCTGTTTTGCATATTACCTAGTATCAACTGTCACCGTCGAGACTATGTCACCAAGGCCATCCAGCTACTCTCATCTTATAAAATAAAGGCAGCTCGCTAGTCACGCACCTGCTGCTACACTTCTAGTGTTTATCAATCCAACTCATATGAAAAACGTTTAAAAAAAAAAAAAAGTAAACCACTTCACTACCTTTGCAGTTTATATTTAGCTATACAGGGAAATTAATCTCAGGCAGAAGTGAGCCATATACTGGATTATTTTTAGGATACTGTTTAACTGTATTTACATTGATACTGAACACAAGAGTCTATAATTAGTACCTGTTCTTACTTTTCAAAGTTTTTTTTCAGTTTTTTTTTTTTTTTTAAACAAACTATACACATCTGAAAACCCTGACGAAGGCACACAATGGATAAAACAACATCCCAAACTGTGTGTGAGAAAAGGACTTCACTGTTATATATAAGCTTTCGAGATTACATATTTATATATATAATTTTAACATGTCCTCCTCCCCACCCAGAGCAAACGTCGTCTTCTATGCATACGCAACGTCTCACTAGTTATGGATTGGCTACGGACGGAGGTTCCACGCATTCGTCATCACCGCACATCTCTGCAGCAGAGGGGCGCTGGGGCTGTTCTGGAAGTCCCTTGGTGGGGGGTGGGGAGGTGATGGGTCGGGGGGGAGGTTCAGTCCTCTTTTTGAGGCCCCACATAGAGCATCTAATCTTCCTGTTGCTGGGCAATCCAACTCTCAAAACAGGGAGTGGCTGTTGGTCCCCCAGTGTTGTCGTTATCCGGGGGGGAGTGGGAGGGGTTATAAAAGGACTTGCTCCGCCCCTTCTGTGTCAAAGGGGGGGGTTGTGGACTCAAGTGCCACCCAGGTAACCTCAATCTTCCCCCCGAGTGGCCACTTGAAACAGTCCTAACCGTTTAGCAATTCAGCTCGTTCTGATAGCCAAAAAAAAAGTGCATTTCATTCTGAGGAGCCAAGTCCTTGTAGATTCAATCCAGGGACAGGGGGGGGTGTGATTAGAGGGAAAAGTGCACAAAACAACAGGAGCAGTTTTCTGATAACACTTTCTCAATAATGTAAAAGATTAAAATAAAGGGAACAATAAGGTAATGGCTTATTATGACAATCTGCAGTGTTGTGATATTTCAGTGCGTCATTTCAGCTAAAAGATGAATTTAAAAATCCTGCCTAGTGTATTTTATTACGTGTACTGTTACATCCTACTGCCACAAAAAAGGTCTTTCCCATAATGCTTCTGAAACACTGAGTGGAGTTAAAAAAAAAAAAAAAACAGGCAAACGAACGAGACTCCCGTCACGTCAGGCAGTTCTTCACTGTATCAATGTTGATCGTTAGGCGGAACTGGTCGACTTGGCAAACGAGAACGATTAAAACAAAAAAAAGGGGTGGGGTGGCTGACGAGGAGGAGGAAGAGAATGAGGACGGGAGTGCAGCTTGAAGACTGGTGCGTTAGGCTGGGGCCCGGGGCGCCGCCGGGGGCCCTCCTCCCTCACACGATCTTCTTGATGCTGGGCCTCTTGAAGCTGCCAGTGCTCCGCTGTTTCTGCACCTGGCTGGCTGAGCCATGGCGCGTGCGCCCGCTGTTGGCGTGGCCTGTAGTGGGGGACAGCTCCACGTTCTCCTTGTCGATGCCTAAGGGGGGGACAAACGGGACGAGGCGGTCCACATCATTTCACACCAAACTCCAGATCTGAGGTCATCACGGCTCCTTTAGTTTCAGGGTCAATGTGAGTACATGCTAAAAATCAGTTAAGCACCGGACTGTTAATTTTGTTAATATTAATTATTTATGCACAATTATTTCAAAGCTAAATTTGAAATAATCCTTACATATATACTCAGGTTAAGTGGTTGTAATTTGCAAAGCAGGTTCAATGGTAAAAGCAAGCAGTTCCTTGCCTGGTGATGGGACAAGCAACCACCACTAGGGGGAGTAAGTGCCTACAAGCGAACTTTTAAGTTCAACTTTTCACGTGGCCCTTATTTCACCACCTCACTGAAAAAGCCCATTGGACGGGTATATTAAGGCTCATCACGAGAGCAGATCAAGCCGTCCTGGGGCGTCTACGTCTCCTGAGCTAGCGTGTACCCGTGCCCGGCCATCTACAGACCCACACAGACATGAAAAACAGCACCAGGGCCCAGAAGCGAGAGAATAATCACACATTTCTGCATAAGAGCACGTGCAGTTCTACACTTTGAGGGTTTGGAGGGGGGGGCGCCAGGCTCGGTCTCTGAGCTCTCGGTTGCAGAGCATGATGGGATGTGGGATGGAGGGGGGGGGGCGTAGTACCTGGGCTGACGAGGGGCGACGTGAAAACAGCTGACTTAGAGCAAGACAGTGAGGCTTCACAGGCGAGAGAGCAGAAAGAAACGGCAATGAGTGGCCATAGTAACCAAAGAGGAAAACACAACAGCATGGGCTAACATGGGTAACAGGAAATGCAGAACTAAACAGAATGGGGGAAAAACAACTCAATCAGAATGAAGCAGAAGGCCTAAGGACTAAGGCTAAGAAGCTATGAAGGACAGAACTACTGAATGAACACAAAATTCAAATTCTTAGGCAAGACATAAGAGAATTTAAAACCCATATATTTTTTTCTAATTATGCACACAGTCTAGATGAGATCAGTAACAAACTGCCCTTTCTTGATACTGTTATTGTTACAGGCAGAGTGCAAAAACTTTCGTTTGTTTATTTTTTTAATGACAGTAACAAGACGGAGAAAATAAATTAAAGAAAGAGTTACCACTTTTATAAACTATAGGCTTGGACATTAATTGCCCAGTACAGCTCTATAGTTCTTATTTGTACCAGGCATTCTCGGCTGAACCACTTCGGAGGACCTCATATGGGACAAAGTCGGGGAGCGTCTATAAACTACATGCCCGACACAGGCAGGCATGTTGAAAACAAACAGAAAATGGGAAGGATGGTTCAGTGAATAAGCATTGAAATGTATTTAATGCAACAAACAGCACAACAGAGAAAGGTTCACAGCTCAAGAGAGGTTTCTGTCTTTGTGTGTGTGTGTATATATATATATATATATATACACACATACACACACACACACAATATACACATCTCCCTAAGCCAAACTGAAGTGCGGACAGAGAACATGCATTTCTAAATACACCAGTGCAGTGACTGGAAAAGCCTGCCTCTTGGGGGATGTGGTTTATAAGAGACACAGCTTTCGGTCATAGCTGCCGGGCTCGAAAGTGAAATCAAGAATTAGTCTCTGTACTTCAGAATTGCTCACAGGCTTCTTCTAGTAAAATAAGCGGTGAGTTGTCTGGTGAAGGTATTGGAAAACTCCAGCCCCAGGTCACGCTGAAGGTCAGGTTTATGCTTGGGGGGGGGGGGGGTTCTACTGCAAATCAATGACAAAAGATGGCTGAAGAGAGGCAGATGCTGGGCAGATGGTATGAACCGATCACGGGAGGGCAGAGAGGCGGAAGGGCGTGATATGCTCACTCACCCGGGGAATGCTGGGAGGTGGCTAGCGAGGTCATGGAGTTGGAGAGGTTGAGGTTAGCAGTGATGCTAAGTTGGCTCTGGACGGGCGGCGGGTAGGGTGAGGTGGGGGTCCGCAGAGACTCTTCGCTGGTCTCCTCGTCCACCCCCGGCAGGTAGGTATCGATCAGGGCATCCAGGAACTTCACGATCAGCTCCGCATAGTCTGGGATCTGGGTTTGCTGTCGTGGAGGGGTGGGGGGGGGGGTCATTTAGCCTGACCAACTCCTTTGTTAATAGCAGGCTGGAACGCTTGGCTCCATCAATTTGGACTGAGTGTTAGGGCAGAACGGTTACAATTTTGTTTATTCAAATGAGGGACTGCCAGACTATGTATTGTCTGTCAGCCGGGGGCAGGACGAAGGTAAGGGGATCGGCATGGGTTCAAGGACAGGATGCAGGATCTTTTAAAATACCACAAGCGTCACCACAACTACCACAGTCTGTGGGGTTGTTCTGCCATGTTTTGCCCGCTACTAACCCACACTAGTGAACATTATACACAACAGTGAAGGTCTGTAATAAAAACTATAAAAGGAGAACATGTGGGTTACCTTTGAGAAGGGTCCAGCAAACCTCCACAGTCCGTTAAAACCAAAGCCTGAGAGGGAGGGAGGGAGGGAATTGTCTGAGTGTACACTAGGTAACAGGGCATCCCAGTCAGAGAAGTGATTCTCCAGGAAACCTGTCAAGGATTCAGTCCCTGAGGTCCCTGGGTGTGTTCAGCCAACACAATAACAACAACAAAAATAATTTTAATAATAATAATCATCATCACCATCAATTGAAGAGCGAATTTCCAAAACTCACTCAATCCTTTTTTTGATTATGAGATGAGACCGTGAATGACCTGAGGGCAGGCTTCCTCTACAGATGTTACAGTGCTGGCAACCAAAACTCACTCAGGCCTCATATAATCCAGTGCAGAACTGCGGTTACATTTCCCAATCTCCCCAAGTGCAGAGAAATTCTCTCAAAACACAGATCCGTGGGACTGAGTGAGTTTCAGAAATTTGCTCTTCAATGCGCACGATGGGTGGATGAATGATATAATCGTACTAAGTTATGGGAAATGTTAGGCATGGGCTGAGTTTGCGTTTGAGAGGGCGGCGTTTTACTCTGCAGGTAGGATGGCTGGTACTGGGGGGGGGACTCCTCGTGGTACACCACGCTCTGCACTATGCCGTGGATGGGGTTCAGCAGGTTGGGGTCCTGGCACAGCGACAGGAGAGTGCTGATCTTCGAGTCTAGGAGGTTGTGGCTGCGGAGGGGGAAACGCACTGCTTATCGCCAGCTGACCTTTCACCTCCACGGGTTGTTTTTCCTTCCCTGTACCTATTCGTTTGTTCGCTCTCATCCATCGGATTTTCCGTAGCAACACTTACACGACGGGAAAGACCTTGGGGAAGACGACGCTGGCCTCGGCCAGATACTCGTACAGGATCCTCTGGTCAAACTCGTCTGTAGTGTACTTCACCAGGGTGGCCTGGAAGAGGAAAGGAAGTCAGGCGAGCTACACCAAGTTCACCTTTCACCTGCCAGCTGCATAAAGCAGATGGAAAAGTAAACATTTCTCATGAAGGATATGTAATCCAGGATCCATAGGAGCACTGGAACAGCTGGAGGGTGTGTGAGAGAGTCTGTGTGCTAATGGGACCACGGGACCGAGAAGAAGACCAACAATGTGGGGGTGGCTGTGCCTCTCTCACCAGGACAGTGAGAAGCAGCGCCTGGATCTTGGGGTCTGTCAGCACCTCCTCGTCCAGCAGCACGTTGGACTCCGACACGGACACCTTGCGCAGGTGAGGGTGCTGGGGATTGGCTATTCTTTGGGTCTCTGCGAAGGGTGAGGTGGGGGTCAGAGGTCAAGGCACTACAGCTGCACGGGTGATCTTTGAGGAGGTGACTGACGTGACCACTCACCTATTTCATAGTCATTCTCAGCCACCCGTCTCATCTTGGGGGGTGTGGTGACGCCAGACTCCATCTCTGGCCGCTTCGGGGCCTTAGTGTCAGATATTAAGTGGTCGAAGCTCTTCCTTGTACCTGGAACAGAAATTCCATGGGGATGGGTATCACTCACCATCGGGGGGGCCCGATGAACAAGCCTCGCGAACCTCAAACATGAAACTCTGAAACCTCCTGCATTTCAGTGAGGGGGTGCCGATTGGGTGCATACATGTAATCGGGAGGGAACGTGCCCATAGCATCTGGCTTAAGACCACGACCAGGCGGCGAGAAAAGCTCCCAGAATGTGACATGTGGTGGATGTTAGGCGGGAGGCGTGTCGGAGGGTCCGGTCAGGTGGGGCCTCACCTAGCAGCTTCTTGGTGTTAGCCTGCGAAGGCTGCCCCATGTCCAGGCTCATGGACTTGCGAGTGCGGGGACTGATCTGCCCCATTGTGGGGTAGTTGGCAGCCAGATAGCGCTCCGACACCTTTGGAGATGCCCACGGCTGACTCTCCCGCAGGGTCCTGGGAGAAGACAGGCGGGAAGCGAGGGTAAAGGATGAGATCAGCTAGATCAGCAGTCCTCCATCCAGCCACTATTTAATAATGGCCAAGGTCACTGGGAGCCTAACCCAATCAGAAAAGGGCAGAAGGCCAGGGGACACTGGACGGGATGCCAGTCTATCACTGGGCAGGCATACGCACATGCAGTCACACACTATGGGCCATTCCGAGACATTGCTTAGCCTAACTGAATGGCCTTGTACAGCGAGAGAAAGCCCACAGCACATGGTGCGGGGGGCACTTCACACAGAGAGCAGAGGTGAGACTAAACCGGCCAACCTCCCTCAGGGCTGGGCGCTTTATGCCTATAATTTGTTAAGTAGATTAGTAGTATGGCTGAAATATTAATGAGGGCATTTTATGATGCCCAAAGTTAGTAATCGGTATAAATTTGGCATATCCTTACATTTAATAAATGTGTCGGACTGTAAACCGCAAAAAGTACTATTTACCTTGTTCATCCACAAGATCTCCTTTTTTAAAAGATGTCATGGCATATCGCACTGCAGTATACCAAACCACAGTAAACCAAAACTGACTTATGTGGTGTGGTCCACTAACCGCATTTAATAAACAAAGATACGCCAAGTTTATCCAGATTACTTACTTTAAGGTGTTACAAAATGCATCTCATTGATATTTTAGCCGTACTAACAATCTGCTTAAATTATGGACGTGAATAAATGTCAAATGTTTCACCCGTCATCTGAAGCCCTGGTGATTATTGCGTATGCACGATATAAAATTGATATGATATCACCCAGCCCTCCCCTCACAGAGCTACTGGGCACCCCAGGGATAAATAACTTAGAATGAGATCCATGCCAGGGTTTCTGGCTTTAGCTTCTGCATGATAAGTTTCTTCATTTTCTTTACTCCTGGTTTTGGGCAAAAGTGATGTTGTGAGCTGATGTTGTTTAAAAAAGAACATCTGCATTACTGTTGGCGGGGGGGCAGGGTGGGGGGCTTAATATCGTGCCAGAAAAACCATTAATCATACCCGCTGATTCATTACCTCGGCCGCTACAGCATCGAAATTTTCTTATTTTTTATTTATAAACCCATTGGGGGACAGATGCGCTCACCTGCAGGCAGAGTCGCTCCGGGGCACAGAGTACGTCTCCATGGGGACATTCTCCATGGCAACCTCCGAAAGCAAAAGGGACTTCCTGTGCTTCAGGCTGCAGCGGCTACGCACTTCCTCCGAGACGGTGAGCAGAGCTGGCAGGGAGGGGCGATACGGGTTCAGGAGAGAAGCCAGAGGCAATAAGGACCAGAAATAAAACGTGCAAGTCCCCCCCCCAACCCCCCACAGACATTTTAAAAACTAGGACTCAGCATTGATGCATAAACATCTATTAACAAGCATTGCTTAAATAACTAACAAGCTCAGCTGGGTATAAGGGAAAAAAAAGTTGTGGTTAAACTGATAAAATACAAGTTGACCGCAGCACTATTAGCGCCAAGCATAATTCAGTGCAAGGAGTACCACCACCAGAGGGCGCCCCATCGCCACTGCTAACGGATCGGCATCTCCCGCGGCCTGCTGCCACTCACCCGCCAGGTAGGCCACGCTCTGTGTGTTCACCTCAAACTTGTCACAGTTCAGGTGCTTCCCTACCAGGGCCAGCAGCATGTGGAGGATGCGTACGGTCCGCGCCACTGTGGTTGGAGAGGGGTGCCGGTAACCTGAGGGACACAGCGGGTGTGAAAGTGAGGGACATGGACAAACACACAGTTAACTCTCTGGAAAAGCAACCGTCATGGGCATTTCCAGACTAGGAATAGAGTCCCCAAACTCTACAGGTGGGGCACACCCACAGAAAGACCCCTCCCCCCACACACTTCAGACTTGGGACCACCTGCTGCCCCCCTCTCACCTTTTAGCAGGTGCCCCACTAGTGCAAAGTTGAAGTTGGAGTTGAAGTTGAGGCCTACAAAATGGTCCATCTGTTTACAGTGCCAGTCCAGAGGCTTCCGGATCTCCATGAAGATCTCCTCTGGGCTCTGTGGGTCAAGAGGTAGGTGGGGGGGGATCGGGGTCACGAAGATGCGTTTTTTTACCCCGGGGAAGCATGTTTTCCATCACCACGCATCCGTACACGCATCAGGGAGGAGACGGCCCGTTACACGTCAAGATCCCACTCACTGTTTAACGTCGGGTCTTAGAAATGTACACCTACCATCAGGGCATCAGTATCAGGTATAATAATACTATTTTAAAAAATAATAAATAAACCTGGGAAAGCGAATGCATACTGATATTTTATTGGACGTGACTTAACAGTTGATTTTTAAAAACCCTTAGGCAGTTTATTTGTAGCTAAAGCGGCAGTGCTTCATGCTTCGCGGCTTCACCGGTGCCGGAAGGACATTTCCTCCTCCTGCTTGATTGGTGTGATTACTGTAAATCCTGTCAGTATATCTGAATTTATTATTAACTTCCACCCACTTCCTTCTTTCAGGCTGCGTACAGCCCCCACCCCCATCCACCTCCCAGCACACAAGAACTCTGGTATCATCCAACCCCAACCTGACCCAACATACTGCAACCCAAAAACCCATCCATCCATCCCTCCATCCATCCCTCCATCCATCCATCCATCCATCCATCCATCCGTCCCAAACCTGAGCAGGATTCTGGGGCAAATAAAAACCAGATGGATGGACAGATTAATAAATGAGCATTTCTTTGGGAGCTCGGCTAAGTAAACGTGTGTATAACTACAGCATCTCTCCCGAGTGCTACAGTAAAATACCCAGCCCCATTGCCAAGAGGACGCTCCGGGACGTCACCGATGACGCGCGTCACTCCACTGATCATGGAGCCATCGCATTCATCAGCTAACGATGCATTTTTTCCTGCAGCCGAACGGATTCAAAGCTTTGTCACGTGCAAGTTACAGTCAGACTGTAACCTGCAGTGAAATAAGCAGTTGGAATCTATGTCATAATAAAACGAGCAACAAGAATAAAGAATAAAACACAAAAAATGAATACAACTGAAATCTAATGAATAAGGAACAGAAAGTTATGGTGTAGAAGAAAATAAACCATGAATGCGCAGCATCGCTCAATAAAGCGGCTGGTGACCGACTAAAAGAGTGAGTGTTAAATTATAACTATCGGTGGGCTATTTACTAAATCGGACTGACTCATCGGGCTTGAGGGTAGCACCTGCGTCTGAGCCTCTCTGCTCTCGCTGAGAGATTGCAGAAGCACTTCACAGACCTCAGTGCGGCTCACACGAGTCACGCGAGCGCGTCTGCATGTGTCTGCGTGCAGAGTCCCTCGCCAGCGAAGGCCAGGGACAGGGTGTCACTCCGCGGGTTAGGACGCTGTGTCAGTAACTGTGAGGTCACCAGTTGAAATCCTTTGGTCAGCAGAGTGATTTTGCTGCGAGGCCCTTCACCTCAAATCGCTCGGGGGACTGGCTAACCCTGTGGTCTCAATTGCAGGTCGCTAAAAGTGTCTGCTAAATAAATAAAACGTACAAAATATGAGACCTGTGTGTCCCATGACCTGTGCCTGGCACGCGCATGTGTACAGGTTTTGCTATACCTCTGAGGACCTAAGGACCTCAGAAGTATAGCAAATTCTCTAAGAAACGTGACTACTGAGGTCATTTTGTCGGTCCTCACTACATCACAACCTCATTTTATAAAAATCTAAATGCAAAGAAAAAAGTAAAAATGCCAGAGTTGTTGTATTTTGTTTGGTTACTTATGGTGAAGGTTAGGATTGGGTGGGGGTTAAGGGTGTCATAATTGGGATTAGGGTTTTTCCCATAGAAATGAATGGATGGTCCTCCCCAAGTCAGCAATACAAACGTGTGTGTGTGTGTGTGTGTGTGTGTGTGTGCGCGTGTGTACCTTGTCATTGAAGACCCGCAGGCTGTCTAGGGTTTGCAGGTTCTGCTCCAGCAGCGCCGTCCCCGCTGAGTACAGGTTCACCTCATCCAGCTGCAGCACGGCCACAGCCACCCAGAAGAGGGCCTTGTGCATGGGTGAGTCCTGGGGATAGGTGTGGGTCAGGAAGGGCCGGGAGATCCAGACACACATACACACCAAGAGTCACCACAACAGAGCCTCATTAGCCAAGAGTCACCAAACAAAGCCTCATTAGCCAAGAGTTACCACAACAGAGCCTCATTAGCCAAGAGTCACCAAAACAGAGCCACATTAGCCAAGAGTTACCACAACAGAGCCTCATTAGCCAAGAGTCACCAAAGAAAGCCTCATTAGCCAAGTGTCACCAAAACGGAGCCTCATTAGCCAAGAGCCACCAGACAAAGCCTCATTAGCCAAGAGTCACCACAACAGTCTCATTAGCCAAGTGTAACCACAACAGAGCCTCATTAGCCAAGAGTCACCAAAACAGAGTATCATTAGCCAAGAGCCACCAGACAAAGCCTCATTAGCCAAGAGTCATCACAACAGAGTCTCATTAGCCAAAAGTCACCAAACAAAGCCTTATTAGCCAACAGTTACCACATCAGAGTCTCATTAGCCAAGAGTCACCAAACAAAGCCTCATTAGCCAAGAGTCACCACATCAGAGTCTCCTTAGCTAAGAGTCACCAAAAGAGAGCTTGATTTGAATACTCTCAACTCTGCCGGCTCCCTACAAAGTCTATGGCCAGCGGCATCGGAGAGATATGTATACCCTGGCAGATTCAGGGGGGCCATACTGCAGTCCCCACATTTCTTCAGATTGAACATGCTAACCCAGGTAGGGACCCAAGGTGACATTTCACCAGGGAGCACAAATAGTAGCTAAGGCCATAAAAGAAGGGAGTTTGAGGAGTTCAGAAGCAACCAGGCCTCAAATGGCCCCATGAAGACCTGCAGGAACACACAGGTACACAGGCGGGGAGTGTTTCTACCTTGCTGAGGAGGGGCTGCAGCTTGGTCAGTGCTATCACTGTAGCCTCGATCAGCACCTGGCTGTTGTAATTATCTGGCCCCTTCAGACAGCTCTCCAGGCCCTGCGGAGGAAACGGGTCGGTTCATCAGGCTGCCCGGGCCCTCGTAGCCGGCGCAGAGAGAGATTTAAGGTTAAAGCAGGGCTAAAAAGCCCAGGATGTCAGTGGAGGGAGCTCACAGTTACACCCACTGGCTGACGAAATTCACAAAGCCATTAAAGCAGCTGGTAGCAATCCAGTGAACAGGGATGGTTACAAAAAGAAATAAGTACCATGATGAACTTTTTTACTTTGTACTTTGCAAAACTGCTTTTTTTTTTTTTTTTTTACAGATCATTATATGTGCAAATCCTCTGCTTTTTTAATGTTCTCCAGATGTCATTTCCTGTATGGATGTCCTTTCCTGATGTCATTTCCTGTATGGATGTCCTTTCCTGCATCTAATCCAGCCAATAGCCGGATTAGCATGAATTACGGCAGTTGCTGCCCGAGCTTGGTGCACATCCAAAACCAGGACAGTCTCATACACAGCTTCGCCCCTAAGTCTGATGTAAAAATTGCTTGAAGGAAGCAGGTGTGGCTGGAGGCGCGGATGTTTTGGGTGAATACTCACGCGATCGATGCTGAGCAGGGGGCTGGCCTTGCTCAGGATGCGGATGATCTGCTTGATTTGACCGTGCGACACGCGCTTGCTGATGCAGCCAAACACTACCAGGGCCCTCGGCTGCAGAGATGGGTTGTACTGGAACGCAAACCTGCACAGATGAGCAGAAGGAAGGTTGCCTGAGCTAAAACAGCACGCTGCCTGTAGAGTCTCCACAGGAGTTACTACTTATATCGAACGACAAGCAGTCAATGCAGTCTATCAAGAGCTGTGGCCAAATGTAAGCGGGGGCTGCGTATAAACGTGACGGAGACCATTTACATGCTGCCGTGTGACATCACAAGGAGGCGGCAAGGGCTTACTTCTGTGCAAGCTCTGTCCACTGGTCAAGCCACTTGCACGAAGGAATGTCCCTCATGCAGGCCTGGAGTGCAGAAAATAAATAAATCAGCCATATTCCTGCCTCTCTTCTACAGATGCATGCAGAGCAAAGTGGGATGGAAAACAATTTTGCCAGTCAGGCAAGGGGAACCTTGTTTGACACAGAACACTGAAGAAATAGGTCAGAGCCAAAGAAAATAAAATTCCAGGTTCAGGATGGTGTGTGTGTGTGTGTGTGTGTGTGTGTGTGTGTGCATGAAATGGTGGCTGAAGGCACTGGAAACGGCACATGGCCAAACTTCCAGAGAGCTCATTTAAATGCCACCGCGTTCCAGTATGTTCTCTGGAAGCCTATTTCTGCCAACCTCCATGATCTCCAGCAGGGCCTCGGTGACCGTCTCCAGGGACGACAGGGCGAAGGTCTCCCGCTCGTAGGAGCCGGGGGAGAAGGAGCGGTCGCGGTAGCTGGAGCGGAAGGCGATGACGGCAGCCGACTTCACCTTGCTGATGCCGAAGAGCAGGTAGAACTTGGGCAGCGAGAACTCGGTCAGACTCAGCCGCAGAACCTGCTTGGTTTCCTCTATGGAGGGACCAGGATGACAGAACGCAGAAGCAGGTAAAGTCAGAGGAGAATGAGCTCAAGGCGTTTCTCATGGCAGAATGTCAGCCGAGCATCGAGGAGGTCAGCTTCACAGCTTCATCCTCACTCAGCGCTCTTTGGTGATAAACTGAGAGAGAGGGTGTTGCAGTGGGGGTGGGCACATGGCAGCAGGGGCACAGAGAAAAGACAGAGACAGAGGGGAGCACAGAAAGATACAGAGAGGGAGGGGAGCACAGAGTGAGGGGGAGAGAGAGAGAGAGAGAGACAGGCGAGCCAGGGAGAGCGAGAGGGAAAGCCCACAGAGTAAGGGAGAGAGAGACAGGAGAGCCAGGGAGAGCGAGAGGGAAAGGCCACAGAGTGAGGGAGAGAGAGACAGGAGAGCCAGGGAGAGCGAGAGGGAAAGGCCACAGAGAGAGAGACAGAGACAGGTGAGCAGGGAGAGCAAGAGGGAAAGCCCACAGAGTAAGGGAGAGAGAGACAGGAGAGACAGGGAGAGCGAGAGGGAAAGGCCAGAGTGAGGGAGAGAGAGAGACAGGCGAGCCAGGGAGAGCGAGAGGGAAAGGTCAGAGAGAGAGAGAGAGAGAGAGAGAGAGAGAGACAGGCGAGCCAGGGAGAGCGAGAGGGAAAGGCCAGAGTGAGGGGGTACATACATGGAAGAGAGAGAGAGAGATGGGCAGTCAGAGAGAGACAGGGTGGACATACGAGAGAGATGGGGGCAGAGAGAGAGAGAGAGACTGAGAGGGGCGGTAGAGAGAGACAATGAAAGGCTAGTAAAAATAGCATGCATGCAGCAAGGGCAGCCTCACCGCTGAAGTTGAGCTGCGAGCAGGTGCAGAGCGAGTGGATGATGTTGATGACCAGACCGTGGGTGGAGGCGCGCAGCGAGAGGGGGCCCGTGGCCACCAGCAGGGTGACCACGTGGAAGAGGTAGGGCAGATGCGTGGCCACATCCAGCGAGTTGTGGAAGGACAGCATGAGCATGTAGCGCGCTAGGATGGCGATGTCGTCCCACATCAGGTGCTGCACCAGCGTGGGCGTCGGCGACAGGCACGTCTTGTCGATGATCTTGCACATCCGGCTGATCACCTGGGAGGTCAGGTTGGGAGCACACCAGACATCAGCAACTAGCGGAAAGTCTAGGAACTGATAACATTTATACCCCGTGGTGCATGTTCAGGCTTCACCACAACTCTCGACCATATATAAAAAAAAAAAAGAGATAAATCTAACACACGAGACTACACGACCAGTCGTCTTTCACTTGCTTTTTTTTTATCCTACCTATCGTGCGGTATAGACGCTGAACATCTGAAACATCTAAATTTATATGCCAAGGACTATTGCATATCTTCGACAGGTAACATCTCGGGTTGGTGCTTTAGTCTTTGGCCATGAACGCGCTCAGATTGACGGATCCTTTACTAAAATGTGCATTAAAAAAAAAAATAATAAAAAAAAATAAAAAACACACAAAGTAACAAAAGTTTCTTGTCCCTGGCCACACTGCTCCCCCGCCCCCCCCCCCCCCAACACCAACCACCAATTGGCACGGCACACATCAGCCACCGGTGAACCAACCCCCACGAAGTATTTAGAGTAAAAAAACATACAGTATGATGCCATCACACGATAGCTATTCCAGTGTTACTGACAACGGAGAGCTGCAAACCTGAGGACACGCAACCAATTTCAGCACGGACCTGTGCAAGCTTAGGCCAACGACTAACTGGCTTTTTCTGGAAAGACCCTCCAAGCCCATGGGCTCACCTTGCTGGACACCAGCTTGACGTTGCCGGATGCCAGCGCCACCGCCGTGTCGGCCATCACCTCGGCCTTGATGGAGCCCAGGCCTCCAGTGGCGCTGGTTTTGATGAAGCTGTCCAGCACCACGTCCAGGAGGTCTGTTATCTTTGGGGGGGGGGGGGGGCAGGCTTTTAGTACACTTTCAATTTTCTCAGAGGAAGAGAGAAAAGCAGAAAGATCACAGCGGGGACTTTCAGGTCATTTCATCTCGATCTTTAGTTTTATGCGCAGATAAGACACATTTGAAAGCACATTCACTGTGCACATCTGGGGTCCCCCAGGGACACACAAGCAGGTGCCAATCCACAGAAGTATTACGATATGAAATTAGAACAGAAATTTCACTTCCCATTCTACAGCTACGTAAAGGCCAAATTAGGCTCAAGGACACATTACAGGGGAAAAAATGCTTCTGACAGGCTTTCAATCAACATCTACTGAGATAACATGGAGTGTGACCCACCTGGCCCAGGCTACCCCAGATCTTAGCCTGGATGGACGGATACATCTGCTTCTCGTTGATGGTCATGGTGATGAGCTTGTCCAAGATGGCAGTCACCCGCTGTCGCTTGGCGTCGTCGTTGTGCTTGCAGAACCGCACCAAGTTGAGCAGCCAAGGCGTCATGTACTCCAGGCAAAGGTGTTTCAGCTCAATACCTGCAGGGGGCACACAGGGTCAGCTATCGCACCCAGAGAGTGTTGGGAAGACCTCCCAGAAATGGTCATTCGCGACCAAACCACGGGAACAGAAACAGAGTGATGAATCATTGACAGCAATTCAAGTCTCCTTGGGAAGTTTGCCACAGTAGCTATTGAGGCACTAATTTAAACTATTACACAGAAATGCTTCCGTTTTGCATCTTAAAAACATGGTGCTATATCTATTAGTGTTTTGGGGGTAACTTATGATCAAGACGGGGAAATCGATTCATCTGAGAATGCGGGAAGTCGATACGGAAGTTAGACCTAGATGAGTACAGGATGGAAGATCTCGGCGGCATACTGACTGGACTTGCTAAAGCCAGAGATGCACTCCTCCAGGAACTCCAGCGTGAGGTGGGGTTCGTTGGCCGCCAACGTCTTGCTGATGGAGACGATGAAGAGCGTGTTGTTGGCAGGGATGCACAGGCCCGACGTCTCCAGCAGCTGGCCCTCGATCTTCAGGTTGAAGGTGCAGGTCAGGGCACAGAGCAGGTTGTAGGCTGCGGACCTACAAGGAGTCAAATCAAGTCAGTGTCAAGTCAAGGGGGCTTTGCCATACTATCCACATACAGGTGAACAGTGACGAGCACCAATGCTCACCTAGAACCATGGTGCAACAGCACTGACAAGGAGGAGGGCTTTCATAAAACTCAAAAGTGCAAAACACAGACTTAAAATCTAACATCTACCAGTGGTCTACAGGTGAAAACACCCCCATCCACAGGATAGGAAGAGATCCTTAAAGGTGACTGCCACGGCTCTAAGACATTGCCAAGCTGACCCACAATACTCAAGCAATAAGCCGGGGACCCGGAAGCATAGAAGGCGGCTGACCTCAGGCTTGGATCGGAACTGCCCAGGTTGAGGAGGGCGATGTTGAGCAGGGTGCCGGGCACGTCCTTGGGCCGGATCTTGGTATGCTGAGGGATAGAGTCCGGCTGCGAGAGTTCCCAGCGTGTGCGGATGTGGATGATGGACTGGACAATGGCCTCGCACTCCTGGTGCATGAAGGTGAGCGGCGTGCCCTGGTTGGCGATGGTCAGCGTGAATTGGTTCTCATCCACCAGGCAGATCTCTTCCACCTCGGACGCGTAGTAGATGTCATTGAGGAAGACGGACTGGCCCAGCACCCTGGTACGTTCTGCCGAGGTCACTTGAACCGCAGTAGAACCCACCTGTGATATGGGAACCAGGAACAAGAAACAGTCAGGCAGAAAACCCAACCTCACGAGAGGACTATTTACTTGACATGAAGCATAGAGGGGAACCACAGCAATTAGGCTGCAGTTTAATAGCTGCAAACATAATAAGCAATTCATATTAAAAGTTATAACATTGAAGCAGTATTAAAGTAGGGTATTTAAAGCTGAGGGAAATATACTGCACTATTTTTCACACCCAGTGTGGCCAATACAATCTAGTGTGCCACCATCTTTGGCAGTAGTGGTTACAGTAGTACTTGTGCATTCACTGGAAGCTTAGCCTAGCTCTACTTACGCCTAACTGGCATACATGCAAATATCACTGAAAAGCAGTCATGCTGGAATAGAATCACTTTGGACAAAAGCATATGCTCAATATGTAAATGTAAATGTAGTCTCAGGCCTCACACTCACCTTAATGGAGACCTTCGTGTCTTTGTGGGCCAGCTTGAGGGCATTGTGGAACACCTTGAGATCTTCCTCCAAGGCCAGGGTGGCAGCAGGCAGCTTCTGCTGGTCGGGCTCTACGTGCTCGGCCAGGCGCGCCGGCGAGTCGATGAAGAGCAGCTTCTTGCTGCCCTTGAGGCCGGTGAGCAGACGCTCGTGGTACTTGGTGTACTCGCGCACCCACGAGTTGCAGTTGTAGACGTAGACGGCGGCCACATTCTCGTAGGCGAAGCCGGGGAAGACGACGAACCACTTGGACAGGAAGTCCGTCTTGAAGCGGTTGCTGGGCCCAACGTGGGTTAGGTCCACCACGATCTCATACGGTTTGGCATAGTAGGGCTTCAGCGTCAGCAGGACGTGGTAGATGAGCAGGTCGCCGTTGATTTGACCAGTCTTAAATCTGGGAGAGGGGCCATACATCAGAAGAATACAGTCACCCAGCCCCAATTGACCCACAATGCTCTTGGTGAACCGAGTCCATTCAGTGTCCCCGATCACGTTGCCCGAGACCAGAGGTTATGTTCGACTTTCTCGTTGTTCACCATTTTGACAGACAAGGTCATAAAAATTCCGTCATAACCTATTATTACCTGCCATTTTAATTTGCACTGTTAAAAGTTTAGAATATTAAACAGCATTTTGATTCATTCTTATCCATTTTAAAATAATTAATATACCAAAAACGCTTACAGATGCAAGCAAATAGGTATTCATTAATGCATTAATAATAATAGTAATTGAGGTACAAAAATAATTCCATCTACTCAGTCTCTTTTCCTTGCACCTTAGTTAGTCAACCAATAAGCAAATTTATCAGTATAAGGCCGAGGTCATGCACATGAGATCAAAGACAGGCCCAGACAACAGGCGATTAATAACCACAACATTGGACAGAGGTGTGAATTACGTAAGTATGGTAGCTCACTGCCAAATTTTTCTGTCATTGTTAAAAGTATTCCATCAATGACGGAAAATATTCTGTTAATATGACCTCTGTGTGTGACAGGAATTAAAACACCCCCAAATAAAGCCTGCGCACTGGGGGGGGCGTGGGGACAGGAAGCCCGTTAGCCACGCCTGAGGACTCAAGCTGCAGTGCGTTGCTGGCCGTGTGGCTCTTCCTCAGCTTACCTTCAGAGCACACAGAACAGAGCGCGGCCGTCGGTACGCCAACTGGCAGCTGCACCCCCCTGCCCACCTGAACCTACCACGGCCGGAGCAGCCAGAGACACCACCTTACAGTCCCAGGTCACCCTGCAGGTGAGTGACCCTTTTATAAACTCCCGCACATGGAGATCCCTCAGCGGGACCCTTAAATACTCATTCAGTCAGGCACCAACAGGTGTACCTGCTAGAGCAGTGTTTCCAAACCAGTCCTCGGAGACCTCCAGACGCTCCATGTTTTTGCTCCCCTAAAACTCCTGAGGAACTGGGAGGGAGCAAAAATGTGGACTGCCTGGGGGTCCCCCAAGGACTGGTATGGGAAACACTATACTAGAGTGCGGATGCTGCAACATTTCATTTTAGAGCCTGATCTTGTTACCATTTGAAATTATTTAAAGAAAAAAAAAGAAAGAAACAAGACAACTTCTTATATGCTCAACTAAGAAATTATGTTTGCCGCCTCGATGTTCCCATGCCTCTTAATTTTACTTTATTGGTGTCAATGAAATATTTACCTACACCAGAAGTGCTTTTACGGCCTGAATCGGTGCTTTGATTTTATTTTATTTTTAAAATCAACTTACAAATACGGTTATGAACTACACCGCTCTGACTAAACTGGAGATACGCGTCACAGTTCGCCACTGCCCGATTCAGGTCTCGCCTCGGTGAATGCCACTGCTCAAAACCACATGGGGTTTTTACTTTAATTCAAGCACGCAACTGGCAACCTGTTAACTAGACACTAAGATGTGAAACAAAGAGCCCAGCATGCTTTGATCCCAACATACAAGCCGTCTCTCAGGAAATCCATGGGTATAAATGGCAAGGTAAAGATCGCCAGTCACGTTTGCTTGTGTAGGTGCCATAAATTGCATGTTCGACCATCTTATCATACTGATGCAACTGCCCCCTGCGGCCCCTCCCCCCCATGAATGCAGATTAGCTCATGCGAGGGACAATTTTAGTCCTTCGGCACTTCCTCTATGGCTGGTGACCTTTTAATGATGATCGTTTCTTTCTTTCTTTCTCCTTTTCTTCATACCAGAGAAATGGGCACATCCAAGTTATACCTTGCAGTCGGCTTCATAGTGCTTATGGCCGAAGCAGTAGACACAAACGGGACCATGTACCATAGTACATACACGTCAAAGTCCGAGGATCAAGAGAAATCAACAGAAACAGAACACAAATCCAGCCATATATCCCAATCCAGCACTGCAGCCCCATCTTCCACTCCCACAACCCAACAAGCCTCAAACTGGCGAGAAACAACAACCAAGGCAGTTGACACGTGGTACGACATTTTCAACAGCAAGAACGTTGTGCTGATGGTGGGGGCCATTATCATCATCAGCCTGCTGGTCACCAATGTGGTGCTGGCCGGCAGCATCTGTAGCCTCAAGCGCAGCATATCCTACTGGGCCATCTCCAGAACCGCGAACCCAACAAACAAGACGGAGGAAGCCAGCGGGGCTGCCGGCGGGGCTGAAGGGGCAGTGGAGATGTCTGCGATCTACACCATGTCGGGTGAAATTTCACAGGGTGGGAAGAGCGAAGAGGCAGGTAATGTAGGGGGCGCCACCGCCAAGGAGGCGGAGCCCGCTAACGGTGATGCCCAGGGCCCTGAGCAGGATGAGGCCTTGCCGGCGGAGCCCCCTGACGACGTGGTGGAGGTACTGCTGGTCGTGTAGGAGCTGTGGGATATGCCTGACATAATCCACCGAAACGCAGCCAGCAGCCATAAACCCTGCTTTGTTTGTGCCCCTAGAGTAGATGAAACTAGAGAGAAGACATAAGGGGAAGGACACTTATTCCCACAACCGGTAATCTGCCTGCCGCGAGAAGCTTAAACTGTTACTCATTATTCATATAGAGCGCTGTTTCCCAAGCCAGTCCTCGGGGACCCCACAGCCATGTTTTTGCTCCCACCGAGCTCCCTGCCAGACAGTCCACATTTATGCTCCCTCCCAGCTCCCAGCGTGGACCATCAGTGGGTCCCCGAGGACTGGATTGGCAAACACACAGACAGATTTGCGTCTGAGGTATTTCAAGATACAAATGCATATATTCTTCATTGCACTGTAAATTGCAAAGTTATATAGAAGTGGATTTCATAACATGGCGCGTTAAATTTAGATTTATACGTATGTAACGTAAGTTATGCTTCTGTTGAGCTGTTTCTTCGTTGCTTTTGTTTAAAGTGTGACATGAAAACTGTACTCTTTGCATTAAAAAAGTGTATCGTGTGTGACAAACGAATTTCACTTCTTATCATCTGGCTCTGCATGTCAAAGTGCTTTGTCATTTAATACCTTGTTATGATCTGACCAAGACCCGCTGAACTAAAACTAATAAAAAAAAAGGATCGAGAATCCGGCAAATGGCGCCACCTCCTGCTTTTGTTCCAGCTGTCAAGCGCACCAACCTGCCCCTGTGCTTCGCTGCGGGGGCCTACAGCAATGCCCCTGCGTCAATTCCCTAAATCACCTTTTAAATACGCAAGCCTCCCACCTGAAACTGTAAATCCCATTGTTCGCTAGCACAGTACGACCCTCTCGTGGTGGTTAGGCCGTCCCTGCTGTACGAATTTGTGAGCTAGCGGCTCTGAGCGATCAGCAAGACCCGGTTGGGCCGACAGACCAGCCCTGTAGCTCGCTGTGTGAACCGGGTCGGCTCTTTATAAACAACAATCCCGTTTTTCCCCTTACACGAAACTTCTCCATATCCAAAACTCCACCATCAGAAGGCGACAAGCAGATAAGCCCCCCCCTTCTCCAGCAGCCCACGTCCAACCACAAAGACCCCTTTACATTTCTGAGGGTTTGGGGCGAAAGATCCCCAAGAATGTGAAAATTCAAACAATACTTGGGCATCTCTAACCTTAACCCATAACAGTCTGCTAGCCTGAGCCATGATATGAAAAGCCTTTTATTACCAATTTCTAAAACAGTACTGTACACTCTGTATGCCAAATTACTTTGTATGTCATTTCCTATGAAGACTAGGGCTACCGCGATTAGTCAACGAGGTCAATAACGTCAATGATGAAAATCAATATTCAAAATCAAAGATCAATTATTAGCAAGTATTGTCTATTCACGTTTATTAAATTATCATTAGTATGAGCAGCTTTTTAATACCTTTTGGACTTGTAGCTAGTAAATATATTAAAGTCATAAAGTTGTCTGTGGTACCTTAGAATTAAATCAAATAAGTATGAAAATGTTGAGGCTAGAATCTGGGCCTTTCCTACAGTGACTGACGGTGCCAGAAACTTACTAAACTATATTTACAAAAAAATAAAAAATAAAAATAGCTGGTCTTTTAACTGAAAAAAGTTCTGCCACACCACCACTCTCTTTTTTACCTTGTTTATCCACTTTATCCACATGCAGTGATCTCCGCTAACCAAACTGAATAAACATAAGGATATGTTTACATAAGGATTACGTTGGGGACTCATTAAAAATGCAATATTAACAGCACTGAAAAAATTTCCATGGTCTCAAAGATAGGTAACATATCGATTGCCTAGGTACATGTGCAGGCACCCAAGTGAAGACCTTTAATATTAAAGATATAGTATCCATGCACACTAACAAATGTTATACATTACTAATATTTATATATGATTTTATGTTGTTTGAGTGTCTGGTGTGAGTGTGCCCTGTGATGGGCTGGCGCCCCATCCCCGGTTGTTCCCCGCCTTGCGCTTGTGGCTTCCAGGATAGACTCCGGACCCCTCGTGACCCTGGACAGAATTTGTGGTTTCATTAAATGGATGGATGGATTTTATGCGATCTAAATGATTTTTAGTATTGTCTTTGCCAGTGTGAGTTTCTGTGATTTTCTGGCAAGCTCCAAAAACATTCCCGCTTAGTCGTCCAGGGCCAACTGGAGAGTAGCAGAGAATGTTTGTGTGAAATGCAAAAATATGTCTGGGTTACTGTATGTCGAAATGCGACACCAATTGGAGAGTCGCGTGCATGGGGGGCAGGGACTGATCCACCATGCTGAACCGCAAGACATAAAAGACGACCCATCATCACGTAAAAGTAAATTCATCCCTTTCTACTTCGATTGCTTCAGCTGTCATGTGAAGCATTTACTGTGATGACTCCCCGGCCCCCACACGCCAGCCGCGACCGCGGTGCATCTCCAGTCGTGCACAAAATGCGCCACATGTGACCGACAAAGACGTCAGGGGTTAGAATACACTCAAACCTTGGAAACCACACTTCACCTGGGTCACTTCACCATGAATCTTTATGATTCAAGACATCCTTCAAGGAAGCCATTCAGATATATAAGTCAGATATTAGCAGACTGCAAACAGTTTAAGGGAATTCTGCACTCAAGGCAACATTTCTACCTCCCTCAGAATACAAAAGAAAATGGTTCACAAGCACCATGCTGCTCCTCCGACTCATACTGATAAGACAGAGCCCCAAATCATCAGAGCTGCTTCACTTCCTGTTGCCGGAGCAACTGCCACAGGTTCCGTATTCTACCGCACTCATGCCTCGCCCATAAGCAGCAACTGCGGAGAACGCTGGGGCACGGGGAGGAAAAAAAAACCCCAAACCCTACTCTATTACAGACGATTTATTAGCCGAAGAAATGCCAGCGCCCCAAGGGTGACCAAAGCATCAGCTGAGGTAAGTCGGAGCGTCTCCCTTCCAGAGAGAGAGACTTTTATTACTCTCGTTGTAAATGTCAGTAACGTCTGTGTCCGTCTCCTACCCGAGGGTAAACGTGTTGCAGGAGGCCAGGCTCGCAATTCTGCGTACACCTACAGTAACACCAGTTAACTTTTTGAACCCGGTGGGTTTATCCTTCGAGGTTCTGCGAGATCATGCCACAAAGTTCCCGCAAAGTCGCCACGCGGCCCCAAACCTTCTTTTAGATCAGAAGAAGCCCCCATTAGGGGAGGATATTATTCACGCCCACAGCGATGTAACGGGCACCTTGACATTTTCCGGAATGCTGCTACAGTAATGTCATGTCAGCCATGTGCGTTTCCAAATTTGTAACTTGGCTGCCAAATTTGTAATGCGGGAGGCTGCATTTTGAGCATCAGCACACGAGTATTTTATTGACTGCATAAAAAAAAACATTATATTCTTCCACTATTAGCTATGTCAATACCAATCTAAATCTAGATAATCTAAAAAGACTGAACCCACAATCAATTACTGATATTATTCTTGAGGAATCATTAAGCCTGTTGCACAACACTGTCGAAACTCAAACTTGCGACTTCCGATGACAAAACGGAGAAGCTAGATGTTGTGAAGTCCTTGTGAAAAATGACTGACAGCATGCAGAGGTGAAAAAAAGTCTCTCCATCTCGTTTTTCACAAATCAGATCGGTGTGACACGTTGAAGCTGAAGACAAGGTCCATCAGCATGATCACCTTCTGGCTGCTGGTGGCTCTCTGGATGCTGTCGGCAGACGGTCATGACACCTCCACCGCCGAGGCTGTGACAGCTCAAATAAGTAATATTCCACTAATACCTAATACTCTGAGAGCCAACCAGCGGAGGAGCGGATATGCAGAAACGGGGGGGACCATGGAGCGCACAGCTGCGGCAAGCAAGTTGGCTAGAGTGGGGAGATCAGCACAGGCATTTTCGACACTGAGCTACACTCAGAGCAAAGAGCCCCATGCCCTCACCTCCCCGATGGCAGGAACCAACCGCAACACCAGGCTCATGGCCGGCAATCCATCAACAGCACCTAAGGAAGCTGGTCAGATGCTCACCAAAGTATACAGAGCCAGTCAAGGGAATCCTACTGCCCATGCAACCACTTCGATGTTACCCACGCAAAAAAACCCTCAGAAATCGGCTTATCCAGCCACTTCAAGAAAAGTCACACTGATAGAGACCACCAGGATGATCACCACCAGCACCAGTGTGACAACGGCGAAACCTGGCACCACATCGGGCCCCCATCAGGAATTAAGTCCATTTAGCCAATCAACAACATCCTCATCAGGGGACAAGATCACGGCTAACAATTGCACCCAAGGCAAGTCAAGTCCAGGCCCTACCACGTTTTCCCCACAAACGACTACTACAGATGTTCTAACTACTGCTAAAATAACTGAAAAGACTGTGGTCTCCACCAGCACTACGACTACTCAGGTAACAGCCGGCGCAACTCAAAATAAAAGTAGTGGTGCTGGCACTGCGGTGGCTGTCATCATAGGAGGAGCACTAGTGATCATGATCGTGGCAATCGCATTTATCATGTTGCGCAAGAAGCGCAGGCAGGAGAGGAACAAGTACAACACCACTTGGGCCGGACCGACACCCTTCCTCGATGGCGAGATCCAGGCTAACGTTCCTTTAGGCGAGGATGACGATGGCAGCAAGAGGCAGCCACACAAGCGGATCTCAGTGCCCAACTTCCTATCCGAAATTTCATTCAAACGCGAGTCTCTCCTCAAGGATGCAGACGACCAGGTGCACATGGAAGCACTGGGGGAGGGAAGCACCTTCAGCAGGCTCCAGGACAACATGCTCCCACCCAGCAATGGAAGCGTCCTTAGCGATGAAGCCCAGTCTCCCGGGGCCACACCCACTCCAGGACCTGAAAACGCATCACCTGATACCTTGACTACGGGGAAAGACAACCTTGGACAAGATCCCATTGTTGAAGACACAATGCCCCCTCCACCAACAACGGAGACCCAACCTGACCCTCCGGCACCTCTACTGGATGTCGACCTTGGCCCCCCACCAGGAGAGGAGGCTCTTCCACCTCCACCATCAGATGGCCCAACTGTCCCACCTCCACCCCCTCTACCGGCCTCTGCAGAGTGACACAGATCGCTGCCAGCAGCTCAGCCATAGCAAAGCATTTGTCTTACGCCTTGGAGTTATCCAGTGTGACCGCTTATTCCTTACATGCAGCTTTGCCGTACATCAAGAAAGAGGGATGACCGGGGAGGGACAACTAGGTCAACACTGGGGGTGGGGGGGTTAGGCGGGACCTGAGGCTGCATGGCATTCTCTCTTTGGGAAGCTACAACGATTCGCACAGCAATCCAAAGAGGCCCGTGTGCTGCTTTTCCGAGCCAATCAGGATAAAGGACGAGCAAGGTGGGCGGGTGAGCAAGTGTGGCCTTGCAGGCCTACACGGAACATGTCTATAGTGATCGCAGGACGCAAGCACAGGAACAGCAAGGACCAGGGGCCGGGGATCGACGCATTCTAAAAGGCCAGAGCAAGGCGAGGATCTGCCAGTCGCCGAGAAGGAAAACCGCGGCGGAAAGAACATGACTGCATGTATTTCACTTTGAGTCGGGACAGGAAAAGCCCGCTGCAAAAAGGAGAACAGACTGTGAAAGCTGCTAGAGCACAGACGACACTTACGCCCGCTGCCGCTTTCGCAATCGGAAGATGATTTCTGATTCCTCTGGGGGAGCCTCTATATGTGCTGTGTGTTGTAAGTAAGCTTCCGCAAACAAATAAATACGAATTAAGAAAAATTATATGAAAATGCTCATATTGTCCTCAATTCAGCGGTTTGTAGTATCTGCCCCCCCAGAAAATTATTTTTCATTTAACTGCCAGGCCCTTTTCTTCAAACTCACAACAGCCCCATACAATCAATCAGGGAGACCACCAGACCCCCCCAGGGTCCATGAGATGCTGAACAACCCCTGCCCCCCCCCTCCCAAAGCAGGGAGCCATTTCATCTCTCCCATAAAGCAGGCCAGGTGGAATACAGGCACACTAAATCTGAGGTGGTATGTGAGTCTGGGGGGGGGAAGGGAGCCCATCCTGTAAATAAGGACCAATCACTGTCCTAAAACCCAGGTCTCCCGGCAACATCCTTCCCGATCGCTCCCAAGGGCCCCTGCCTAACTGCCTCCTGTCCCGGCCATGTGGCCACGGCCTGATCCGGCACATCTGCGTGCCATTTATGCCATCCGGGACCATCACTGCTACACCCCTATGAACTGCCACATGACCTCAACACCGTGACCCACCTCAATGACATTTCATTGCTCAAAAGTTCCCTGAAAGGGGGAACTGGTCTTTAGATTTCACATGGGGGGGGGGGGGGGGGTGTATAGGGAAAGTTCCCTTCAGTAAAATCCCACGTCATCTCCATCCATCTTCATGCAGTACCTCTCCCATATGAAATGAAAATGCTTTATTTGCCAACTGTAGAAGTAGGAGTAGCGATAGATCGGGATGCTTCTTATCACATATCCCATCATGGTCTCCTGTGATACAGACACACTTACACGCAGCTGAGAGTGAAGCTTTGGGTGGTCTGGGCGCAGGGTCAGTCTGGAGCATGGGGGGGTGGGACATATGACTATGTCACTGCAGGTCTACCTGGCTGAGGTCTAACTGGCTGAGCCACACATCCACGGGGGTGAGCTCCAAGCAAAACGCAGATGCAGAAGCCAAAGTTTCCTCAGATTGTGATTTGAGTCGAAACTGAAGCAGTCACCTGCCCCCCGCCCCCGTCTCTCTCTTCCCTTCCTCGGTCAGAAGAGGCCGCCGGGTCAGGGCTCCTCGCCGGAAGTTTGACTAGCCTGCAGCAGGGTGACTCTGGTCTTCATGACTCTCAAGGCTCGACAGGCGGCTGCGATTTGCTCAAAGCGGCCCTGTACCCGAATGGATCCATGGTGAGGGACCCGCGGAAGTACCCTGGAGCGCCGCTCTCACCTCGGGTCACAGGCCTGTGATTGGGTGGGGGTGGCGCTGTGAGTCTATATTTTCAGAAGCAGAGGTGTTAGTCATCCCTTTCTCTCTCAGACCCCGGTGCCTTTGTGCGTATTTTACAAACTACAGAAGCATCATGGGAGTGCAATTGAGTGTGTGTGTGTGTGTGTGTGTGTGTGTGTGTGTGAGGGAGAGAGAGAGACAGAGATTCGTTGAGTGAGCAGATCCTGATTATAAAATATTGGAGTCAGCAGCCCCGCCCCCCCAACCTCACCCCTACCCTCCCCAGCAGCAGAAGAGGCCGTCCCTACATTGCGTCCCTCCATCAGTCTCTCTCTCGCTCCCTCGCTTGCCCGCCCGCCCGCACCTCTCCTCTCCACAGAAACAGTCCCGCAGCAGCACTGAGGAGCCTGCGGAGCGCGCAGGACCCGACATCGGCGGGAGAGACGCAGGGCGGCCATGACAGGGCGCCCGCGGGAGCCAGGCGAGGGGTGAGAGAGAGAGACAGAGAGAGAGAGAGAGTGTGATACAGCCCGTGAGAGAGACCCCGCTTCCCCCCCCCACGCTCCTGTCACCCCCAAACGCTACCGGAGAAAACAGGAGGCACACCATGCCAGGAAACTGAGGGGAGCCCACCGCCAGGAAGGAATACAGAGAGAAAAAAGGAAAGAGGAAGGGGGAGAGAAAATAAAAGAACACCGATTGTCCACTCTGCAAAGATCTACTACTGCTGCTCCAGCAAGCAAAAGAGAGCGAGAGAGAGAGAGCGAGAAGGGGGGGGGGGAAAGAGAGCGAGCTAGCCAGCGAGCCAGAGGAAGGGGCGAGCGATGACTGCACAACCATGAAGATTATAAGGTGAGTTATTTACAGCATGGATGGAAAGCGACACAGAGGGGCACACACACCCGAACACATGCTGCCATTGAGAGCGCCGGCCGCGGTCCGATCCCGGGCGCGGCGGCCCGGAACACTGCACCGGGGGAAATTCCCACTCCGCGGCGGAAAACCGCAAGGTTCCCCCAACCCCCCCGGCCCCCACCCCTCGCCCCGGCTCCGCCGGCCGGCATGAATTCTTCCGTTCATTCGGCTTGTAACGTCCCCGAATTAGGCCAGGGGGAGTCGCGTTGTCGGTTTCGACGGGGGCGGGGGGGAGGGAGAGAAACAGGCCGGGATGCACAGCACCCGGCTCCAGGCGCCTCGCTGAAGGGGGACAGGCTCAAAAAAAAAAAAAATCCCGTAATCATGTCACGTACCAAACGATGCTACCGCAAAACGACAAAGGTTATCAGATGTATGATGGCGGTGGTGGGGGACGGTGGATGGGGGGGGGGGG
>JAODKL010000101.1:1508109-1527554 GCA_026780765.1 Petrocephalus schoutedeni | reverse complement strand
CCCCCCGGCTTTACCAGGTGCCGGTCTGCCAGCGTGCGAGACGGCAGGAGCGGCAATTCAGGAAGGGAGGAGGGTTAATGCAGTAATGCTGCACAGCCCTGGCGGCACAGCCTCGCAGCAGCCCGCATGGGTGACAGGCGGCACCCGCTGCGGGCCGGGGGGGGATACGGGACGGGAACCGGGCCGCTGAGTGCACTCAGTATGGAACTGCAGTCCTGGGACTGCAGTGTGCCAGCCCACGCCAGCCCGAGCAGATGATAGCACCTGCACCACACAGCTCTCCCTGCTGCTTGTGTACCTGCCGCTACACAGATTAGACATTAGAGAACATTCAGAGTTAAGTCCCAACATTAGCTGCCACAAGGGGGTGCCAAAAGCTTCATTTAAGGTTGGGTGGTTCAACATGTTGCATTTGACATACTCATTGATCTAGAGGGGAGGGGTCATGTATACCAAGTAGCTCTCTGGATAAGTCTTCCTTAGCAGTATTGAGCTGGAAGTGGACTAGCTAAGTTCAGGTCGTGCCGGGTGAGAGGAGGCTGTGTTCTCTAGACCACCTGACTGCCCCCAGACCTGTGTCTGCCCAACAGGAGAGCCCCGACGATGTCCCCGTGCGCCTGGTCAGCCAGCATCCTGCTGCTGCTCCTCCTCCTAGACGTCCGAGTGCTGGCTGTGTGCCCATCCATGTGCTCCTGCTCGCGAGGCCACCGGACAGTGGACTGCTCCAGCCGGGGCCTGACCCACTTGCCTGAAGGGCTTCAGCACAACATTCGCGAGCTCAACCTGTCCCACAACCGGGTCCGCGACCTGGACGGGCGGCTGAACCACTTCGCACACCTGCGCGTCCTGGACATCTCGTACAATCGGCTGCCGCGGCTGCCCGACGCTCTGCCGCGCGCGCTCTGGGACATCCGCGCGGCAGGGAACAGCCTGCGGCAACTGCACAAGAACGACACGGCCTACCACTGGAACCTGCGGGCTCTGGACCTGTCGGCCAACGAACTGGAGAGGGTGGTCTTCATCAACAACACGATGCCCAGCCTGCGCTCGCTCAACCTCAGCCACAACAAGTTCTGGACAGTGCCCACCAACATGCCCCACAACCTGGAGATGGTGGACCTGTCACACAACTACCTGGTGCAAATCCTGCCCGGCTCGCTGGACCGCCTGCCTCAGCTGGCCCGCTTCTACCTGCACGGGAACCGCTTCTCGGCGGTGGGAGAGCAGGTCTTCACCCACCTGGCCAGCCTGCATCTCATCACGCTCTACGACAACCCCTGGGCCTGCGAGGACGAGGTGAACATGACCGACCTGCAGGCCTGGATGGAGCGGACCTCCGCCCGGGTGCTAGGCTGCCCTTGCTCTACCCACCACGTCTGTGGCGAGGCCCACCAGGTCAGCACGGGCTACGGCTGGCACTTTGCCTCGTACACAGAGCCCCCGCAGAGCGCAGACGCTCGCGACGCCAGCCGACCGCCCATGCAAGCCGTCACCTCGGGGCACCTGTCCAAATCGGCGCCGCTCGACTCTGCCCCGGACCGTAGCGACGCGGAGCGAGGATTTCCCGCCGACCCCGATGCCGCCGCACCCCTAACGCCCACCCCCCGCTCCATCACCACACAGACAAGCACGACGGTCCGTACGCGCAGCGCCAAGAAGACCAGGCCCGATGGCGTACGCAACACAGGCCCAGCCCTCAGGGCCCTGGAGCCACACACACTCACCGCCAGCATCCTCCTTACAGCCACCGCTCTTAGAGCCTTCTGAACCCTTGCCGGAAATTGCCGGAACTTCCAGACACTAAACGGCGTATGAATAAGTAGTACCTACTTCTTAAATTGTTTTTATTTTAAAATTCTGTACGACTGTTACTGCCTCTATGATACTGTATGCATCTGTAACCGCTTCCAAGACACCGACCGCCTTCACCAGAGTGTAGCCCATGTACGCGATGGCTATATTGTGCAAACACATCAATATAAATAACCTATACTACGTGTAATGCAACACTAATAGCAGTCCTGTGCGCAAAGGGCATGCTCCTCTCAGAACTATGCTTGTCCACTGAAGGATACTGCAGTATTTTATGGTTTATATAATATACAAAAAAAAAACACTTCCGCATTGTGTACTTTCCATTGTGCATGATTCAAAGAGCTATCTCCTGTTTCTGTGGCATGCAGAACTTGTGCTAGACACCCCCCCGCAAGCCGTGCAAGTGGGCGGTGCTAATAGGTGCTAATAATGAGGCAGCGGGGGAGGGGTACACAGGACCACAGGGGAGGGGGGAGGGCAGCACAACGGGAAGGAGCGCTTCAGTGACGCTAAATATGTCCGCCGTAAACACTGTGGCTAAGTAGTGATGCGCTTTAAAGGCAAACGTGCAGAATACGGCATCAACAAGCGTGGTGACAACGACGGGAAGGCAATAACAGTCCGATCTGTATAACACCCCCCCCGTCTAATACTGCATACTGATCTCGTCTATAAAAGCCTCGCAGGCCTTCCCCGAGCAATCGATTGCTGGCCCCAGCTGAAAGCCATCGGACAGGCACAGTAAAAACCGAACCTGTGTCAAGGTGCCCGACGGGACTGTAATTCCTTCCCGGTAGGGCAGTCCCCACCAGTGCACTCCTCAGCTGGAACTAAGAGGCAGTGAGATGTACACCGAGGCTCCCAGGCCCAGCCAAAAAGCCCCACACCTCACCGCACATTCCACAGCCCTCTGCGGCCCTCAGGCTGTGCCTGCACTCCCTTTGTGTGGCCACTAGGTGGGGCAATCGACCCACTCAGGAGAGTGCTGCCCAATCTGGCGACACTGACGGCCAATCGCCAAGGCGGCAATAAGTGGACTATGATTATTATTAACCGCCATTCTTCAAATTACACTACTACTTTCATAAACATGGCTCAGTTTCTGGCTTTAGTCGTATTAGCAGAGAGCTACACATTGAGTAGGAGTGCACGGCTTAATTAACAGTCCGATGACCAAAAAAATGAATAAATACCAGATTTACAGACAGCTTAGCCTTTCCGGAAGCTTCAACCAGTTGTGCGCAACAAGAAAAAAAACTAATAAATTATGAAAAATAAAATAAACAAAAAGAATACATTCAAACATTTAAAAAAACACCCCCGTAACCAGGTTATAATTAAGGTTCAATAAGCAGCTCAAGGTAATCCACAGAGTAAAATATTAATGCTTTACCTAATAAATCCCTGACAACACTGTTTCTGGAATGATTTATAATGGTTTTATAATACGATGTTTACCCTTTGTCTGCATTGGGACCAGCTTAGCTCACTTTTACAGCACATTTATGCATTAACCACAAACGCATTAACGTCTGATAACTTTGTGAATATAAACTGATCCTCTGCTAGGAAATTCTACATGCATATCTAAGTTACAGTAAGACTGCATTACCTTAATGTAAGCTTAACTTGAACAATAAAATTCAAGCTTAAAGTATAAGGAACAAATGCAAGGATCAGCACCTCCAAGTCAGAGGTCATGGTTCTAAACTGGAAATAGGTGGATTGCCCCCTCCAGGTGGGGATGAGTTACTGCCCCAAGGGGAGGAATTCAAGTATCCCGGCGTCTTGTTCTGGAGATAGGGAAGAATGGAGATTGAGAGGCAAATCAGTGCAGTGTTGGCAGTACTGCGGACCTTGTACCGTTCTGTCGTGGTGAAGAGAGAGTCGAGTCGAAAGGCAAAGCTATTGATTTACCGGTAGATCGAGGTCCCTACCTATTGTCACGAGATTTGAGTAGAGACCCAAAGAAGGAGGTCGCTGATACAAACAGCAGAAATGAATTTCCTCCACAGGGAGTCTGGGCTCAGCCGGAGAGGTAAGGAATGGAGGTCAGACATTTGGGAAGAGCTGATAGTCACGGCGTCTCCAAATCAAAAGTTTGCTGTTTAGGATGAATCCTGGACACCTGACTCTGGGGGAGGCGCTCTGGGCATGTTCAACTGGCAGGAGGCCCGGGGACAGACCCAGGACATGCTAGAGAAATTCTCTCTCGGTTGGCCTAGGAGCACCTTGGTATTCCCGAAGGAAGTTGAGGAGGGACCTACGAAGAGGGAGGTCTGGGAATCTTTCCTAAGACTGCTGGCTCTGTAACCCGGGGAAACTGACGGCAGACGATGGATGTGATGGACGATGGACGGATGGATGGATGGATGTGACGGATCATAGAACGTCTATCTGGAGCCAGTCAGTTAGTGAACAAGACTTCCTGTTTCACACCAATAAAAGGGAGGCGGGGATCACACTTGTGTACTGTAGACTCAGCCAGGACTGAACGGACGGACTCTTTCATTCTCATCCACCACACACAACAGGTAAGAGATACAGGTCATTGTGCTTCTTGTGCAAATAAAAATATTTTGGTAATATATTAAGTACATGTCTTTTATTATGCTCCTTGCATGAATGGAGCAGTGCATATATATGCTGATCGGTGTCATGGTGCACATTCACACCGGTAATGACTAGGGATGGGTACCGAAACCCAGTACTAAACGGGCCCCGGGGCTAAATTTTTAAAGACCGGAGTATTGATAAGCTCTTACGTTAACGGTATTGCTTTCGGTACTGGAGAAATTAATAAATCAGATTTTTTATTATTTGTATATAAACAATCTCTCTCTTTATCTGACCAGCTTCGCTATTGATTACGTTAATCTAGAGCGCTCTCTCGCTTGCGCGATGCATGGGGGAACTCACACGCGCACACACAGGCTCGGGCGTCCGTCCTGCGTACGGATGTGTAATTTGTATACTGACATCCGCTGGACCTGGCCCGATCGGCGAGAGTATGCGCACAAATTTTAATTTGAATACATTATGTACATCTGCTTTTATCTTACAAGCACATGATACTTAATATTAGTAGACACTGAAATATATGACAACTTTTTATTTCATGTGATATTGTAAAACACTTAAATAAATGCATACGAACTAGTTGTGGACTGAGAAGTCGTTAGAAAGAATTAAAACAAAAATGAGTGTGAATATTATAATATTATAATGATTTTAGCAATATTATAACTCATGCTACAGGAGTATTTGTAAGCTTACTGTGTTGGCGGCATTACATGAAAAGTTTGTTCCTGGGTTTACAAATAGGACAGAGATCTTAACGCATTGCTATACAGATCTGCAGTACCGTAAAACGACCACATGCGCACGCAGATCGGGCAGGGACCGCAGATCTGGGAGCCGCAACTAATGATGATGGTGGATAGGTAAGAGATCAAAAGTGTGGTTGCTCTAAACTAGAATTAATGCAGACAGTGTTCCTTTCCACAAGTGCAACAGGTGTTTCGCGTTTAAAGGTATTAAAGGCTTTGCATTAAAATCATTTATGTTTGCTTTACATTACTATTATCGGAAATGTTTAAAACATTGCTGTATTTTTGTGAAATTTTATGTTGCATTTAACATTTAATGTAAATTTGTTAAACAATAATGCAGATTTGTTGAATAAATATGTTAATTATGTTGTTAATTTGATTCATTCTTCAAAACGTACCGATAATAATACCGTTACAGTACCGGACCGATAAGCAGCACGGGAAAGAGTAGTAGTACCGTTAAAATCTTAACGATACCCATTACTCACTCAAGCTATACAGGTAAAACAAATATCCTAAAGCAGAGGATCTCTGACTAGAAAAAAGGCCATTGGTGGAGAGTCTGCGAGGTGGGGGTTTAGGGTGGTATAGAGGGGGAGGTGGTGAATGATACCAACAAAGGGAGTTTTTTTTCCCCCTCTTCTTTTTGATTATTTAGAAAATCTTCTCGCGGCCCCTCCTAATAATCCTGCGGGGTTCACAGGTCCAAGGCTCCTATCCGAAAGAGAAGTCTTGAGAGCTTAGATCTCGCAGCCCGGCGCAGCACCACAGGGTGGGGCGCAGAAAGAGCTGTAATGAAGTACATAACCCCCCCGTCCCCGTCCCCCAACAGGCTGCACAGACATAGGATGCCACCGCAAAAGGGAGCCTTTCTGCTGCTGGCTGCCATGCTGATTTGCAGTGCGGTCATCACAAAGGTGACGGCAAATAACACCCCAAAAGGAGCCCCACCCAGCAACGGAACCAACAGTGGCACCGCCCCCCAGCTGGTGGGACACCTGCTGCTGACCCTGGCACCAACGCTGGCGCTACATCACCTCCTGTCGCCTCCCTGAGCCGCGCGGCGGCCGACCCGCCTCCTGTACGCGCCATGACGCCGCCATGACCTGCTTTTATAAACGTGCTGCATGCTAAGTGATGGTGAAAACTTTGATGTGACGGGGGAGGTGGTTATCCACAATAAATGACCCCTGATCAATGACAAAGCCGCGTCTCTTCCTTTTCTGCAATGCCACTTACCGACAATAGCATGCCGCCCGTTTGTGTGCGGCACAAGGAACTGACTCGCTCAGAGCACAGATGCCCACAACAAGAAAGAAACATAGGACAAAATCTTAAATGAAAAGATGATCTGGCATCATCCTCACCAGACAGTATTGGCAGGCAACAAGCAAAGAATCCAGATGGGTGTACTACAGCAAGGTTGCCGTCTTAACGAGGTTTCTTAAGGCTTACTTCAGAGTTCTGGGTATTACGAATCATAGCTCGCTTTTAAAATGGGATATAATACCCCGCTAATTTACGCTGCACAACTAATCGGATTAAAACGGGCATAAGTCCAGTCCTTTTGCCAAAAACATAAAAACAAAAACAAATAAATAAAATGCAGCCTCCCCCCCCCCACAAAACTGCTTGTTCCATCCTGTTCCTTTAGGTTCATCTTACAAAATCAGCACGACGGGCTTTACGTCGAACTGCGTTTCGGCGCTGAAGGTGCTTGCTCTGAGGCACAGCAGCGGAGACCGCAAACCGGGCCACACGTCCACTTCCTGTGGCAGCGTCATCAAGACAAAGAACAACAAGAACAAGATGAAAGGAGGGAGACGAGAAAAACGGTATCTGGGAATGAGACCGATACTCGCAGAAGGCACCGGAGGAGCACTGGCGGCTGCTGCATTATTCAGAGATCGTGCCTTAAAAAGCAAATCAAACGTGATCCTAACTAAATCATGTAATAACAAATGTATTCCGGGACAGCCGCGTCACAGACCTCCCCACCCATACCAAGTGTGAAAAGATCCTTGCCCTCGAGAAGACGCACAAAGGCACCAGTACGAACGCCAAACACTGGCACAGCAAAGCTGGGGCACACGGTCTGCCCAACTTGCCTTCGAGCGACGTAGTAGAATACAGGATTCCCGTTCTTGGACGTGCCGGCTTGGTAGAAGATGTTGAGGGTCTTCAGAGCTTTGAACTCCTCTTTCTCATGGACTTGGTGCCTAGGAACATGAATCGGGCTCACAATGAACTCATTAGCCAAGTAAGCTCAATCTCCAAAAGGTATTAGACCTTGCATGGTGCACCCAATGAGATGTAACAACCGGAGAAGAGAGTAGCGATAAGAACAGCAAGTCAAAACATCTCACAGTCAACAGCAAACTTACATATATTGCTAAGTAGGCAATAAATGTACAATGTAAGGTGCGTCATAAAAATTATGTGAATCACACAGATGCACAGAATGATAACTATCCCAATCACACAGGAAAAAACCTAAACACTACATTCCTCAAATGAAAGTGGTTTGCAGACTACTGGTATTAGAAATTTATCAGCATCTTGTGTTTATATCACTGCTTCCAGTCCTCGGGGACCCACAGCCGGTTCATGTTTATGCTCCCTTCCAAGCTCCCTGCCTGACAGTCCACATTTTTGCTCCCTCTCAGCTCCCTACCCGGAGCTGGGTGGGAGCTAAAATGTGGGCTATGTCTGGATTGAGAGGATTGAGAAAAAACAGGATTGAGAAAAATTGGTTTATATGATTGCCCAAATGCAGCCCCTGTTCACACTAAGGAGCTACAGGGCCTCACCTGGTCATGAACTCCTCAAACTTGGAGCTGGTGAGATTCAAGCTGGACCAGTGGGTGTCCGCCACAGGTTTATGTTCAGGAGGGCCCAGGTAAGCCAGGAGGGTGGCCATCTTATCAAAAGGCCGCCTGCCTACTGCCTTGTGGTCCCTGAGGGCAGAAGGGCATTGTAGTTACCACGCCAGACATAACCCTTCTGGTGAATTTCATCAAATTTCATTTAAACATGCAAATGCTCAGTTTTGAAAAAATGTGTGCAAACAACATCGAAAACTATATTATCTGAACAACAACGTGTTCCCCGAGAGGACAACTTTGCATGACTTTCCTCAGTGTAATCTGGTTCACCAGATCTGAATCTGTGGCTGTGCCAGGTTCACGTGCCACTGCAAAGCAACACTTCAGCTTGGGTGCCGTTTGTCCCAAAATGAAAAAGGTCCCAGATCCTCACCCAGAAAAAGGTTTACAATGGTGAAATCGCCTTCATTTACAGGATTTAAATGAAAGTTTGCATTAAATTGTGAATATGGTTTAAAACAAAAAAAAAAAAAACAAACAAAACCATATCAGACGGAGCTGCATTGGACTTGCCAGCATCCCCATTAATACTTTACTGTTACCATTTTGAATGCATTGTTGTATTTTCAAAATACTAATTACTTGTATTGTAATAAAAAAAATTCACACCAGTATTTTGTATTGTATTGTTACGTTTGATGAGCAAGTATTTGTAATTTGTAACCAGATACTTTTTGATGTATTTGTGCCCATCTCTGCTGTGTTCACAAGACCAAGCGTCTTCCACAGCTTATCTGAGTTTCCTTTCTTAGCTGAAACAAAGCTTCCTTCAATTGTCTTGGAATGAAAACAGGCGTTTTCTCTATATAATGTTTTCGTCAAGTAATAATAAAGGCCCTCAAATACTTTTAGACTTATTACACTGGTCAAATGCCATCTGCAGTTCTTCCCTGTGCTACCACTATGCAACACAGCTTCAGTATTTTGCTTAATCGGTTCCAGTTCTGCACCCAACCAATGTGTCTTGGTGAACTTTTAGGGAGATCTGTCAACTGCTTTTTGAGTTATTGCCCGTCCTACCTGCCATGTTACCACTCACCCTGCATCACCTGCCTGCCCCTGGCATTTACACCCAAATCTTAAAATTTGCATAATTTAGGATTTTTGTTCATTTTGATCTACGGCTTTCATCTGCCTGCCCCTGGAGGATGGGCCTCCCTTTTCAATCTAGTCCCTTCCAAGGTTTCTTCCAACTAGGGAGTTTCTTCTTGCAAATGTCACCTCTGGCTTGCTCACTGGGTGATATAAAGGGCTTTGAGACAATGTATTGTTGTGAAAATACGCTATACAAAAACATTTTAATTGAAAAATTGTAATTACTGTGCTAAGGAAATCAAGTGTGAATATAATAAAGCACCTTGTTTTTTGGCCTTAATTTTTAACTGCCTGATGTGTGAACCAGCAACCTCCAGACCTAAGTAAAACCCAGCAAACAGACGCTCCCAGTCCCCACGTCACCTGTTGCTGGAGAGGTACTGCCCAATCCTCTCCTGGTTGTTCCAAAGAAGGCGATGTAGGGCCAGCACATTGCCGTCGCTGATGAAGGACAGGCTGTGGTTCACAGAGTCGCTCGGCGGAGAGTCTGAGGCAATGTCGAGGAAGAACCTGCAGGTCGAATTAAGACCACCGTAAATAAATGTGACGCTTAGGTCATTCTCAGCTACCTTCACAGCCCGTTTTAGCACTCAGAATGGCCTCTCCTACTGCCTCGTGAAACCACAATGCCATTTATTTATCACGCACAAGAGTTTGACGGATGACTTGTTTCCGTCTCAGGCTTCCATTTTTATTGTGATTGTGTTATACTTTAACCCAGAAACCAGGACCCCCAAAACTGGTGCCAGAAATCAGTAATATCTACATGCTGGCCTGGCTGACCTATCTAGCCCCAAGGTAGCCAGCAGCTATTCCTTACATCAACGTCCACTGAGGGAACCAAAGGGAGCAATCCGCCTTGCGAGACATACCGCCTAGCTGCATCAAAGTTGCTCTTCACAAAGTCATTGAACGGTCTCATGTGCTCCTCCTTAGTGAACAGGACGTGGTTTGCTATGCTCTGGAGGATCTGCAAGCAAGAAGTGATATGCAAATCACCACATCTGCAATGCTTCTTGAAAGCACCAGGCGGGGGAAAGGAAAGTGACTGTTTGAGGAAGTCTGAGGTGTGGGTGTGGGGGTGGGGGGGCTACCTTGGACATGAGCTTCAGGCCTCGTTCTATCCTGGGTGGGGGTTTCTTGTCCAGGACACCAGCCTCGTAGGGTGACACGATGGCGGGGTTGATGAAGCGAAGGAACATGGCGCTGCCTACTGCCCCAATGCTGTTTTGGGGGAACCTCAGGCTCACCACCTGTAGGGACAGCGGGAGTGGGGGGGGGGCATGGTTGGTCAGCTCTAAAAACGCAGACAGCAAAGAGGGAAAGACTGGAAAACCCGCCACCATCACTCCCACCATTCTCATTGGCCAGCCAAGAATGGGTCAGCCATCTCAGCCAATCAGAGAGGAACCGGAAAAGAAGAAGAGGCTAGAGAGCGTGCAGGCAAAGCAGAGCGATTGAAGAAAAGCAGATGTAAGACAAGAGATGCAAGAGATGTGTACAAAAAATAAAAGTCTGGCTGCACTACAGATAGTGATCATTACATAGAAATTACAAGACGCAATGAAGCCACAGGACTGACCACTGCCCTTCCACGCAACGAGGCAACATGCCATCTTGAGTTTCCCAAACTGATACATTTCGCATGTAGGGTATCATCTTTCGGCGCGGTGGCAGGCTGGCCGAATGGGTCAAGACCAAAACACTCTGGCTCCACTCAAGCAGAAAAAAGACCACCTGACCCACTTTCAAACATTTCATATGTACCAGGAGATTTCATGCAACTTCGCTCAAGACCTCGCAGTGCACAATCTGGTTACACTCTTCGGAACACTCCAGGATGGTTCCAACACACAACAACACACCCTAGCACCATCGCCGTAACAAGACATGTCCAACTGCGCCAAAAAAAGAAATTAAAAATGAAACTTGAATTTACCATTACCCAATTGGCAAATCAAGTGACAGAATTTAGTTGAGTTTTTTTATCCCCCAAGAACACAAATGACTTGCCCGATCCCATCATTTAACACTCAACACACAAAAGGTCATCAAGAAAAGATCTTTTTTTTTAAGCATCAACTGTGGGTTGCCCCAGGTATCCAACCACCTACGTCTTTTCCCAGAGAAAAAGGCATATGGTAAGACTAACCTGATAGACTAAATAAAACCCAACAACAATGAAAGAACAACCACCGTTAGTTTGAGGCTTTTTTACGTTGACTTTCTAGCATTTCCACTGCATGTAGCAGGAATGCTGTAGGTCGCTGACCCGAAGCCTATAATCACAATACACGAGAATGACTTTGTCAATGACGTCAGACAGATAAGCTATAGACAGATGAGATACGCAATAAAAGGTACATTCAGGGAGGACAATCTGGTGAGAAAATCAGTCACCCCCGGTGGACCCGATTCTAAGCATGGCCACCATTACACAAGATAACTGGCAAGGGTGACTATAAATAAGTCCCTTTTAACAGTTGCTCTATCGCAAGAGAGAAGTGGGTAAAGACAATTTCATCGCCACGGACAGTAATGAAGGTTCCAGAGCTATGTCGGGCAACCAAGTGTTAGCCTCAGACAGGGAGTGCAACCAATATAACGTCAAACATCATAGTCCTAAGCAGGTACCACAAGAGAAAATGTGCTGTGCTCCATCACCCGAGAAGGCTGTCCGCGCCCCAAGCCCCACGGCCCCCACCCCCCATCCCAAGTGAAACTCGAAGCCAGCTCAAATCAAAAGGAAACAAAATGACTGGAGGACGACAAAACACCACAGGGCCACTGGTATCAGTGTGTTGAGTGTTAATTGAAAAAATGGAGGGGGGAGGGGGGACAAAGCTACTCAAAGCTGGAATATTAGTACAATGATTTCAAGTGAAGGTTGAGCACAGACTGGAGTGTGAAGATGTTTCTGGATAAACAAAGTTATTAAGTTAAAAAAGGGCAAATAAAAGGCAAAAAAAAAGCTTTTTTTTGCTTCGTAAAAGAAACAAAAAGTGTCTAGTAAACGGTTCTCCAAACTTACTGATTTTATGCTTTCCATTTTTTCTTTAACTGTGGCCTTACTCAGAAGAGAGTGGCAAGTTGCCTACAGGATAGAGATGAGCACAAACAGGTCACAGAACCGGCTACACAGTCACACGTTTAAAAAAAAAAAAAGAAAAAAAAAAACAAAAAAAAAAAAAAAAAAGAGAAAATGTCACCTCCACAGAACCTACAACAAGGTAAATGTGACAGGCGCGTGGGGGGAGGCTTCTGCACATGGTCCGCAGAGGAACTAAGGGCACCTTTTATTTAGCATAGCGTCTCTCTGTAAATATTCACACATGCCATTTCCTACCCAAGCTGCTATGGGGCGTGGGGAGTGCTGACACAGGCTGACAATGCCTGTGATGTCACAGGCCAAGGCAGGGAGCTGAAGCTGAAGAAGAAGTAGAGCGGAGATGGTGGTGGGGAGGGGGGGGGGGGGGGGGGGGGGGGGGGGGGGGGGGGGGGTGTGATTTGGCCCAGCAGCAAGGTCATCTGCTAGTTCTGTGTGGGTCCAGTGCAGTTAAACCACTGGGACGTGTGAAGCCAAGCAGGCTGCACTCACTGGCACAGATATCTCCTTCCTCCCCCAAGTCAAGATGAGATTTTGAGCAAGCCAGTAGTTGAGGTTGGGGGGGGGGGGGGGTGGGTGAAGATAGGTGTGTGCATTTCCAGCTTCGTGATTGGACGGGGCCTAGAATTGCCTACAAATCAGGCTGCAGTCTGAAGAGGTGGAGAGCACAGCTTCATTGCGTGCACAGGACCTGACCCTGCAACATGCACGGGGCATCCATGTGCGTGGAGGTATATCGGGAATCGGCGTGGCCATGGGCGGCTGGTGGGTGCATCTGCGTGCATGGGTGGTGGTGTGACCAGCTGATTGCACTCGCCACTTATTCAGTTGAGAAAAATGGTTGGTTAATGGTGTAGAGGAGATAGGAAGAGAGTGAGAGAGGAAGAGAGGACTGGCGATGTGTTAGCGCTGAAAGGAAAACACAAGGGGGGCGAAAGCACGGCGAGCACTATCACACACACACACACCCACACACGCACATCGCACGTGGGCGGGGCCTACCTGGTACAGGCAGTGACACACACTGCGCAACTGTGGGGGAAAGTCAGACGACGAGCTGATGATGGCCAGGAAGAAGCGGTCTGTGATCCTCAGCAGGTTGCGCTGGTTGTCCTCCAGACACTCGTTAGGCTCTAGCCTGTAGGCGTGGGGTGGGGTTAGGTAGGAATTGATGGAGGTCTGCCAGTGGCCAAACTTCCCATTTTGATGCCAAAATGACGGGGTAGGATTATGGATCTTTTTGAAGTAATTATGTATGGAATGTAGTTAGGGGTAGTTCTTCTTTAGGGTAATGGACTGAAAAAATAATAAGGGATGGGGGAATACTTGGGACATTGGGGGATGGCTCTGATTGAGGGTCAGAATATGGGGACGTCCTTGGCATACTCCGATTACACAGTAGATGGGACTCACAGCAAACAGTGTTGCCAATGTTAATAGACCAGTATAACACAAAAAGATTCCTGACTCATAGCCATAAACCTAACCCCAGCACAAAGCCTAACCCCAGCCCGGCCCTGGATACGACACACTGGAGAATCACTGACAGATGGCCTGTCTACCTGGTGGGGTCCACCTCAAAACTGATCTGCTGCGACTCTGGCGTGTTGATGACTCCTCTGAGCAGGGGCTCTAGCAGCTTCTGCAGATAAGTGGCGCCATACACCTGGAACACGATGGCACTTTCGTTGAGCAAACTGATTTCCCAGTGAACCCAAGTCAACACTCAACAAATAACCCTCAATTCAAAATGTGAGCTTTGCCAACCGGGTGCTGACCAAACGATTTTATATCTCCTGAATGCTGTAAGGCCCCAAAGCTTCGGCCACACATTGCAGTATCATCAAAGACTAAAAGGTCACCCCCAATATAAAAATCTCTCCAAGGCTGCCACTGCACAATTCATGCAGACTCGTTAATAGCACTTGAAGTACAAGGCTACCAACTGGGCCCAAAGCCTGGGATGATATTTTGGCAACTAAATAAGCTTTCAGCTTTCTAATTTCAATACGTTTGCATTTATATTTATTTCATTTATCTGACACATTTATCCAAAGATGGAAGGACAACAATTAATATGTGGTGCCTAGGATATGAACCCACAACCTTTGCACTGTTAGCACAATACTTGGTACCTGTTGTGCTACATTTGCTATTGGTGTCATTTAAAATCTTATTTGCGGTACGCTTTTAAGGTGGTCAGGGAGTTCCAGTCTTGCTCCTACCTTAAAGCAGAAGGTCATTATTTTACTGGCCAGGCTGTTTCCACGGAAGAGTGTCTGCATGGAGTCGGCCAGCTCGACCTCCTTGGAGAACATATTCCAGAGAAGTTGGTAAAGCAGGTGCCTGGAGTCAAACAGCGTCACCAGCACCCGGGCCAGCTCATCCTGTGGGGAGGGGGAGCCTGTCAGCTGAGCTGTCATTTATTCAACCCATGACGATACCCACGACGACACCCACAAACAGGGCGAGAGAGCCAGGACAGGAAGACGCACCCACTGTGAGCAGGGTACCACGTTGGCCAGCGCCATGGCGATGGGTAGCTCTCCCTGGTCGCCCATCATGGTGACCAGCTCCACCAGCCTCTCGAAGCGGTCGGCCAGCACAGTCTCGGCCAGGGTATCAAACTCCGTGCCCTGCTGTAGGATCTTAGTCAGCACCTCCATGAAGGTGGCACGGGTCTGCAGGTCCTTGTGATAGCCCAGGCCTGAAAAAGCAAAACAAGACGACATGAAGTCACTTCCTCAAAAATTGTACACCGCTCAAAGATTACTCATGCAGAGGGTCATGTACAGCTACAGAGGTGTGCACCATCCCATCCATCCTTTATGCCACTTGCTCTAAACAGGGTCACAGAGATCCTGATCCTATCCTGGAAGTTATGGGCACAAGGCAGGGAGTAACCCAGGACAAGGCGGCAGCCACTCACATACACATAAACCCTAATCCCAATCACTTCACCCTTAAACCCTACTGAGCCCTAACCTTAACCATAAGTAACCAAACAAAATACTAGACTTTTGGCATTTTGACTTTCTAGATTGCATTTGCAGATTTCTATAAAAAAAAATAAAATTAAAAAAACTGAGAATTTGATTGCCTCATTAAGTGACTAAATAGAAATACAACTTTTTACTATTAACTATTAAGAGCGTATTTTTGATGTGCTGTGCAAGCTTCATAGAGGCCACACATCGACGCGTAGCCATGACGGAATACTCCAGAAGAGCCGCAGGCAGACTCACCGATGGAATGCATGAGGCCGCTGTCCACGTTGGCGTTGAGCAGGTTGGACATGGCCAGCACGGTGCAGTGGCGCAGAGACGCCAGGCGGCGCGACATGCCCCTCTTACGCCCACCCACCGGCTGCCCATCATCCTCTACCTCACTGCAGTCGTTCAGCAGGTTCATGAACAGGGTGAAGTACCTGGGGGGGGGGGCAGCAGGGGGTGTAGCAGTTAAGAACCTGATCACTTTCATTATAAAGCTATAGGTCCAAATCCCAAAAGAGATCACGCCTGTGAAATTAGATGACCTACATTATACTCAAAATATCACAGTACAGCATAATGCCTTAATATCATGCCCAGTCTAAATCAAGTTTTTAAGCACGTTGCACTACTTTATTGAACAGCATAGAATCTGTTAAAATCTTATAAACCTGGACCAAGTCCCCCCCTTAGTGTCCTCTGCTCAAGGCTGAACATATCCAGCTCTGCTAACCTCTCTTCATAAGACATTCCTCTAAGAGCGGGAATCAGTCTTGTAGCCCTACGCTGAACCCTTTCTAAGGCAGCAATGTCCTTTTTTTAGGTAAGGCAGGGGTGTCAAACTCCAGTCCTGGAGGGCCAGCACATTTTTGGGTTTACCCTCATTTAACACCTGATTGAGCTGAACTCCTTCACCTCCTTGTGCCAATTACCACACAGCTCTTGAGCTCAATCATTTGTGGTGGATCAGGGAAAGAACCGGCCCTCCAGGAATGGAGTTTGACACCCCAGAGGTAAGGTGACCAAACCTGCACACAATATTCACAATATTCTAGGCTGGGAAATCGTATAATCTTGGCATCACCTCCATTGACTTAAAGTCCACATACCTAGAGATGTAACCTAACATCCTACTGGCCCTTTTTAATTGCTTCCCCACACTGGTGAGAGTGGGACATGCAAGCATCAACATACACACCAAGCCCTTTCTCATAAACCGCTTCCTTTATTTCAAATGGAGCTCATAAAATACATGTACTTTATATTTCTGCTCCCTGTATGGATCACCTTACATTTGTCTGCATGAAATTTCATCTGCCAGGTATCAGCCCAGTCTCTAATTAAATCAAGATCCCACCGCAGCCTCTGTGCCGCTAGCCCAGTATCTGCTACACCACCCACCTTGGTGTTGTCTGCAAATTTAACCAATTGGCTGTATATATTGGTTTCGATATCATTTATATAAACTAGTAATAGTTGTGGGCCTAAAACTGAACCCTGAGACACCCCACTATGAACACAAGACAGCTGAGACATTGTGTATCTAATAACTATGCTGCTTCCTCTGTGTTAGCCAGATTTGGCTAAAAGCCTCAAATGTTTGAGAAGTATTAAGAAAAGCAAGTTCCCACTGGGTCCAACCACAACAACCCAAAAAAAAAAACGTGAAAAAGGAGGGTCGAGAAAAAGATTAAGGAGATACTATTGTGCGACCAACAGAACTTAAAAAAGTTTTAGCATACTGCACGGAAACAAATGCCAGTGCAGAGATGTGATGAACAGGTTAACCTCAAAAACATGCGTGCAGTTGCAGCTGCACGGGAGAGGTCCCCACAGCTTAAAAAAAGGGTGCAAAAAGGCACCAAAAGCCAAACGGGAGCATAAAAACAGGTCTCCCTGAACTACGCTGAAATGACGATTAATTATGATGAAGAGAATGCAACTCGTTTTAGCAGAATAATAGTGTACCCGAGATTTTTTTTACTGGCTTTTTGTTTGGAAATTTCCCCCTGAATTTACAGGTGCTCCTATACCTAATATATTACATACATTTTTAATATATAAAAATCCACAATATTAGGCCTGAATTTTTTTGCTGAGGCCGTGCACACACTACAAACACCTTTAACCCGGTGTTAGTTTCACTGTCTCACCCCTGTATATACAATGGCTACTCAATGACAGCAATATAGCTGTTAACCAACTGACCAACTGAACTCCATTACCCTCAAAAACACTGTCTGCATGATGTGTGTGTATGCTGCCATGTAACTGGACCAGCGTGTGCGTGTAATAAATATTTACATTGCAAAAATAAATATACAAGTATTTATCAATTTATGTCCGGGTTCATCCCGGAAGTGAGGATGCAAGTCAATCTGAATATCTCTAGAGGAGTAGTCAAATATACCGCATAACGTAAGACACGTAAGACACTGAACTATCAGTTTGTTTCGGTTTTTGCTGCATGCCGCACAAATGGCAATATACGTCTGCTAGAGTCCACCATGTCCGCTTTAGACTTTTCTTGATAAATTTTAAGGTCCATACAGAACATAAATATGAAACAACATTTTTCGATAAGGCACGAGTTAGCTTTTCACGGAATGTATGCGCGTGGAATTTATTCACACAACAACCATGCAGAGACGACGCCAAGGACTCCACAGCACCACCTGGTGGCACGTGCCAGAAAGCGGTCAGAGCAGATGGCGCTTACTTCAAGAAGAGCTGAGACTTGGCCTCCATGAGCTCCACACCGTCCCCCTCCTCTGGCTGCAGGGGCAGCCCAGCCAGAAGGGAGACGACAGCCTCCATACTCGCCTGGTCCAGGTCCCTGCCGGACACGCACCCTGGGTTACACCTTGCTGTTCCACAAGACTACTGAGTGCAGTTTCAGTCCAGGGCAGTGAAAGTACAGGACTGCGTAAAACTCTTAGGCTGGCAAAGAGAATCATGTTTAAATAATTCCCAGTGTTGTTGTAAAGCTATGATATCACGCCCATTAAAAGCAGCACTGCGTGTTCATGTCCTATAAATCATTAAAAACAAGCCAGTCGGAATCCTGCATCTTAAAATGGTAATGAGTAGCCGGACATTTCTCCTGCTCACCCAACCACAGAATTGGTGCAAACACAGCACGCGAGAATAGGCATAATGGAGGGCCTTTGACAAGGTGATAATGAAGAAGTGAATTGTGGATACCTGGTCAGGCACTTGACGTCGTCGTCGGCTGCTTGGTTAGATGTTCCCATCACCCAGTCCGTCAAGTACTCCACCATCTTATTCCTGGAGGAACACAGAGGCCGTTGAATGCATGCAACCATGGTCACGAAAGGTGCTTGATGTTGTACATGACTGCAAGAATCACCATACATTTCTCTTCATATTTTTGAATACTTTCCGCACATTAGTAGCTATGTCAGGTCACAGGACGGAAAAGGCAAGTCTCACGTCACCTGAACTTCATCTCCTGGCAGAAGGAGAGATCGTCTCTGCGCTCCATCATCACCTCCACCAGCTGGCAAAGCTTGGTCTTGATCTGGATGGCGTGGACCATGTTCCCAAGGATACGCACATACCTAGGGGGTGTTGGTGGGGGTTGAGGTGGCAGGTGATAATTGGTGTGGCTTTAAAATTAAACAGTTTTCTTTGTATTGAAGCAAGAAACAGATTTCTCATTCTAGATGTTTAATCGCTGTAAATATATCTAGGCGATGGTTTTAAAACGTGTGACAGCAGCATAACCATGTGGCCGTACTTTTAAGGTAGTTATAACTAACAGTTTGAAGGAAGTCAGCATGGATAGTGATTGACCCAATGCTGAAACATAGGGATAGCTTTTGATCATGATTTGTGTGGACCTTAGGCAGTCTTCAGTACCTGACCAGGTTGAGCATCATGGTCTCGATGCTGGCCTGGCCCAGGTGCTCTGAGCTGCCCTCCGTGTGGTTGTCCAGTAGGTTCTTCATGATGGCGATGGTCTGCTCCACGAACTGGGTGTTGGTGTCATTTATGGGAACCTGCAGTGAAAGTCGAGAATTTGTTCCCCCCCGTTTGGTTTCATTAGAATAACGAAAAATCGGCAGCTAAACATTTTAAGCTACCTAAGTAAATGTGTGTCATTACAACTTGGTAACCAAGTACAAGAAACAGGCTGATTTATATTTCCATGAAGTTACATTTCTGGGGGGGGGGGGGGGGGGCGTGTAAGGGGGGGGTA
>JAODKL010000101.1:1497813-1507914 GCA_026780765.1 Petrocephalus schoutedeni | reverse complement strand
GGGGCGCGTGTAAGGGGGAGCTACGATGTACAGTACACTGTTAAGCCGTACTTATAAACATCAGGGGGGGCGGGGGGCGAGTCACTCACCGGGCCCTGGGTATCAAAGAAGCGGCTGATGCTGTTCTTCAGCTTGTTGAAGAGCATCGGGTAAAGGGCAGGGCTCAGCTCCAGGCCCACCAGGTCCTTGATGTTGGTGCGGATCTGCAGGCCCACCTTCTCATGATTGCACACCATCAGCGACAGCAGCCGGTCCAGGAATTTGCTGAGTGGCGTGTCCACGTTCCCCTCGCTGGAGCCCATGGAGATCATGGAGCCCTTGCGCTCGGCCAGCGGGCCCATGGGAGGGCTGTAGGTGGGCTGGCAAGGCGTGCTCCTCTGCTGCAGGCACACACCCCCCAGGGCACACAGGAAGCCCGTCATGTTGATCCACTCCTGCAGGTGAGAGAGGTCCGGCCCGGCCCCAGGATCCATTACAATGCTTGCATTTTACATTTTGTAAAACATTAATCAAATTATATTAAATATTATATAATATTCATATTCATTTAGCCTTCTAGCATTCTAAACAGTGGTATCTTAATGACATTTGCTTGATTCTTCAAGTACTTTGGGGCAAACATTGAGAAAGGCACTATCCAAAATCCTCAGCGCTGTCCAAGTCGCATGTCGGGACATAGACACCCTGGCAGATTCCAGAGGTCCAGCACTTTAAAGAGGCCCCTGAATCTGAAAGAACTTTCTGCCCCACCCAAAAAATCAAGCTACCTCATGGGCGCATGACGAGGCAGGAAGTTCAAAATGAAGATACCCGTTATACATCATAACAACTAGAAACTAATGCTGGTCAGGGAAGGTCCATTAAGTCAAGTAGCACTGAGTGGAGATAAGTAAGGACAAAAGCGTAAGTCAGTGGGATGCAACTGGAATTTACTAGAAAACCAAAGGAAAGGAGAACACAGCATTTAGAGTATAGACATATAGAGATAACCAATCAGATCTTGTGTCAGATGTCAGACAACTAATCAGATGTCTAGATCCCCCCTCCTCTACTTGCTTGGACCCACCTCCACTACAATCCGGTTGGTTATCTCTCCGAACCATTAATTTTTCATTCTGCCTTCAGAACATTTCTGTGCAAGTAAAAAGGGTATAGGGAGGGAAGCAGATGGATGCGACGTACCTGCCCGTCCTCGATCTTGATTTTCGGGTTGTTAAGGATCAACTTAGTAGCCTGCTCCCATTTGGCATATGTGTCCTCCCAGGCCTGGGCAAGGAGAACACACCATTAGAGAGAGAGAAGGCCACGCCAGCTGCAGGTCGGACAATAACAGGACTGCTGCAGCACATGCAGAGGTGTGGGAAGTGAGGGGGTGGTGGAAATAGAAGGGTGAAGATACTAGAGATGCTAAAATACTTCTCGGACATGTATGTCTGGCTCCCAACCATTTTGGGGCCCTAACTTGACAGACTGAACAGATGGGGGGGGGGGGGGGGGGGCGGTCCCCCAGTGACAGCCGAGCTCTGAACATAAATCCATTTATGCCTTGGTCTGGCCTGGAGGCCTATCCCAAACAGCACAGGACACTAGGCTGATGGGGGTTAAGCCTGGACAGGATGCCAAAGCCTCACACTCACGTCAGTGTTTCCCGCAGTAGGGTGTTCAGTCCTCCTCAGTAACGCCATTACTCTCTTCTGCAGGGCAGCGCGGCCTACATGCACATAAAGGTTTGGCCTCAGTGGCGGCTCTGTAGTCTTTCTTCAAGTAAACAATCGAATATTGCATTCATAACACTACCTAAAGTACCACCCCAGAAGGCTTATCTGTCAAAACAGGTTCTTTATACTGTTATTTGCAAAACTTAATGCTGCTTAATTACTACAAATGGGACAACCTATTACTATTTTACAATTTGCTTACATAAGGTATTCACCTTACACCCATTTCACTGTATACACTATGTACAGCCACAAACACTTACATAACTCTACGTAATTGTGTGGTAAACATAGCAGCTGTAAAGCAGAGTTTTTTGTGGAAATTGCTTCCCTCTAGTGGTAAGGAGATAGATTACAAAAAGAAAGCCAAATTACAAAACAAAGGAAACTGACAGGAAAGGATATGGGGGGTTGGTGCTTGGCAAAATGGGCAGCCCACCCACCTGTGGACATCATGTTGCTAACTGAAGCAAACTCCATGAAGGTGTTGTAATTGGGCAGTACATTCTGCACCGGCACCTCGTCCACAGAGCAGCGGATGTCGGCTTCTTCACACAGATGCCGGAAGCAGGACATGGCCACCAGCACGGCCTCCATGTCAGGACTCCATAGGAACATGTAGAGGCACACCTCTAGTTTGGTCTGGGCCTGTCGGCAGATGGGGATGCCACTGCCCAAGGTGGCGCACTCCTAAGGACCAGGAGAGGGTGAGAGATGCAACCAACAAAAGCCTATGCTATAATAAAATGGTTCCAACTTGACACTGGAATTTTGGAACATCCAGCCTGAGAAACTCATGATGCCCCAGCACCCTACCTTGTTCTTGAGGAGGAACTTGTTCCTGCAGATGAGGATCTCCCTCAACCACTTGAGGATCTCTGTGCTGTTGATCATTTGGTGGCCGATCAGCTTCTTACAGATAAGGAATAGTACCTGCGAGCTGTGAGGGGATGAGTCAACATGAGAGCAGAGGAGAGTTAGCTCACGGCCACACACCCCTGCCCACCTTTTAGGCAGCTGAAACAGCGGTACCTGATGTCCCAAAATGTCTCCATTGGAGCATCAGGGTTCCACAGCGCTATGGTTTCAGGTTGGTGCAAGACAAGCAGGGCCTGTTGAGGCAGATGGAGAGGATAAGAACACATACTCTACAGCAGAATGTTACTAGGAGTGCTTCATGATTGACTCCCAGATACTGTTAAGGCAGATGGCTAGTCTGACTGGCCACACCCAGGGCCAAGAAGCCCGATGAGAAATAACAACCAGAAGAAAGTATAAAAGATACCAACCTCCATCGCCTCCAGGGAGATCTCAGGCATGTTGGCCAAGGGCACCAACTGAACAAGGCCCATGATGAGGTCTACTGTGCTGTTCTGCATCTCTTGGCCCTGCACAGATGACAAAGCTCAGGTGAGGTCTTGTCCTCACCCCAGGCACAGACTAGCCTTTCAAAAACACTCAACTCCCTCCACCCAGCTGAAAAGCCAAAACCACCCACTGATATGCAAAACCGATACAAATTCCCGTTCCGGCTCAGTGCTGCAAAGTGCCAATATTTTCACAGCAAGAACTGACCGCTGGCAAGCTTGTCGCACAACAGGTAACAAAATCCTGGCCTTAACTCAACAACTTCTGTTAAATGAGAGCTGGGAGGTGGTTCCCAGTTCTGGGATAATCTGAGATAAATCTTGCCCTTTCATGTGGATTGACCGGAATAATCTCCTGCCCTAAATGAGCGCAACACAAACACTTCAAATCGGCTTTTCAGAAACGAAAATCTTGGATGCTGGGAGAAGTCAAGAAGCAAACAAATGAAATCTCCAAGTGTACATTCTTTAGCTTTCTGTGAAGAGTGATATGTCACACATCGCATAACTAAAAGCTCAACTGCATTAAACTCACGACATACATCAGAATGTGTGATACTACTAATAATGAACAATATATAGAATATGCCCTTTATTCCTTCAGATAATTCACGCATATATCGACAGAACATCAGCATTAGTCCCAGTGAGATGTCTGGTGACGCAACACTTTCGGCCCCATCAGCTTGGGTACAGCTTGGACAATTTACAATGGAAAACCGTCAGTTCTCTGTACGGCTCAGTTCTTGGTGGCAGTGGAAATGTGCCATTTGCAAAAAGAGACATCAAGTGGCACAACCATGTGGCACTTACATGTAACATCAGCTTTGGGTCGGCATGGATCAGCTTCACCATGGCCAGCAACAGGTGCTTATGGCTCCTAGTGTCCAGATCAGTGGTCTTCTCTTTGAACTTCAGGCTGGTCATCTTCTCCTTGAACGTCTGGCTCTATAGAGTGTGGAAGGGTGGACAACAAAATTATGCCTTCCATATAGAAAGAAAGATACCAAGAAGGGCTTTAAAATAGGAATAGTCAAGGTGGGTCGACATGGGAACCATCCCCTCCCCTGCCCGACCCAAGCTTTAAACAGAGGATTGTTTTTGCATTCCTCTTTTGCAAGCAGGTCACCAGATAATACTTCCTGATCAGAAGCAGCTTAATAGACGTGATAGCAATTAAGGACCACAAAGTGGGATACTGCTGGAACCAAACCAACAGTCAGCATGAGTCCTGAACAAGGATCTTTGATGAGTAAAGCATAATACGAGCAAATGAAATAGCCAATGGATCAAAACAACCAGAAGAGAAGATCCCCAGAATTGAGGAACAGCCTCTCGAGACACAGCACTGCTGTGGTATCTGCCTGCAGCACCAGAAAAAAAGACATTCCCAGCTAACCCTGAAGCAAAGAATGGACCACAGGGTCAGGCCACGGTACAAAAGAATTCCTGGATACGATCTCGCTCAAACATCAGTTACGGCTTCCCCATCTGGTAGTCAGAGTGGTGTGTAGCATAGAAGGTTCTGGATTTGCGAGCAGGACCATGCCAACTGGACACCTGGGGGAAAGAGGCAGACCTTACCGGTGTCATGCGCAGGGGTGCATGGGTCCCGAAGCCCTGCATGACCCGGCCCAGGGTGTCATTGAACATGGACCGCAGTTCCCCGGAGTAGCAGTAGACGGCGTCAATCTTGGGCCACCAGTCCAGAGGAGACTATATGGGGAGATGTGGAAGAGTCAGGTGTGAAAAACTCCAACAGCCCCCCGTGTCTGTCAAGTCGACCATATCAAGCCTCTAGTCAAAAAACAACAAAAGGAGATGGCCGACTCCTGGAGAGAAAGTCCCTCAGGGGAGGTGGCCTTTCAGAGGCAGTGAGGAAGAACCGGCTCGCCCCTCTAAGCTCTCACACTCAACCCCAAAAGCATCTCAACAGAAGGGGCACTGAGGAGGTTATGATAAAACACACACAGACACACACACACACGTAATACAATCTTTGTGGAGACTCTCCATTCATTTCTATGGGGAAAAATCTAATTTCATCCTTAACCCCTACCCAGCTCTAACCTTAACTATAGGTAACCAAGAAAAATTTGACTTTTAAAATTTGACTGACTTTTTTTTAGTCTTTTGATTGCATTCACAGATCATTGTGGAGACATGAAAATGGTCCCCACAAAGTCAAAACAACAGGTTTTTATCACATTGTGGAGGACATTTGGTCCCCACAATGTAATAAACACACACACACACGTTTGTCTGTTTCCTATCTAAAATGGGGACCATTTCCATTCATTTCTATGGGGGAAAAACCCAAATCCCAATCATAACACCCTTAACCCATACCCAGCCCTAACCTTAACCATAAGTAACCAACCCAAATACAAGACTTTTGGCATTTTTAGTTTATTGAGCGCATTCACAGATTTTTATAAAATTGAGTTTATCCAAATGGGGACCTGAAACATTGTCCCAAAAAGTAGGGAAATTTCAGGTTTTACCACACTTTGGGGACATTTTGGTGCTCAAATGTGATCTATGCAAGCTCGTTTGGGGAGAACTTAACTAATAGCTCAAGTTGTTAAAATCTTATCTAGCTCTGATTTAAAGGAACCAAAGGTTTTAGCTTGCACTACACTAACAGGAAGACTATTCCATACTCTAACAACTCACTGTGTAAAGAAGTGCTTCCTCAAATCCAACTTAAAATGTTTTCCCGCTAATTTCCACTTATGGCCATGAGTTCTTGTATTTGAACTAATGCTGAAGTAACCATTTGGTTGAACAGCATCCAGTCCTGTTAGAATATTATAGACCTGGATCATGTCCCCCCTCAGCCTCCTTTGCTTGAGGCTGAACAGATTTAGCTCAGCCAACCTTTCCTGCCAGACTTGCATACAGCCAACATGTATCATGAGGCCTTGGTAAAACACGTTAGAATAATGCAAAGTCTCAGTCCCCAACCACATCTCACAGCTACAAGATTGCATTCCACATGTTATTAAAAGCAAAAATTCTGCAGTTCAACTGGAACACTCCCATATGGCCTGGTCAAGGAAGCGGGTGCTTACGTTGGTGATGATTCTGTGCAGGGAGTTGACCAAGACAAAATGAAAGGTTGGTGGAGATGAAGAAGAGAGACAGACCTGCCAAAAGAAAAGAGACACAACCCAAGAGATTAGGTTGTTGGTCGACTGGCTGTTGATTGACTTATTACAGTACTTAGAACACTGGGTCTCATCTTTCATCGAGGCAGGATATTTCACAATTACAGCTAAAGGCAAACTATGCATGTAGGCAGACCAACCTTAAAGTGCTGGTTGTTGTGAGGGTTAATGCGGAAACAGGAGACAAAGCAGTCAATCATGAGGTCCACGTCGGCACTCTGGCTGCCTGCGCCACGCGAGAACGGCTTTGTGGGATTGAAGAGCAGGGCCTGATGGGAGGTACCAAACCAACCGGTTGCTTCGGGTTTGGGGAGTGCAGGGTTTATCAACCCCAGCAGCGGCGTCCAAGCAGACTTGTGGCTTATCACGGTAACCTTGAAGCCTCACCTTGAGGTCAACCACGATGGACTGTACCAGAACAAAGATGACGGAGTGGTCCTCCCAGTTGACGTAGGTGGAAGCCTTGCAGAGCTTCACGCAAGCGATGGCCGCGCTCTCCGTCAGCTGTTTGCTGCCGCTGTGACCTGCCAGCGCCTTGCGCAGGTTCTCCAAGAACAGCTTCTGCAACGACAGCAGCTCACTATATGTGGCCAAACGGGATACAGCCCTAAAGCCTGCTCTGCCATTTATCGCCAACATTCACATCGATCACAGCTTCTGTTCACTTGCTTTGGGTGTCATTCGCTCCTTGTTTGGCTGACATGGTTAAAGACGGCAATGTTGAATTAACTCAAGGCAAACCCAAGGATGCCTCACCTTGTTGGCTGTGCTCTCTTCCACCACATCACGGGAGATATTCTGCGTGATCTCGGGACAGAGGATGAGGAGGATGATCTGGAGGGGCCAAACAGCAGCTTTGCGCTTGGCACTCTCTGCAAAGCTATCCACCAGGTCGAAGAGCTTCTCGGCACAGTCTGAAGATGGTGGGGAGTGTTAATTTGGGATAATGAATAAGCGGACACAGACCAAGGCTTTACCTTAACCAGTTTTACAGAGAACAAAATGGGACTAACGGCTACCCATTGCTAATGGTAGGTGATGTTCTCTGGCTGGTAGATGGTATAACAAACAGCAGGGCCAGAAACCGAACAGATGCGCAGGGTAGATTAAAGGACTAGAAGGCGGTGCAGACAATGCAGAATTTTCCATTACCTGCCATGTCTGTCTGGGGGCGCTGGTACAGCATGGTGAACTCATCAGGGTAGTTCTCCACCCAGTTCCAGAAGGCCTGGACCAGAGAGGACATGACCACATTAAAGATACATTGCATCAGCTCACTCCCTGTGCCAGGGTTTCTCAATCCCATTGCGGGAGGGCCAGTCCGCAACACAGTTTACATCTTTGAGCAGGGAAATCTACAAACGGTTTTGCACACTGGCCCTCTATCACCAGAACTGGGGAACTCTGCCCTATGCATAGCTGTCATTTCTACATGAAAGTCACTTTCATTTTACCGAGTGAGAATCTGCCCAGTCCAAGCACCAAAGCGCCAGTTCGACAAAACACCTTATTCTAAGATTAAACATCTAACCCATTATTGGTTCTCAAGAACCGTGTAACCTGACAGGAGACCACTGAAAACAAATGCGGGGCCCTTGCTGACCCTCGTTCCATCAATTGGGAGTGTTACTCATGACATTAGCGATTAGCAATGCGAGGCCCAACAGGTGGGCCGTCACCTTAAATGCACTCGTGGCATAAAAACTACCTGGTTTGTCACTGTCAGGAGGATGCTTGGAGACCTCAGCTGCTGCATCTTCAATAAAACTACCCTGTCCTCCCTCACTGAGGAGCTACGGTTAATGCTAAACGTGCACATGTCATGTGAGAGATGTCACGAGAGCAGCTTTGACAATTATGAACAAGCAAAACAAAGTGGAATTTAACCCTTGACTTCGCAAAATGGATACAGTATCAAACACCACTGAAGTCTACTGGGAGGTCGCTAGTACACTTTTATAAACTTTACCCAACTGTAGGGCCGAACAATTTGGGGAAAATATCACATATCGATTAGTTATGTGATAAAAGTCAAGCTTCGGTTCAATACTCAGAGTGTAACAGCTTTACAACATGTGACACAGAACTATCACATGAGTTGCCATCAAAATATTAACTGGCCTATATTCAAATGCAAGGATGAGAAGTTAAAGACATGAATTACTTACAACATGTAGGCTATTTATTACTTTATTAACACATGTACATAAGGTACCTTGGCATATACAAATAGAATAAACCCAGTTTTTAGGCATCTTACTTTTAAGCGGCATAGAACAAGCTTCAGATCTTATATACGGACTAATTTCCATACCATGGAAGAAGCTTTAAACAACCACCAGAGGGCAGCACTAGAATGACTGCTAGGAATGGCTGTTGCCGGCAGTAAGAAAGCACAGCACGAAGATGATTACAGACCTTCTCCAAACTGTTGATGACACCGAGCTGCGCAGGTTTCTTCAGTGTTTTAAATTTGAACACAGTCTCTGCAGTGGAGGGAATAAAACAAAATGGAAACACATTATCAAACGAAACAACACATTTTTCCTGCTCTGACCCGCCAGGGAAACCCAGATGGCAGATGAGCCCATACCTTGGAGGAGTCTTTTGAGTTTGGAGCAGTCCACGTTGATGTACTGGATGAGCTCAATGTCGTGGACGTCCACGGTGTCTTCTGAACACACCGTGAGCTCCTGGAGCCTGAGAGTAGACACAGGCCAAGCTCTCAGAATAGTGCTGCCATGCATGGCACATGGCTGGCGCTGTTAGCATCGTGGTTAGCATCGGGCTTAGCCTGCTATTACACACGGTGTTCAGTTAGCATTTAGCATCAGAGCTCTTCCAGACCCAGTATAATGTATAGTGCAAGGTAATCATTAAGCCTAACGCTGCCCCAACCCAATAACACATGGCATACAGTTAACATTTAGCACTCAGCACAACCCCTGACCCACTACTATGTGTGGTATGGAGTTAACGTTTAGCCAAGTCGCTGACTCACAGCTGGCCAAGAGCCGTGATAATGCATTTCCTGAATTGATCTGCACTTCCGGGGTCAGGCTAAGACATTGAATAACACTTGATGGCCTCTGCCTTCAAGCCTGTATGCTGGTCACATGACTGACAGCCAATCAAAATGGAACACTCGATTTAGGTGACTACATTTGATTTGTGTACGAGTGGCTTGGTGAAAGTACTTTTTGAAAGCGCACAAAGTGACAATTTGTCACTTTGGAAAAAGTCGCATACAAATAACATCGGTCAGATGACAACCTTAAAACAACAGGACACATTTACATACGTCACTAAGCAGATGGCATGCAAAGCAGCAAGGATTTTTTGTAATGCATTTACTACAACAGACAAATGCATAAAACGATAATTAAGCTTGGTGGGAACGTGAATATCATAATGCAGGGATAAACTTTTCAAACTAAAAAGTTAATTAAAAAGCCATACTTATGCTTAAAAAGACAAATAAAAGGCAGAACTGGTGCCAACTTTTGCCACCATAAAGGAGTTATGGTTTAAAAGGTGACTGCCAAGTTTGATTTGGTAACCAGATAAATTAACCAAAGTTATACTCGGGGGAGGTAGGGAGAAGTAGATCTCCAACAAGCAAACAAATCGATGCTTCCAGTCATTGTTGACACCACCTAGCGCACACACACACACACACACAGACACACAGTCCCGTTAATGCACTAGGTCTGATCTAGTCACACAATGGCTGCAGACAGCTTAAACTCCCACAGAGAAGCACAAAGTAAACTTTTTGTGAAATTTGCTCAACATCGCATTTGGAGCGACGTCAGGCGCAAATGGGCTTCCGAAGTGGAAAAAGTG
>JAODKL010000101.1:1480274-1495665 GCA_026780765.1 Petrocephalus schoutedeni | reverse complement strand
CAAAAATATCCCCCCCCCCCCCCCCCCACCCAAACACTGGATGGCCCAAAGGCAGATTCAGTCACGGGCCACAGCTATCCAGCTGCACTGCAGTCACTGATCACATGACTGATTACATCCAATAAGTGCGCAGATATGCAATGATGGAGAGAGAGGTATGACAGGATTGCCGTGTGGTAGACTCGGGGACAAAGCATATACACGCTTACAAACACACACAGAGAGACGCGGAGGCGGAGTTGGTCTCCTCACCCCAGCCAGGCACTTCTCCAGTGTGTCCAGGATGATGAGCTGGGAGAGGTAGAGGTTCTTCTCTGCAGCCTCCCCAAATATCCGCTGCAGAAGGGGACAAGCACAGGAGGGATGAGTCTGGAGAAGATCAAAGCCACATACCAGCCTGGCCCACATGCACTGATATGGCGGGGGGGTGGTTTACATCTGCAGCTCAGACATTCCTAACGCGTGGCTCTGAAACCGGGGAAGTGCCCCCAGTACATACTGGCAGGCGAGACTCATAACCAGTACAAAGAGACTCTTACCCTGGTAAAGGTGCATTCCGTAACAGCGGACATAGGACAGACTCCTATGCGGAGTTTAATATGAGCGGTCAGCTCATTCCAAACACAGCAACTCCCACAGCAACTACCGCCACCCCCCCCCCCCCATCCAAGAGATTATAGCCACAGGTAACCTTTTCAGCCTGCCAGCTCCTACCTCACCTCCTGGTCACACGGTTCAGAGTCTGGCCAGGAAGTGACACGCAGAGAGCAGCGGCAGAGAGTCGCCACGGGTGACAACACTTCCGAGCCAATCGGCGGACTGCCTCCAAGGTCTAAGATCAGGGCACAAGCTGGCAACCCGTGCCAACCATACGGACGGCTGGGCCCGGGGCGAGCCAGGCCCGGAGCCGGCTCACTCACCATGTTGTTCACAGTCTTCAGTATGTTGGTGAGGCCACTGATGACCAGGGAGAACTTGTACTTGGAAATGTTGATCAGGCATTCTTTGTTGTGCTCCGTGCTGACTTTGGTGTGAGTGTTCTGTGGCCCCGCTTTGATTGGAAGCTAGGAAAAAAAAAAAGAAAAAAAAAACAGGCAGGCCCAACTAAGAGCAGGAAGACAAATAACGCAAAGCACATCCTGGGTCAAAGATCAGCACAAATCACTGACTGAGTGTGGGCAGTGAACCAATCACAGCATACTAGCTATTCCAATAAACCCCCCCGAGTTATATTCTGATGACGATAAAAGCATACAGCAGGGGATTAAATCCAAATAAATATGCAAAAAGGTAATTCACAGTCACGAAAAAACAAAAAAACAAATGCTATGGTACAGCTCCCCTATTCCTGCACAAAAACTGACTATAAACAGTGAATCACAAGGAACAATATATATTTTACAATTCCTGCTCCTTGTTGTTTATTTTTTGTCAGTCCTGTAAGAAACTGTCGGAAATAAGGGCTAAAAGCACGTAGGGCAGTAGTGGAGATTTAGCGTTAGCCATCAAAAGGATGATAATCAGCATTATCACCTTTGCCTGCAGAGAATTAAGCGATTATGCGGCATTAGCCGGAGCGCGAGAGCAGAATATTTGCGGCCCGTTCCTGGAAGGCAGCGCTGCGGACGCAGATGGCGGACGGCAGCCCCGGGGTCTTGCCGACGCCTGGCCAGAGGCTGACCTCACCTAGGCCTAGGCCAGGCCACACCACAAAACCTGGCACGAGATCCCCCCCCCCCCCCAAACAAGCAAAGGAGCTGACAAAGAAACGTTTACAACACTTCTCAGAGATCCTCTCATACGCCAAGGAAGAAAAACAAACCCAAGAAAACTACAGAAAGGCAATGTGTGGCTCGGTGTGTTAAGCCTCCAGAAGGTCGCCGGTTCAAATCCTGCGTTCAGCAGAGAACCCACATCTCAGCTGGGACTTTGAGAAAGACCCTCAAGCCAGAGCAACAAATTCTCCAGGGTGGGGGATAAATGGTTGTCTCCGTGCTCGGACCGTGAGTTATACTTGTATAAACAGAAAATAAAACATTATTTCATTTCAGACAAACTTCAAGACATACAGATAGGGAAGCCTCACCCAGATAATCATAAAATGCACATGTGCGTCCCCCTTGGCTCAGATGTTTGAGGAAGCTAACGGAAGATGCAGAGCAGACCTCCGCCCTCGCCGATCCACCCAGCGCAAAAGAATCCGAATGCTCACCTGGAGGCCGAAGGCCCACACAGGACAGCCCTCATTTCCAGCGAAAAACAAAGAAGCCATTTTTCCCCACGCCGCCAACCTACTCGGCCCCATCCCACAGCGGCACACCTGTGGGTCCGTGTCTACGCAGCCCAGAGCCAGGCGGACTGGGCCGTACAGGAAAGGATCTCCCATCGGCCCCATTAAGGCAGCTCGTCCGGGCGCGGCAAGTCCCGCCCACAATCGCAAACGGCGGGTTACGCGGCGGCGTTATGCAGTGCGTTTCCCGGGGGTCCTAAAGAATGCTCAACGAGCACGATCAGCTCGATATTTATGGCGTGGGATTAATGTTATGCTTTGTATGGAGGGGATCTCAGTTATTTATTCTAGAATAATACAATATTCCAGAAGACTGAGGTTCAAATGACATGTAGAGCGACCTGGCTGCTTTGGCCTGGGATAGGACAGGTCTGTCCTCAAAGGGGATATTCTCGTCATCTGGAGACTGCCAAGGCGGGAGACCTTAATAACAGGCCAGGCTGGTGGACACGAATGGAGGAGGGACTCCCTCGTGTAAGAGGACCTTCAGCTCCCACCCAGTGCCATACTTCAAACCCCACTCCCCCAGGGCATACTCCCCTTCCGGTTCCCAGTGGAGAAAGCATGTGCTGGATACCAGGGGGTAATGAGAGCCCCCGAGTCAGGGACAAGCTTGTCAGACCCTAAACTCAACAATGACACCCTTACCCCCTGCCCATAAGTAACCAAACCAAATACAAGACTACTGGCATTTTTAGGTTTTTAGAAAATGCATTTCCTCTGGTGGGGACCAAAAAAAATGATCTCCACAATGACAGAGTAACAGGTTTGTAATCACATTGTGGGGACATGAACACACACACACACACAGGCTTGTTAACATCCATATTCATGCTGGGAACACAGACACTGAGCACTTTGTTTCACGGGCAGGACTCCGCATTCCTCGAAGGTCACCAGCCTGCCTCTGCTCCTTACGTACACTTATGCACAGGGACAGCGGGAGTCACAGCAGCGGACGTGTGTGCGCTGTGTGCACGGTATGGGGGGGGCACAGCAGTGAGAGCAGTCACTCGAGGACGTCACTCATGGCACAGCGCCACAAAGCGGGCTTTTAGGGTCAGCCTGGTGAGGATGCCCCGCTACAGGGCTCCCTAACAAACCTCGGCCCAGGCCCTGAAGCTCCAGGTGTTGACACACCATCCTTACAAAGACAGCACGTTGCACATAGTTTTACAAAGGGGGGGGGGGGTTAAAAAATCCATGCTGCAAAGGCAGCCGGAATGATGCAAGTAAATCCCTCAACTTCCATCAACACCCCCCCCCCCCAAAAAAAAAGCTGAGAAAGTTTAACAAAGGCAGCAGCAGCACATGTACCGGAAGGATCCAGCAGCTGGCCATCAGCGGAGACTTTTGGATTCGCAGAGAGCATCTGTTGGACACTCATAAAGTTAGGTAAAAAAAACACCGCAGCGAACTAAATGCAGAGGAATGTGCTGAAACACAGACCTGTGCCATCCGCACAGGCCCCGCTCTGATCCCTCATGCCCATTGCCACGTCACAGAGATACTCCCGTCACATCCCACTTCTAGGAAAAAAAAAATCATTCATGGGTTTTGAACGAGTAACATTCCGGTTCCAAAAAAATAAAAAATTAAAATAAAAAAAAATTTAAAAAACAGACCCCCTCTAAGTATGGTGTCAGTCACATGCATTCACAGTACCTCCATTAGTAAGAAGGCTGAGGTAAAAGCCTTCATAGCAAAAACATTACCAGATGGGAAAGAAGGCTTAATAATGTTTGTTGGTAGATATACTGTCCTGCTTACATAGATGGTGCATAATAAAATTGGGAGTGGCCTATCCATCAAGACATGGATATAATTAAATTGGAATTAAACAGGAATTAAACAAGCATTACAAGAATTGAAAGTAGATGTGATGGGGTACTTTAATGTGCGATGGAAAACACCATGCGTCAGCTGTGATACCGCAATGACCCCACCGGAATCTGTTAATGACGAATGTATACATGACGCCTGCCACCAAGGGAAATGAGCATTTAAAAACTAGCAACATCAGCCGCTTTACACTGCAACGATAAACCGGTATAATACCGGGGGTGGGTGATATGACGATATTATCGATATTCGACGATATCAGAGAAGTAACCGGGTGTTGACATGAAAGAGTGTCTAATGGCACTTTTCCACTGGCATACAGAAACCGAGCCGCACTCAACCCGTACCGAGAAGGGAGACTAGTTATAGGGCGGTTCCAGCTCACTTCGCTTTTGCACTGCAGCCAGGTGCTGCCAGGTCTGGAGAGAGATGGTGACGTAAAACCAGACATTTTACTAATGCACACTATCTGGGAAAAAATATCAGCATTGGTACCTCGGTATCAATACCAAACAGGTACCAAATGGTTCCCGTAAAACATTCTCATTTAAATATTACTTTTAAATAATACTATGTAATATTTTGAAATAATCCTATTTATAAAGTAAACCAACAGGAATAGCCAATAATAATAATAGTGAGATACATACAGCTCAATTAAACTCCACTGAATGCATAGAATGCCGTTATAAAACTTAATCAACAATACACTGACATTTCAGTTATATTCGTGTTTGTTCTGTTTGTCTCTCTGTCACTGGCGAGAAGGACCTGTATGAACTTACTGAACTGAAAATTACTTTAAACAAGGAACACTAAACTTAAGAACAGCAAAGTTATCAAGCACAGCTGACAATCATTAAACTCTTTATACAAAGAGCAAGAAGACTGCTCTAGTCGTGTTGCATCTGCATCAAGCATTTGCACCCTTTATTTTGGGATAAAAAACCACCACCAGCATCTATCATCTATGCAGCTTCTCCATACAAGAGACACATGACTGAGACTGTCTCTCCCCAAAGCGCAGATCTGGCAGGAATGTCCACTACACGACGAAACGTTTCAAAGTGTTTGACATGTGCCATAGAGATATACAGCAACTTTTCATTAAATGTGGAAATTAGCAATATTTACGGTTAAAAATTTTGGTATTGTAATGTTAATAAGAATGGTATATCGAACACTGTTAAAACATACATACATACACCCATACACACACACACAAACACACATATCACACATAAGAACTGCTGAGGTTACTAAAGCGCCTAGAGCTACAGTTCCCGGACACTTCCGGAAGTCCCGGCCATCACAGCACAAAAATGACCCACAGGAATGCATCACTAAGATGGGGGGGGGGGGTAAGATGGGGGCTGGGTTGGGCCAAAGCTGGGACTGCAGCCCAGGTGTCAGCTGTGGCTACAATTACTCCCAAAGCACCCTCTTCTCCTGAGACAGACTCTGGGAGACGAGGTCTACGGCTAGACGGGAGGAGGCGGGACTCCGCTGGACACATGCTTCGCAGGAGCCAATCAGAGCAGGGCAGCAAACAACCACATTCTACCATAAAAAACCCACAAACATGGGTACCTAACAGGCACAGAGACACAGGGATCACTAAAGACAGTTCCGGTTGCTGGAGCATCCTTATTAAAAAGTACCCCCGTCTCTATCAAATGCCATAAATGAAACAAAAGGTAATGGCACAAACCAGGTACTAAGTTCAGTCACTGACCTCGCCCAGCAGAGGGCAGAGAAATGGAACACAGAGGAGACCGATGACACCTCGTTTAGAACAAAAAAGGCATGATGAAGAGCCTGCAGACAGCCGGAGTGGACAAGACAGATTCTTGAAATGGTTTGTGTGATTCAACAGCACCAAGGGAGTGCAGGACCGTTTCCGCAAATGATAAGCTGGGGGGGGGCAGGGAGATACCAGTTCAAAATCTTGTGCGTTTTAAGATAACCAAAACACAAGGCTAGATTTCCCCCACATTAACGCGTCGTAATTTTAACAAACTGCGGCAATAACAACAACAATAATAAAGAACTAGCTAGTCATTCAGTAGCTTCAGAACTTTTGCCACAGGTAAAATCTCTGCATGATCAGGGTGATTATTCACTCACTGATACACGAAAATGTATTTGTTCATGGGGAGAACGACATCACCCACTGGTATGAAATCGAGAGTAGCTAAAACTCAACAGCGTCAGCCGCCATCGAAAGTGACTTCGGCGAGACCCAGTGACCAAGGGAAGCCACAATCTCCACTTCCACATCTCGCGAGATCACGAGGCGCCAAGAAGACCTCCCGAAAGCGACTTTTACACCTTTACTCCGCTGGTCTTTTACAGTTGTGTACAAAATTACCGCTTAAGAACGCACTTCACCGGGGAAGTGTGCTCAGATTTCACAAGGTGGGCGAGATCATTACTATGAGCTTAAAGCTCCGAGTGGCAGAAAACAGAGACTCAGAGGTCATTATTTAGGTAATGCGTTTTCATTTACACTTCCAGGTCAGGCCCGGTCCAGCCAACCAGAGCATGACATGGGCGGGACATACATGTAAATCAGCCAATGCTGTGCTCTCAAGCCTTTTTTTTTAAATCCTGATTTTTTTGAGGAGGGAAAGTGAAAGAGACCGTAAGCCTTCTCTTTCCGGCCAAGACACTGATCCGGACGACGACGGCACGAGCCGGGGGCAGCCCGGGCGAACGGCACGGCAGATCGGTGCCATCCAAAGTGGCTTAGCAACGAGGCACGGATTTGATCTCCATTATGCTTTCATCAAACCCTAATGAGCCGCGCCCAGCCTCTAAGCCCCTGCACAATCGCCGCTCTGTGGCCTGTGAAATCGGAGGCAGGCGCTAAGCCCGGCTCCAGGACGAGGGCAAATTCTCCTCCGAGCCACGGAACAAGGAGGCGGGGCAATAATCATGACGATAATTCCAACACACCTGGAGAGCGAGAGCTCAATGCAGACAGAACATCCACAAAGAGTACCGAGGACGGCCAGCAGCAGGCCGCTCGCACCAAGAGAGCCCACAAGTCTGCTGAAAACTGACGTGCCTTTTTTGTCAATAAGGCCGCAAAGTACTAGAAACTGGACCGCTGAACCCAACAAAGCAGCTTGCAGCTTCAATCTACACAAGCAGAACAACAGGGCTTGGACTCGGGCAAAGAGCCCGGCACAGGGCTTCGCTAGCTCCGATAACGGCGTGACGCCGATAGCCCTGCTCATCTTCAGCACTCCGTTCGCCGCCCAAAAATCTGACCGCATATTTTGGGCGGCGTATCCACGGCAGAGGCTGACAGGCTGAGCCGCCTCCAGCTTCACCGGTAGCTCAAAAACCTCAAACACAGCCAGAGCCACGGGGTATAACCCAGGCCCAGAGAGCACCTTGACGTCTACACCACGGGGGCACGTCGTCTTGCGTTGACCTTGCAGGGAAAGAGCAGCAGGAACCCCTTCGTCCTGGCCGATACTCACGGGAGGCACGACTCAGAATCGCTGTGATGGTGCCCTTATCGGTGCAAATTTGGGAATCCCCCACATAATCTCAGTCTTAAAGAAGGTTTTGAGATAAAAAACCACAGGGTGCAAGAGAGCATATGCAGGATGCTGCATCACAACCAGATACTGATCTAAAGTGAAATTGCAAAACAAAAAATAAATACAAATATACCAAAAGTGCAGTCATTTTGTGCCTAAAAATACAGCAATATAAAAACTCCACATTTTAAACCATGAGTATAACTTACGATAAACCAACTCGGAGTGGGTGCCGTTCTCTGCTGACACAGAATCAAGAAGTACAGTTTTTCAATGAAAAATTCTTAATTTAAATTTAATTATAACCAGGAATCTCTACTACACCCAATAAGAGTTGTATTATGAACATTTAGTTTGCAGGCAGATTGTCATTTAAAGATGTTCTGTATAAAATGCATTTAAACCTTTAACTGGTTCCGATATGGCATGAAAACAAATCAGTCTACACACATTGGCAAGTTGGATACAAAAGCCATACTTCCCAAATAAATTTCTCCTCTTGAAAATAAAATGGCACATGATGTTGAAGTAATCACACACAAGAATTCCTGTTGTAATATTTACTGGTTTAAAAGAAAACTAGTGTTTTAACAGCAAGAGGAAAATTAAATTCACATTAAACGGGCAGCCTTTGAACTTTAGAATTTTTCATTCTATTTGACGGCATCTCACAACGAATGGATGAATCTGAACCGCTCCAAACAGTGACACGTTATACAATATTGCCTTTGATTTGGTAGAAGGTGCAGATCTTATTACTACATACTAACTGGGCTATATCCGTTAATCTGAACATAATTAATTACATTTGCCTTGAAGGAGAATGGGGGGTGGTGGTTATTTCGGTGATCCGTTAATAGCCTCGGCAGGAAATACTCGCATGCACTGTAAACTTTAATAGCAGAGCATGAAGTATCCCCGCCTCATTCATTAAAGCACAGGCATTTGCGGACGGCCACGCCGCAGAAAACGCCACTTCTACAGCCGATAAGCGCAGCCCGCAAAATCAACCGCGCCGATAGCTGCCATGAGATAGTCCTGCAGTAAATCTGCCGTGTTCCACGCAGTTTGGGTAGATATCAACCTGTCATCGCCCTCGGATGACACCAAAGCGGGCTGCTTGTCATTTGTGATCACGGATAATTCGCGACGGAGCCGAATAAACACTATTTAATGCATTTTGGAAGAAGTCCGTTGCGATGTAACCAGTGTTTGCTGAAACCCCGGGGGGCCAAAACCCGGGGCTGGCGGTCACCTGCGCCGTGCAGACGCCCGGGCCGCCGATCTCTCCCGGCCAGGTGAAGTGCATGGCCATGCCGCCCCCCATGCCTTTGTTTATATCCGCCGGCCCTCAAGGCGCCTGTGCACCGCCGGCTACACCACTCATCCGGGCCGGACTCGAACGCAAAAGGAGGGGGGGATCTCTCGGGGAAACGTCTTCAGCCACACTCCCCGATCGTCGCTCCGTCCTCCGCCTCCCCCGTACGCCACATCTCCGGCTTCTCACATAACAACAAACGCGAGAGCGGCTTCTCGGCGTCGCCCGCAAACGGCTCGCCATCGTCCGGCACAGCTGACTGGCTTAAGGGACCCGGCTACCATCCGCCCGCACCCCCCGAGCAGCATCGGAGCGGCTCCCCGCCGCTGCCACGGGCCCTCTCCCCCCGGCAGCTCCGGTTCCCCAAACGCGGAGCAGCGGCCACCATCCCCCGATCGAGCTCCCCCATTCTTACCTGCTCGTCGAATCTATTAATTACGGCCTGAACCCATTCCACGGGTTTGTGCGCCGCCATGGCCGGCCGGATGGGAGCCGCGGTGGGCTACGTGCGATCCCAGCAGTAATAATGTCTTCCGCCGCGATTTTCCCAGCCGCCAGAGCCCAGAAACCGTTATCGAATCGGACGGTGGGGGTTGGTTTTTTCCCCTCTGAGCAGAGGCTACCATGCCGCCATGACACTCCACCGGAAGTTTGAATCCTCCTTTCCAGTGTAGCCGTAATGAGACTCGCTCGCCGAGAGACGGTCACTGCGCATGCGCCGTCCGGGATCTGCGCTGGGGAGGGGGGGGGGGCTGTGGACTCGGGGCTGGGGCAGACCGAAGCCTTTAAGCGATCGGGTCTGTCGCCGTGTGTCACTAACGCAAACCAAAATGGGAAGGAAACTCATGTCACTTTCTGATCATTTGGCCGATAGACATTGATCGCCCGCCAGCGAGACTCAGGCACTGATTTTCTGGATGTTGCTCCTTAGAGACGCATGACTCCGTATTGCGGACGTGATCCACCTTTTCTGTGGTGATATGACACCAGTATTGACATTTTTTTTTACCACACTGCGCTTGCGACATCTTTATTACTGATTATGGCTGGGCGTGCATCTCTATGACATGACCTGGGTGAGCGTGACGCTTTGGTAGGGTTGGGAAACGCATAACGTTTATCTAGTCGCGTCTTGTGTCTTTTAATGGACGTCCACTTCCCTTTACAGGTAAAACGGGACGTTTTCATTGAAGGCGATCTGTTGCGAAGCCTCGTATTTGTGAATGTGTTTGTGGAAGAAGTCGGGGGGAGGGGCCAGAGTTGTAAGGACGTGTGGGTTGGATGTGTGTGCAGAGGAGGGGGGATTTAATATAATTTTCGATGCCAAGAAAGAATGCAGTCTTCAACTGTTATGTAAGATACAAACGGTTTCAGGATCATCATAATTGATATTCCCTGGTTCTCATATAATCCCGTTTCTAATGTGACCCATATTTTAAAGTTATTAATCGTCTGCCCCGTGTGTGTGGACAGTCCAGATGCAAGACTGCTGTCTCCATAACTTCTGCAGCTCCTCCTCCAATCACGTGCCGCACACCGAATATAATTAAGTTGACCAACAGAATAATGTATGAAGTCTGTTTGTGCAAATAATGTATCCAAAATGTAATGGTCTGGGGGAAAGCGCCACCAATTCTTTGGATGCGAATGCAATCGATTTATAACGCATGCATTATTTCACAGAGCATAAAACAGTGGGAAATAATACACAGCACGTCACTACAAGATGTCTCCAACTCCTGTTCCAAATGTTTTTGCACGAAGGAATGCGACGCACGATTAATCGACTGCTAACCAAGGCTGCCCGCGAGAGGAGCTCATCTTTAAGCGTGCTGTATGAGTTCCGGGCGTTTCGGGTTTCGGATCGTAATTATCGCGCTTGGCACAGTGAATTTTAGAAGCCGCGTCGCTCCCAGCACCAGAGAGGTGCACACCAGGCTACGGTCGATGACAATGGGCGAAAGGCAGCGTGGTAGGGGGCTGCGCCGCGGGGCCCACGTGGGAGCACGCTCTAAGATGTGAATGGAGGAACAAGCCTCAAATTATGAATGGGCCTGGAGGAAGCGCTCCGAGCTACACCCAGGCCAGAGATATGCAGCCAATGTGTTCGTTAACTAGAGTAAAACTGGACATCCGCGGTCGTCGCTCATCATTATTTACGGGTACTAAAGCAAAGTGACTGATGTTTATTTTCTTCAACCTATTTATAAGACTTTTACACAGTACAATTGTAATAAATGTAATATACACAAATAAAATGGATTTACATGCATGTCTGGTTATATAAAAATATATCTCTGACACTAAAGATTCATGTTATGCAAATATAAAATATACGATCATTATGTATATAATTTATTGTATTTAGCTGAAATATGAAATCATAGTTGTACAAATACTATCAACAATACAGAGGGTAATTTTATTATTTTTCATTTCAATATATACATCTTCCGTACATGAGGCTGACCCAGGGAATATATGGTACAGGTTAGTGGGGTAACCACCCCCATTTCAAAGTGGGTAAACAGAGGAAGGATGGATATTTATGGTGGGGATAACAAATATCGCCAGCTATATCTATATCCACGATGATATATAGATAAAGCTGGTAGAATTACTCTGGGGATACAGAAGGTATGACATATTTAACCAGTGGTTTGATAGCTGCAAATATGGACTCTTACTGCCCCCTAGAGGGGAACTTTTGCAACAGCACTAGCAAATCGACACAGAGTCATGAGTATGAGTACTTCGAAAATCAGACTCTATAGCAGAATCTCCTCACTAGTAATGTGAGTTTTGCCAGTGAAACTCTTTATAGGAAAAACCATTCCTGCAGTAGAGATGAACATTAACTATTCAATGGAGCTGGTCCTTAAAAGATCAAACAAAAATAACAGGACACAGTTTTGATATGGAAGATAGATTTATCAACAAATGAGAGATGTCAATATAATCTAACACAAGAGGAATCGTTATATGAAAACTTGTGCATAAGCTAATGAGATGGAAAGGAAAGGTAAATTAAAAATAAATTGAAGCTAATCTGGGTTTCTGCAGGTAAAGGTTTAAAAATGCTTGTATAAATTAATCATGTGTAGCACATGATCATAGCCACTAGTAGGCTGGGGCTATGATCACCCCCGTGCCTGATTGGTTAAAAAAATCACTAAAGTAGCAAAAATGCCATTATTTGCTACTCCTTCATAAAAATGACAAGTGCCATCTAAGGTGCCCCATTCATGTGAGATAGTATGATGGTGTGCCTCACAGAGCAAGAAAATATGAGATTGACTGGCTGTTTCTGCTTTTCCATTTTTTAAAGGTGTGAACAAATATTTGAAAAATTGGGAATTAACTAACCCCTCCACAAAACCCCAGCATTCCGCAGCCCAGTGGAATACTGGCCAGGAACCACAAACCGGGGACTGGGAATGCCTACTATAAAGGGTACTCCTAGCCCTAAGTGGGAAAATATGATCACGTGTCCAAATAGGTGCCCGTCCAGTGGGTAAAATGTGGCGCAGAGCTGTAAAGTGCCTTCCCATGTGAGAATGTGAGGAATTGTCCTAATGCAGGGGTGGCCAATCTTATCTGAAAAGTGCCATTGTGTACGCAGGTTTTTCCTGCACATCCCAAATTAGATTGTTAATTAGAGGACTGATTGGCTGAAGAGTCCTCACACCTGTGCTTGAACAGCTCACCTAAAGGCTATCCTAAAAGCCCGCATACACACTTGCCCTTTACAGATAAGTTTGGCCACCCCTGTCTTAATGGTGGATAACAAGTGTGATGTCCTTACAATTGGGTAAACTTGAGGTGCCTTTCTGGTGGATGAAACCCAGTAAGGGATCTCTAAGGTGCTCTTCTAAGCGAGAAAACTACTTCACCATACGTAGTGTACCACTGTACTTGATGGGGGTGGGGGGGGGGGCACATTATGGAATAGGTCCCCTTTTTATTTTTATACCCCAGCCTTACAAACACTGCATCACTCGTCATAACTGTAAAAACTATTTCAAACATTTGGTTCTATTGTTATTCTGTTATGTATGAAAGAGTTTAGCCAAACCTTCAATAAACATGGAAGGATTGATGCCGGTAAAGTTCAGATAATGATGAAAAAGTAATATCATTTCAACAACAATTCACTGATTGATACATATAGGCGAAGTTAACAGAAGCAGAAATAGATTCGATCATGCCTATTGTTCTTTTGATTTGTTTTATCCTGAAATCTGATAAGTGGCCCTTAGAACATTACCGAGGTCAAGGTCACATTTCCATCCACCTCCAAGACCTTGATCTGCTGTAAGTTCCGGTGCCGGTGGTTGAAGGTGAGTACCTGTACGCCATTGATCATAATTCTGTAGAAATTACTTTCACAAATGATCATCATCTGAAAAGGAAAAAACATTCCTCAGAGAAGAAGCAGATATCTGCAGACAGGGAAGCAAAGCCCAACTACTAACACTGCTTCCTGCATGTCTGAGGTTACTTGAGTTCATCATATTTAAATCATCGGTAGCTTTAACACCCAGAGCGACACTCATCTACTCCGCCCATTTTTCCGTAAGCGTCTGTGGAGCCAATCCAATGAAAAACAGGACACAAGGGAGGAAACATCCTGAAAGTAGTGGCAGCCTATCACAGGACAGATACAAAGTATCTGAGCCACCAACAGTAAATGGTTTATTACAATACCACTAATTATGTGGTAGCATACTGCACATTTAAGGCTAGTGATTTGTATTGTTTTAAACTGGTAAACTTGGTTATAAAATGTATATGTGTATTTCTGAGTTTGATTTGAGACACTAAATATTTGTAATTGTAATTGTTACACTTAAAACACTGTTTAATAGGTGTTCTGAGACACACTATCAGTAGACAAACAAGCCACACCTGTTAGCTCTCTGTCCTGCCCTCATGTTAAAACGCTCCAGCTGCCTCATGTTCTGTACCCTTGTTAGTCTTTCTATATAAGTACGTCCTGGTCATGTGCTCCCTAGTCCTGTCATTAAAGTCAAAAGTGTCCACCCTGCCTGATCCTTCCACAGTTTGTTGTTCCCCTGTTTTGATCCCCTGCTATCCTTTTACTTTTGGTTTTAAAATAAAACCCTGTTTTGTTTGCCCCAACTCCTGCCCCTGCGTCCTTCATCTTGTGGAATGTGACAGCAGGAACCAGAGTACCTGGAGGATACCCACAGTGACACAAGGAAAACATACAACCTGACACACAACCTGAGCCAGGGGAAAGGACGGATCTGCTGTGTACTGCACCCAGGAGCGCTCATATTACTCTTTGAATTCCATGTATATCTATAAATGTTTGGTCTAGGAAAGAAGACAGTTAAAATTAAATAAACACATTGCATCCTTTCTTATATCCTTATATGAAATTAACTGCAAACAAAATAAAAATCTTGTATAATTGCTAGACTGTACGGCTCTCCCATTCTGGCCCAATCTTTGGGAAAAATGCAGTAATTCTAGGAATTCTAGATCCACAAGATTAGAACTCTGTGAATATTAAAGAATATGTTACTATTGGGTCAGAATAGAAATGTTGTAGAAAATGGTGATATGCATGTCACACTCATGTTGCTTAGGTCTACATCAAGTATGCTGAATTAGTCTTTAAATAGAGTGTGTGACATTGTGTGCCCTGTGATGGACTGGCATTGCATCCAGGATGAACCCCTGCATTGTGCCCCATGCTGCCCAGGATAGGCTCTAGGCTCCCCATGAGCCTGTACTTGAAGTTAAAAGATTCATGAGTGGATGGATGGATAGCCATCACCAAATACTACCGCTACCCAAGCACAGTACACTAGTGACACAAGAACTGCAGCAAATTCAATGGAAATGGAGCAGCGGTGACAGCCGTTACCATGAACGCCTGGCCTCGGCTGAAGGGCATGCCTCCGGAACGTTCCTCCGTGCCCCATCTGTTTAGCACCTGGTTGTTGCGCACTACCGTGTTCTCGTTAAAGCGGGGGTTAAGGTGCAGGGCGATCCCCTTGCTGTAGCACAGGTTGACGTGGAACCTGTGCAGAGATGTTAAAAAGGAAGTGTGTTTTTGTTATGTCTCCTGTCCTTTTTCTACTTACCTCTAACCCACAGGAGGATGAAGCACTATGATCCAAAGAAAGCCTTTCTTATAAACTGATGGAGTGACCTCAGAATGAAAAAGTTGCTTCCAATGCATAAAGTGAAAAGTGACTGTCATCGCCGTCACAGACGAATAAGTAATTAAACACACAAAACTGCATCCTGGCAGCCCTATCCTGTGTCACACAGTGTGAGATCCTGCTCGCACCGGACCTTGTAGCGTCAGGATGGACCATGCCATGGATGGTGATGTTCCTCCCTGCATAAAGT
>JAODKL010000101.1:1421286-1451246 GCA_026780765.1 Petrocephalus schoutedeni | reverse complement strand
CTGGCGATTGGGGAGATCCCAGACACTGTTATTGTCTCTCTGGTTTTTCTGGTAATCCCTTTTGTGAGGTAGCTAAAAATAGAACTGGTTAAGCTGGCACATAATGCAGTGGGGGGGGGGGGGTGTGGAGGGGAGGGAACAAAACAGCCAGCAGCGTAACTTCAGAGGCGCCGACGCGGGGGTGTGCCTAGCTGGGGACACGAGGGGCAGCCGCCAAACACACGCGCGGCCACACACACCGCATCTGATACTGCTCAGCACCCCACTGCTGACTGGCCGGCCAGTGACGGAGTTATATTTATAACCAGGGTGGGGGACCAGTGGAGATAATAAAAGCCTGATAAAGGCCCATCTCTTCAGACTTTATTACAGGAACCACACGAGGGGGCACACCCTCTGGACCCATGGGCTAGCCCCGACAAAGTCCCAGTCCCCAAAGGGCCCACCCCGTCCACCCCCAGTACGCATCAAAGCACCACACAGGCAGCCTGTGCCAGTACAGTTGTCTCCGGGTTCCATCTGACTATTCTGTTGCTACCTGGGGCACCATTCAGTCCAAAGGGAGACGGGAATGAGATATGAGATGAAACCTAGCTTGAGAGAATCAGCATCCAGAGTGAAGGACAAGCAGCCCGGACTGACTCATGAGTCTTCAAACCAACGGCAGAAGTGCCTGACCAAAAGGGCCCCCACCCCCCCTTTCCGAAAAGGCTGCGCCTGGACAATGTGGAGCCAGAGGACACGGTGGGCCTTGATGGACGGGGACACATGCGGAGAGGAGCTCATGCACGAACCTCTGATCTACACCCCCCTCACACACACACACGCATGCATGTCTGCGACGCAAACCTCGAATATTTGAAATGCGGCTCCCGAAAACCGGAGCGTCCCCTGGTGGACATGAGTGCATGTGGGTGAGGACATATAGGGGGGCGTGTGTGACCACTGGCTTGCGGTAGGGGGTGGGGGTTCAGAGACAGGTTAGGACCTAACTGACAGCATAAAATGGCTGACATACCGATACTGCAGGGACAGAGTCTGGACAAGTCCTGACTAATAAGGCTGCGTCAACGTAAGCCAAAACGAGCAGGGGAGGGTGCTGAGGAGCCCAGGGAGAGCCTGGGAGGGATATTTACACCAACGTCACAAGTATCACCGATATCCCATCCAGCGGACGAACGAGCCAACAAATAAACAAACACGCAAACAAACTAAAAACTTTATACGCAGGCTGGAAAAGTCAGCCATGCAAAATGAAACTATCTGCCAGCGTGTGAAAGGCAAGAGCACAGTACACACAGCCAACACTCACACACACAAATACAGCCATACACTCACACACACACCCTGCCAGACTGGGCGAGTTTCAGGCATGCAGTAAACGGTCACAGCCATGCCGGGGGTGGGGGGGGGGGGGTCAACACAATGGGTCCCGCGCTTCCATTGAGAAGTAGGGAGAAGAAAGAAAAAAAAAGAATTAAAAATCGGCAGCCGACGTGCTGGAGTTATTAACGTGACGAGTTCCGTGCATCCAGCCCCTGTAAAAACCGCACAGTGCCGGACAGTGAGCCCCAAGCCGGAAGCCAGAAGTCGCGGCGAGAGAGAGAGAGAGGTGGCGGGAAGCCAGCAGGGCTACCGCTGCTGCCGCCGCCGCCGTGGGGCCGCGCGATCGCGTACATACCATCAGGGAGCTGTTGTCAGCAATGGCGTGCGCGGCTCTCGCATGTCCTGCAGACGCGGCTTCGCTGCTCCTAGCTTCCAGCCACAGTCGCACTGCGAGGGCTGCTTTCCTGGTTCCACACACACACACAGACACAACCCCTCCTCCTGCCCCCCCCCGGGCAGTTAGCCCCGCCCCTTTCCTCCTCCTCTCTGCCCCGGTCTCCTCCGCGCAAGTACACACACATACACACACACACAGCATGTGCACTTGACAGGACTGTTGTGCCGTCATCTTGCCAGTACTGGTGTGGCCCGTCCTAGCCCCCCACCACCACCCAGCCCCCTCCCCCCACTCACAGAACTGCTGAGCTCACCCTCTTCCTTTGTTACAAAACAAAAAGAAAAGACAAAAAAAAAAGAAACTCATGAATCTAGCTTTTTCCGGACCAGCCCGGCCCGTAAAGCGGCCCGCACGAGAGCAAGCATTGGGGAAAATCCACTTCCCGGTACTTGAGATTCTCAGCCTGGGAGACGCAGCCTGCTGTAACAGGGGTGTTAGTCATGGAGTTGGGGGGGGGTTCAGTGCAGTTTCAGTCATTCTGACTGACAAGCTGGCCAGATATATGGTGACCTGGGTCTGGCTTGAAGCAAAAGAGATACTGCAGTAGCTCCTATAGCTCAACAGGCACTAACAACGCAAAGGTTGTGAGGTCAAATACAGTGTCAAACTGAACGGTGACCTAAGCCACATGGCCACACCCCTACCCACGGAGCTTGTGCCCACATGGTGTATAGACTAAATTGGACGTATAAATGAAACCTTATGGCCAGGAATGGCACTGGGCCCCATCCTGTGTACACCCAGCAGATTCCTAACTGCCTACACCGTAAACAATGGCGTACGGATGGTTAAACCAGAGAAAACCGTGCTCTTGGCGGGCTCTGAAAGGCAGTCACGCCCCTTCTTTGAGCGCCACTTATAGTGCCACGGCGACCGCAGACCGCATTACCACGCCGCCGCTGACGCAGCCGAGCCACGGAGACGCATTGCCTGCATCTTTGCTTTGAACTGTGGGGGGGGGATACGTCAGCTGACACAGGAAGGAACCGGAGCAGGTCTGGACCAGCAGGGGAGAGAAGCCCATGGAGGTCACATGACCAGAACTGGGGAGTGGCAGGTGACGGACTGGCCTGCTCACTTGGGGGGTAAAAATAGTGGGGTTTGTGGGGGGAGGGGCTTTGGCGGCAGGCTGACTCGACACATTCTCTGGGAATAGAGGTGCTGCCATGTTGGGAGAGTGGCCTAGAGTTTCAGGAATGTGACCACGCAGTGGAAGGAAGCATTTTGGGGGGGGAGGCCATACCCCTCGATGGGCGCAAACTCCGAATGTGGGCGGGACTCCATAACATTGCAGAAACATGGATGCAATGCTGTAAGAAGATCTGCTGGTTTTATCTTTCCCCTTTCACCTTCACGCATTAATCCGTTGGCTAATGGAACATCTTTCCCCTTAGCTGGGGAGGGGGGGTGATGCACTGAGATGTCCCACTAACATGAAGTTGTGCTGGAAAATGGAACACAATAACGATGGTGATTACCAAGCTGCGGAGAAGGCAGCCTTGCTCCACACCCTCAAGTATTTTGCCATCTCTCTCTTACCAGATTCCTGCAGTCCCTCGCTTTCTTATCTTCCTTCCACCCCACCCGTCCTGCCCCGGGACCTGTCCTGTCCTTGGGCCCATGCCGCTACCCTACCTCAGCCTCTCTCTCATTGACTTCAATCCCACCCCTGCCTCCCTGCAGAGCTGAGCCCAAAAAAAAAAGTTGAAGGTGGGCGGGGTGAAGGACCCGTTTACGGCAGGAGCCCACAAAGGCCCATAGGCGTGTGGGTCTACAGGAGACAACGTGATCGCTTGGGCGCCGACGTGGGCATCATCGCTCCTCCCGAAACAGTCCAAAAAAACCACGCCTGTTTTCCGACACGCCGGCAAAGCACAACCGTATCATCGGAGAAGCTTTACAGTGCGAATGGTTCACAGTTCGCATGCGTGAGGAAAAACAGAAACTTGCTGTAAGCTGAGGTCAAACCAGCATGATGGCCACATGGTGACCGCCAGAGGGACGCACCGCCTCCCGTGACTCAGCCAGAGCCACACAAATACCCAGTTTTCCACACAGTCATTTCCTGTGCTGAGAAGCAGCATGGAATTACCCCCCATCCTACGGGAATTGGCCGATACTCACTGTAATTATACTTATCTGTAGAGAGAATCTCAAAGACACAGATAGCCGTCACCATTACAGCTACTATATTGCTGTAATCGCGTCTTTAATCTAGCCCAACATGCAATGGACCCAAATATACAGCTATACGTTTGGCTGCTGCAGTTCGGGTCATCAACTGGCACCGAGGTCCAAGAGCGAAACCCTTATTGGAATCAGAACGGAGGAGGCTCACGATCCCAGCTCTGCATGCGCAGTGCTGATATTTGCCTCCAGCAGGAGATTGGCTCAGGCTCCGTCAAACTGTCACGCTCGTTTTGTAATCCCAGAAAGACCGGTTGCTGTCAGAAAGGCAGTAAGCAGCATGAGTCAGTGTTACAGGACTCCTACTGGGCACCGGGTGTTAAAAGAAGCCCTTTAAAAGTCACACTCACGCTTTCACCGACGCTGCTAGCAAGCCAGTAATTAAAGAGCCACTTCAGCCCGTTAAACAATAGACACCAGCGGATTTCACGTCAAAAGACACTTTTGAACTAAAACCGCAAAAAGTGGCAGCCTTGGTCACGCAGCAGCTCTATAGCATCTATAGACAAAGTTAGACCTTTCTCTACTTAGCTAAACTTTCCATGGGGTAGTATGAATAATAAGCCTATGAAGAGTTGCCATAGACAGCAAAGGATACTAGAGGACAAGACAGTTAGTCAGGAGAGCCACGGAACTGTCACAGAGCATCACAGAGCATTGCAGAGGCTATGGTCAGGGAGCATGAATCCTAACCTAACCATCCAGCACCTGCTTACACACTTACAGGTCCACTGGCTTACTGCTGGGTGACCTTTGACCTCATGATGACTCATCTGCCATGCTACAAATTCCCTCCTAACTCTCTTTGCACCAGAAAGTGACTGATTTGGCCAGCCCCCCCCCCCCCCCCCCTCCTCGCCAGTACCTCTATGACCTCAGGTCGCAGGTTGACAGTCCGCAGCCAGTCCGTCAGCCGGGGGTAGCTGTCCAGAGCTTGGGGTCTCTCACTGGCTGGCACTTTCTGTTTGCACTGCAGTTGCTTGCTGATGTACTTCATCAGTTTCACCTGCAGGCGGCGACATATCGGGGGGGGGGGGAATCAGTTGGTGGACAGGAGTAAGGTTTTCGGCTCAGAGGCCTGCGGTGCTTCACACACCGAGGGGCTCCACTAACAGACTTGGACAGACATAGCAAGTATTTCAGTTATGATAAACTCAGGAATCTGGACAGTTACAGTGCCGCCAAGAACAAACTGTATATGAAAACAACCCCTTAAACAAATTGGAGCAAAGCAGGGAGAGTGACCAACTTCCTCAAGGTGAAAAACATCCTGATCTTGTTCAGCAAAAATACAAATCAGTTATAACACTTAAAAAACAGCTAATATACAAAGTGTCTAACAGTCATTTTCAGCTTGAACTTTCACCCACGTCTGGTTAGATATGCACCTTCAGTCAAGGGTGAATGATCACACAATTAACCCCACCCCTGTTATATTAAAAAGGCGGCCTCCAAGACTTAAAAAGAAAAAATGAAAAAAAACGTAGTGTTAAAACGGCAGGTAAACAAGACAATCACAAGCCGGTTTGACGTCGGGAGATGTGCCGAAAGCCGCTGGCGTTTCAGAGCAAAGCCTCTTCCTCAGAACGCTCAGGGCGTAGCGCGTGTGAACCCGTCAGCGAAAGGAACAGCCTCAGCTGTTTGCCGAGGAAATCCCCCTGGCACGGCTGCAATGCATTATGGGTAGACAACCTAAGCCACGAGATCAGTGGGCCACTACAGCCAGATGGATATAAACACAAACCATAATTACATTTTTTTATATTGATTTAAAGCTTAAATAAACATTATACGCCTATAAACCTGAACCCATTTATAGTCCAATTCTTTTTATACAATATATTATTTAATTGAACTGTAAAAATTCCAGATAAAATGTGGGTTAGTGTAATTTCATACAAGCTGAAGCCTACAGGTTCCTAACAAAAGGAGAGAAAAAATGAAAGCAAAACAGATAAGCTCAATCCACATAGCCTTTCAAGTCTGATAAACCAGATAAGCAATTTGTAAACATGTAAAAGGAACTAGCGGTTATTCTGTGAAAACAGTATAAATGGTCTCACAAACTATGTGGGAATGCTGTTCAGCAACAATCTACAAGCCCCGGGTGACCAGATAATCCATGTCTGGGATGACAGGATTTGTATAGTACCATTTTATTCAAAAGGGCCTGGACTTTGCTGCATTCTTGCTGTGTGCTGATTGGTCAGTCTCCTATAATCACGTATCACTAATGTTAATGGGAAACGGGTAATGAATTAATGGGTAATGAATGAGTATTTCAATCAAGGAAACAAACCAGTCAAAGCACAAGAAGAACTGAACTATTTAGCCAAGCCTTTTGGGTTTAAAGCAGTTTGTAAAACCTGAAATTGCTCAAACTATTCTCACTGATATGGATTATTTGGTCATCTTATACAAGTCGGCCTGGGGGCAGTGTGTAGTTCACTGAGTTAAAACATGCCAGAAGGCTGCTGGATTGAATCCTGGGGCTGGCAAGCTGATTCCACTGTTGGGTCCTTGAGTAAGGCCCTTCACTCCAATTGCTCCACGGAGTAGCTAACCCTACTCTGCCAATTATAGGTTGCTTTGGATGAAAGGATTTGCTAAATAAATGAAAGGTTAACCTCTTAGGCCCCTCTTGGCCAAATGCCACGGCTGGTGTGGAGCTGGTCAGCCTTGGGGCTGACTTCAGGCTAAAGTGTAGGGTACACACATTAGAAGAAAAAAAACCCAAAACAACAAAAAACATGGCCGTTGCCACAAGTCTTGGCCTGATACATTCTGTACGTGGGAGACGTGATGTCTCAGCGATTCTGACACCGCGCCAGTCCTCGGTGCCGCCACTGGGCAAAGACACACGTCTCCTATCCAGGTTTCCTGGTATGTCTCCCGGAATACTGCACATCCTCATCAGCCCAAGCGAGCAAGTTCACCCGGCCAGCATCGGGTAGGCCTGTCCCCAGCACAGAGAAAGGCGCAAAAAAAAATCACCAGTTTCTTTTAAATCTGTGCAGCTGTCCAGATAATGCCACTTGGATTGTCTTGTTAAATTAAAGATAAGTGGGTGATGGGGTGGGATGGGGTGGGATGGGGTGAGATGGGGTGGGGGGGGGGGGCAAACCTCACCACAAACATGCCCACTCAACCCACAAATTCAGAAATTAAACAGGGCAAAAACAAACAATTAACAAACTGAGACATGCTAATTCAATAAAAAAGCATGTGGAATTTGTATAAAGAAACAGGCTGGATTTTCTAACCCCCACAACCACCCCCCCACCATGTCTTTGCCTTCCCCTCCAGCAAACAGGGCTGTCTATAAATAGCTGTTATTATATGGAGGAGAACAGCGAGTTACCCTTCTCTTGGGGGCGTCCGTACTGCTGTCATGGCAACCGAGTGTCATCAGAGTTAGCTCTAGCCATGGATGGGGGGAGGGGGCGTGGCATAGTGACATCACAGGGTTACCAAGCACACAGTTCACAGTGAGGTTAAACTAGCCACTGCACTCCAGGGTCACATGCCGTTTCCCATCCCACATGCCTACTCATTCACAGCATAGACCTACAAGTAAACGATTTCCAGAAACCAAACCATTTATCGTCTTCTAATATTATTTTCACGTACACGGCCACACCCATGCTAATGCCGCCTCTGTTAATTAAATTCTGTCTTGCATGCGAATTTTCCCTAAAATGACATCAGCATCCATGAGAAACGCCCAGATCGTCGCTAGGGGACAACAGGAACATGCGAGTCCTTCATGGGGTGAGACACAGTGTTCAGGAGGAAGAGGCTAATCAGGGGCCCTGCGACAGATCTGACCCAGCCGGTGGCAGGTCGTGAGGACAGTTCCCAATGCTGAATGGGAACTGCTTCACAGTGACCTGGCTGCCTTCTGGAAAGTCACGTTCCTCTTCATTCCTCACTACCCCCCAGTACCTGTAGGTCAGGCAAGGCCACGCGGTAGGTCTGACGAGGCCAGCCATCGTCCTACGGTTCGAGTGTGGCCGAGACCTTGGGGCTTGGATTACAACAGGCCGGTCTGCCTGCATCACCAGGCACTGCCCCACCCCCCCCTTTCTTAATATCATAATAATTTAATAATAATTAATAATTAATAATTAAATTCACAAGAAGCAAAATGAAATGGCTGGTTAAAGTAAAATAAGTTGCAGTGACCGTCAGGCTTGGTGACGGCCTTGACTGGGCAGACTGTGGACTGTGGACTGAGGAATCACATAATCACATAATCCACACAAAGCAGCCCTCCCCCAAAAAGGCCAGACAGCTGAAAAACAGGAGGAGGTGTTTAGTGAGAATGAGAAAAACATCACATTACTTTTTCCTTCTGTAATTTGCTTTGGGGAGGGGGGAGGGGACATCTTTTCCCTCCTTAATATGCTAATGGGATTCCAGCTCCAGAGGGAGGAGGGAGGTTTGCACTGAAAACCAGCAGGACCTGGTGAGGTTCATTAAGTCTGAGCTGCACTTTCGGCACCTGAACGGAGGCCTCCTTCCCAGCATGCCCTGGGGCTGATATTATGTGCACGAGGGCTATGAATAAACTTCAAAACAAGAGGGTGTTGGTTTGCACCAGACAAGACCAACCTTCGTTCTGCTAAAGTGCTCCTGGGTTCAGTGTCTTATATCTTGCTCTTCATCTACTGGCTCTGTTACACTGTGCTCTCATGAGCAGGTGAGGGTGCTGGATTGGGGGGGGGGGGGCGGGAGGTAGTCAGAAACATACTCAGGACCTGCTGGGGGTTTTGGGGGGGTGGGGGTTGGGGGGCCTACCCCAGGGCGGGAACAGAGCTGGCCTTGTATAACACTGGCTCCATAAACTGGCACGTAACAACCTACCAACAAGCTAAACTAATTTAAATCTTTATTATTCCAGGTAGTGAGGTGGTTAAGGACAAAGGACTAACACGTTGGTTCCAGGCAGTGGGTGTGGCTGTACCTCAGCATAATTAACCAGAACAGCCTCGGCCCAGTGCGGTTTTATTAAAGAACAATGACAATAAAGTGTGTCAGCTAAGCGGCGAAACGATCACGCCATGCCTAACACTCCCTGTCGCCGTCAACAGCACGGCCCTGGCAGCGCGGCACCTTCTCACGACGGGTAACAGGCAGCATAACAAAAAAGCACCGGTGACTAGGGAAAGCCTGCGACCCACTCTGAGGGGGCGGAGCTCCGGAATATGGAAACTGGAGGAGTCCTATCTCAGTGCTGGGACCTGCGGCCTCCGATCCTCGCCCCTATTCCGACTCTGATTTGGTCATTTTTTCCTTCACCGAAACATGGAATGAGGGACAAAGGCAGGCTTAGAGACTTCCTCTGGATTTATCCTGACGTAATCGCCGTGCTTCGGAGACACTCTTTGTTGTAAGACCCCAGGTGAGCTAGTTCCAGCATCGTCAAACCCTCACCCCACCCGCCTAACTAAAACAGATCTCACCACTGAAGGGAAAAAAAAATTAAAAACCATAAAAAAGCCATATAGATGGAAACTGTTGAAGTTCTTGTTTTTTTTTTTCTTGAATGAACGAGCACTCGTTTTTTTTTTTTTTCCTTTTTCCTCGCAAAGGTGGAACCGAAACGAGGGCAAGGGTGCAGAAGCTGTATCGCTCCACTCTGGGTCAAGCCAGGCCAGGGCCAGGGCCAGGGCCAGGGACAGATTTGAAAAACCATCTTTGGTGGTGCTTACTGGAATGTCATCATTAATGTGGAAAATATTCAGATAGCCATCTTTTTTATTTACGTAAGAAAAGGGGTATTTTTAGCACCCGAGGCCAAAGGATAAAAAAAAGACAATATATGCATTCAATTATACACACACACACACATACACATATATATATATATATATATATAAAAACACACACAATGGGGTGGCGGAACAGGTCAGGGAGAGAGAGCAAGACAGACAGCAAAGCAATGGCCTACAGCAAAGCAATGGCCTACAGCAAAGCAATGGCCTGGGGGGGGAGGGTTATTCTAAAGAATGGCAGCTAAACCACATGGGGATTTCCTGACACGAGAGATCACTCTTAAGGGCCCATCGGTTCCTGCAGCCTCCATGCCTAAAATAGCGGGCCTCTCTGCCGTCGCTAACAAATAGTCACTGTTCTGAGTGCCGGCTGTGCGGGTCCCAGAGACCCGAGGCCCCGCCCCCGCCGATGGTGCGCCTGCTGTCATCTAGGGGGCGGAGTGGCCCAGGGGACCGGGCCATGGCGCTACACGCCAGGGGGAGGGGGGGGTCGTGACAGATATGATTAATCCAGTCAAATGATGGAGAGGTCTTTCGCCACAGCAAATGCGTCACCAATTCGATGGAAGCTTTCATCATCAAGGAGAGTCTGAAGCCGGAATAACCCTACGAAGACTTCAGAAATGGCAGAGGTAAAACCATGGCCTAGAAGGATGCCAGCGTTTATGTAACTAATGCCCAGTCTGGCCAGGCCTTCGGACACCGCTGTCGGAATGGAAGCTTCCGGAAGTGAGCGATGTTCAGGTCAGGCCCCCCATTGAAGGACAGGGCAGCTCTAACCTCCGTGGGGCAAAAGAAGCATGTCAGAAGGCTGTGTCCCTGTGCCAGTGAGCAGGAAACCCCATACCTGAGCATCAAATACTCTCAGTACTCAGAGTGAGTACTTGCATCAGTGAGTCATGGTCAGCCGGTCCTCTTGACCAGGCCCACTAGCTTGGTTTCCTTGTAGTGAAACCGCTGCTGTTAATCAGGCAGGCACATGGCACCCCCACCACACCTATACCTGTACGGTGGGGACGCTCAGAAATTGTGCAGGTTAGCCTGATCTTGTAAGCCATATTGCAAGGTCCCAGCCTGTGTCACTTAGGGTCTGTCACCTACACGTCACAAACGCTACACCTTACGACACGTCACAAACGCAGACATCGCGTTTATCCAGAGGCTCGCAGCTGAGGATCCAGGGGACTACACAGGACACATTCACTTGCAAATCATCCCAGAGTAACGATAATCGACCCACCGATCTTTCCACCCCGCCCCTAGATTTTTTGTGCCTATGATGGTTCTGATGTCACAAAACTTTTCAGAAGCGGAAAATTAGCTAGGAAAAAAAGCTGACGCACTGTCACTGTATCGCGCGTAACTTACTTAAAGAAAAGTACCCCCCCCCGTTCCCTCCCAAACGGGCCCGTGGGATCTCAGACTGCCAAAACTGTGATTTTGCATCTCTCCTCGCTCTTATCTGAGGAAAATAAAGCATATATAGTAGATGTTGCTGGAGCCCACAGGAAGAGATAAGAAGCTCGGGTGCACAGTTCATCGGATGACACTGTAAATTTTAGCGATGTTTACATGTATACGTAACCTCCAGGTCATAGCGAAGTCTCAGCTGGGCAGGATTATTCGATACGGGCCTGGGCTCGCAGCGCAATATGTCGTATCCACTTAGCTGTGTGCAACTTTTACTCAACAGACTGCCACGTATGAAGCTGATGATGGTGTAATGAAGGTCACATGAAGGGTGCGCTGGATTGAGGCGGGCCCCAGGAAGACGGCAGACCGCCCAGGGGCCCCTCAGGCTATGAGACAGGTCCCTGACCTTCACAAGACCAGAAAGCTAAGGCAAACAGCCATGACAGCAATGTAAACACGCAAATCCCCCCCCCCCCACCCCCCACCCGTGCCGCCATGAACAATGATTAACTGATAAACTAAAAACACACAAAACCACATGTGTTCGTGGTGAAAGCTCTCTCAGAGAAACGTTGACGCCAACGCAGCCGGGAGAGCAGAGACTCCGGAGTCAGCTCATGGGACGAATTTTCCGAATCGCAACCAGAATGTGGACAAACACCTTCCTCGGCCGCTATCGACAGGCCTGCAGCTCCAGACATCAACTTTCCATGATGTTGTACCTACCATTTCTTCAGCAGAAGCAGACAGTGGCACTAAGCAGCCGAGCGGAACAACTGAGACACAGGGTCCCCACGCACAGCAAGGGAGAACAAAGCTGGTGAAATCACACATCAGGCACAGATGGGTCACTCGACCTTTGTAGGAGGTGGCAATTAGGCAGGCTGAAGTCTCCGGCCCTCTCAAATATGGTCTGGTGGAACCTTTTGACCTTTTAGCCACTGAGGTCTGGTGGAACCTTTTGACCTATCGTATCCCACTTCGGGGCCATTTTGCCACCCGTGGTTACAAAAAATTAATTACACCGACAGGTGAACTGGCACGTCGATCTTGATGTGGGGGTGGGGAATCGGTCTAGTCAGAGGTCACAATTTTCCCAGCACCTAGACCAAACCCCATTTTCCCCCTCACTCATTCCAGGCTCGATTTGTCGCAAGTGGTCAGAATGTAGGCCTTGCCCCTTTAACACAGAGGTGCACATTTCCAGAAAGTTCCATGTGAGGAAAACAAACAGGCGATACCACTGGCTGACACCCTGGCTTACATTCCACACCCTGATGCGAGAATGAGGAATTAAGGAATGCTACAGAGCTTTCAAATGAAATACTAAATATAATTTTCTGCCCTCACGTATGACACATACGTCTGATGGTCCTTCTTTAATCATAATCTCAAGAAAAGTTTTATTACAGGCAATGGCTCTTTCAGTGTCTGGACAGGTACCACACATACAGACCTGTGATTGGACAGTTTAGTATGGGGGGGGGGGGGGCAGAACAACTGTCAAATGGCATTGGTCACCTGACAAATCAATCTTCTTTTACCACAGTAGCACTCTGTGGGTGTCTCTGTGAGAACAGGCATGGAGTCATAGTCACATAGCCTAGATTGTATGATATATCTCCATATTTAGAAACAGAGAATGTTCAGTTGTAAACAACTAAACCTTAATCTGAGGGAGGCCCAGAAATATCACCAGTTAAATCATACTATGCAAATTACACAGTCACTCACAAACCTAGAGTACTCTCATATCAGTGTTCAAGTCAGTTTTCTAACCCCCCACCCCCCCCCTCCATATTCACCAAAAATGGGTAAAATACAAAACAAATGTTTTCAAAGACCTATTCATTTAAGATGCAATGACAGCAATAAAAGAGATAAGAATCAGTGCTGGCATTTCATTATGAGGAACACTCTCCCACGGTGCTGTTCAATTATTTATACATGTATACATTTCATTAGAAGCTGCTCTTATCCAAAGCCAAAGCACGGCTTATTTTAGCAAAGACTAATCGACTCCTGGGGAGCCGTTCCGCTTTGCACAGACCTGTGCACTCTACCGCGAGTCCACCTGCCATTAATACGCAGGATCTCTCGACGGTGGCACGTGGGGGGGCTGCCGCCCACCCCACTAGGCAAACGCCCCTGCAACCTGCTGACAGGAGAAGGAAAACCAGACAAAAGAAATGTGTGACTATGGTGACTTTTTGGTTGGATCTCTATGGTGCTACGAGGGGTCCTTAGGCTGCGAGGCAGCTCCAAACTGACTCAGTACTGTTATTCTTTCCTGTGCAACCACTTAAAACCAAGCACCAGTTTGTGGAAACTATGTTTTTTTTAGTACCATCTTTTTATGCATCAGCTAATGATATAAACACATGGAAAATACACCTAAAATAAATTTACATTACTAATAAGTCTCATTCATTTACTGAAATGAATTTACCCCGTTTTAAGGATCATCAATATTTTAAGCCTACAGATACATTTCCAGCTTGAAGGCATTCCTGTTTAACATATGCAATAATTGCTTCATGAATTTATTTATCAAGTTAACATAACCAGCTATCAACAGTGTGCTGCACAGACCATATGCTTAAAATCTCACTTATACATTTGTTTAAGTCTGTATATAGTGTTGAGTGTTTCCTTAAAGGGGCGGCACAGTGATTATCGCGGGTGCTGCACACCTCTAGGACCGATGTTCTCCCATGGTCATTGTGGAGTTTCCTTCTGGTATCACAGTTTCCCCCAACAGACAAAAACATGCTAAGTTTAAATGCCACCCATCCATCTATCCATCCATCAGCCACTTATCCATAGTCGGGTTGCAGGCACAGCAGTCGAAGCAGAGATACCCAGAACTTCCTCTCACCAGCCACCTCCTTCCGTTCCTCTGAGGGAATACCAAGGTGTTCCCAGGCTAGCTAAAGGATATAATCTCTCCCAGGTGTCCTGGGTCTGCTTCAGGGTCTTCTCCTGGTTGTTCATGCCGGAAACACCACCAAAGGAAGGTGCACACTGGAATGCTACCCGATCTGCCTTGCACCCAACCCCCATGGCTTCCCCTGCAGGTGATGGGCCCACAGGAGGCTGGAACCATGTTCTCCTTTTGCGCTATGCCCGGCTGGGCCCCATGGGCAGAGACCCAGCCAACAGGTGCTCACCCTTGAGCCTTACCACCCAGGCCTGAGTCTAGGACGGGGATCTGGTCCAGTTCAGGCGGGATCACATCACCCTAACTCATTTTCTTCATGGGGATTTTCTGGTTCACACTCTGTCTGGCCACTCACCTACAACCAATATGCCTTGGGAGACCCTAGCAGGGGCAATTGCCCCCAACATCATAGCTTCTAGGACCACAGAGGCACGCAAACCTCTCCACTACGAGAAGGTGGCAATTCATGAAGGGGATACGGTTAAATGCAAATTCCAAATTGTCCATGTATCTGCCCTGTGCTCCATCCCAGGTTATTCTCTGCCTCACACTCATAGCTTCCAGGATAGGCTTTGAACCCCTACGAGCCTGCATGGGACAAGCGGCTACAGGAAATGGATGGATGCTTCTTTAAATAGGCTTTAATGGGAACCACTCAGAAGTATTTAGCCTCCCAGTGCATTCTGGGGAGAAAAAAACTGGAATGTATCGCGTATGGTCAAAAAGTTTCACTGAATGGCTGCCAAAGCCATATCTTGCTCCCAAATTTCTGGGGCGCCAGCAGATTCCTTCACGTTGATGCAGAAGGTGGCGGAATCACTTTACGGGAGCTACACACTGCCCCACTCATGAACCGAGCACGGCCTGCTAAGGCTGATTAGTTGGATTAAGCGGATCAAGTCTGGGAAAGTCTTGTAATGTACCTAAATAATAACAAATGACTGTAATAGTGCTTTAGCAGCTCTGCTTAATGCAACAAGGGGCCTTTGAAGGCAGCAGATCTGGCCTTTGTGTCTGTGTAAGCACCCTCGCGTTTGTGTGTGTTAGTGAGACACGTGACACCCCCTCGACTGCCCCCCCTTTCCTGGTCACTGGAGCACGCTGACAGTTAAGTATCCGGCAAATCCTCTGGCCTTGAGCTGCGCAGTACCGTCCCATGCTTTCATGTCCTTTACGCAAATGGGTTCGGGGTTGGCCCCAGCTGGCACACGCACCGCAGAAAACGGCCGACACCTTGCAGAGGTTCATTAAAACCGAATTAAGCCGTGAGTTCAACATTTTGTATGATATAATGGCGGGACTCAGCAAGGAGAGGGACAGAAATGGAGGCCAGAAATAACACAAGGCCTTTTTACAAACAAACAAAAGCAAACAACGGCAGGCAAAAAAAATAAGACAGCCTGCAGAATGAGGTTTTAACTTAAAGTTAAGGAGCACAAGTTAGGACATGTTTGCGGGTTATAATGAGATGCCAGCCTGCAGTTTCACTTTGTACACGCAAATCACATTTCAGTTCAATGACACAGAAGTCCAAACGAGGCAGTCACGCCCTTTAATTGGAGAAGACCAGTAATACAAGTACTGATGAAAGTGTAGCATGCAAATCGCTGCAAACCAGCTGGTTTGGAGCGACTAACGCAGGTTTGGTGACTGTAACTTTTCTTTCTGGAAGCTTCTCCACTCGTTCCTCATCTTACTAACATTATTGTGAGGAAAACCGTAATATTCAAAAAATTCAATGAGCTTGCATTAATTAGGACACCGTTAACAGGACATTTTTAGAATGACTTTTCAGACTGAGATCGTTAACCTAATAAGCATTAATCGCTCATTAATATTTTAGGCATATTACTAATCTGCTTACCAAATTGTGGGTGTAGGTAAACGCCTATACCGGAAAGCTGGCATGCGGAAAAATGTTTCACCCGTCACCTAAAGCCCTGCTGATTATTCCGCATGTGCTATATAATCGCGAGTAACTCGTGATGTGATATTGTGCAGCCCTGCTTTAATAAATACATATAATTCCTAACATGGCATGAAACCTCTTTAACGTGAATATGTCTGTAGGTTCACATATATACTTTCAACATTTTTGGATTTTCAAAATCAGGTCAGGTGGTGCACCATCCGTCAGAACAGAAAACTATTAAAATCGGTATTAAAATAAAGTTTTAATTTTTATTTTAATTCCTTAGTTTAGCATAATTCTATGTCTGAAACCTTTAAACCCATAAAGAGTTACAAAACACTGCAAAACCATTAAGATAAATATTTGTCTGCAAATTTACATTACGTCAAATATCAGGCGTCACAACCAGGAAACCAGATGTCACACCATAAACAAGACCCTACGTGATGTTCTTGGTGCAGAAAAGCTATTAGATCTAACTTAAATATTGAGAAAAAGGACCATTGTCAACTCACGGTTAGACTTGCATTGTCTCCATGTCAGGTGGCACAACCCACAAAAAAAACTGAAATACGATGAAATGCTTTGTTTTTAAAATTGTGTTCATAAACTTAAGGTCAAACACAAAAGCTTGTCCAGGTGTCTAAGCAGACTGCCCATCTAATTTGAAATGAGGCACAACTGTAATTAATAATAATAGTCACAAATGCAAAAGCAAACAGGAATTAGCAATACTTTATTAGTATTATATTTTATATAATTTCTAATAATAATAATATATTATAATACTTTTGATTATGCATTATACATACTTAAATAGTTAGTTTATTAACTTACTTTACTTTTCATTTGGAAAAAATAATTGTAAAATATAATATTTTGGTCGCATTACTTGATATCTGTCGTTTTGTGAAATATTTTTTGTCATCGACCCGGAAGCGAACCCATCAACACACTGCAAGGAAGCGGAGCAAACGAATCTGCTTTTGTTGGTTTTTAAAGAAAAGTGTTGCAAAACTACATCCTGTGTCTGTTAGTGACACAAGAGAGGAAGCAGCACTGGAGAGGACAGAAAGACCAGTTGCCTGGGGGGGCGGGGGGGGGGGGGGGGGGGGGGGGTTTATGGAGGTGCCAACCGTGGAAAGGGGAGTCACCACACGAATATGAGCAAACATGGGACAAGGCGCCGAGACCCCGCATCAAGCCAGTACACATCCGTTTACCTAGTGTGGATCGGGTGAAATGGCGACCAGCAGTAGGGGGCGATCTTGAGACTCTGGAACCTGCATGACGGGAAGCTGTGGGAGGGCCGTTCCATGTGCCAACTGTTGCGGCACCGCAAAGGAAGGGGGGGAGGGGCAGGGCGGCACTGACACGTGGTAACTGACACGTCCCCGTGGCGATTAGGCTTGCTGTGGCATGATTGGCTGGCCTGTTCTAGGCACCAATAGCTAGAAAAGGTGAGCCCAGCACACAGCTCTGCTGACACGCACCATCGATGTGAACACACGCTACTAACCCGTGGCCACCAGCGGGCACGAGGATTCGGCAATCCGTCACGGCTGCCGCGATCCCACACTCCCTCCACTCCTCCTAAAAGTACGACATGCAGGAAAGGAAGAGGGACTTTTTCGGGCCTTATTATAAATAGAGCTAAAGACCGAAACTGATAGTCAGGGGGGCAGAGAGCCTTGAACCCCGTGGTGGTGACGGAATATATGCTTGGAACGGAACAGACCGAAGCAGAACATTACAGAACCAAAGGGAACAAATGAAATGGTAGCTAACCAACAATACAGCATCTCACCTAATGGCAGGCAGGGCGAAGCTACTCACCGACAGTACCGCCTATTGGTCTACGTTCATATTCTCCAGCTGCAAACTGCTTGCTGGCCTAAGAAAAATTGCTTAAGACGCTAGTTTCTGGGCTGGAGATGCTGCCTGCTTGAGTTACAGGGTGCTGCTGTCTTACCCTTAAATTTCAGCAAAAGAACATCACAGATATAAACACTAACAGAGCTGCGAAGGCGGATCGTCCCCAACTCCGCAAAAGATGCACTCAGCTTCTCAAGACAACTAACGCGAACTCGTGGAGACCGGAGCAACTGAGAAACCCGACACCGGCAAGTTCCTCCCCGTCTCACCTTTATTAAATTGGTTTCCAGGAGAGCACCTACAGCTTAGTGGTATTGTCTTCAGCCTGACACTTGGATAACACAATACCCGGAGCCACACGGCGCGTCCTCATCTCTCCGCAGGACTACAAGGAACCAATGATTGTAATGTGTGGCCCCGCTCATCTCCGATGACCATGAAAATACAATCCGGGGAATGTACTCTGTTTCTGTAACCTAACCCCGCACAATTCACCCAGACAAGCACACTAAACAGACGGGCCCCTTACTGGAATAAAAACAGAAGAAACAAAAAGAGAGAGAGACAGAGAGAGAGGCCGGCTCCGGGGAGTTTTTAGGGGTTTCTTTTGTTCATCAATGGTGATTACAAGGCCCCCAGAGGCTGCCAAACCACTTGCCTGTTTTGAGACAACCTTCTCTTTCTCTATTCTCCCTCCCTCCATCTCCTCCTGTCTCCCTCTGAGCGTCATTTGATTTTTTTTTTTCTTATTTAACAAACAGCTCCGAAAATGCGTAGGAAGGGTGACATCTAAAAATAGAAGCAGCCACAATAGCACTCTGCGAAGCTCCCAGCCTCCCCCCCGCCCCCCCAAAGCAGACCCGGGTGACGCGCAGAGAAAGATGCATTATCATCTGTGCCGTGCCTGTTACATCTTCATGAGAAAAAGGCCCTGGGATCATAGCCCATAAACGCCATCAGGGCCGGGTGCCATGTGCTCTGCCAGCCACAAGCCGCCTCACGGCCAGAAATGTGAATAGACCCAGCAAATGAAGCTATATCGCATTTTTCCATCAGAGAAGGTTTTTAAGCTTTAAAAGCAAAACAAAAGTGCAGACAGCCCAAAAAACTAATAGGCCTGAATCCACAACTGGATATGTTGGCGGAAACCTTTGCCAGTCGTTAAATTTAATCAACGGTGGTCAACTATTGAGAAACAGACAGGCTTCCATCCAAAACAGGGATCTGTCCAAACATCTAGGAGGCCGTATTGGAGTCCTGATCTCATAAAATGCACATCAGGGGTGACCAAACGAGAGCAACGAGACCACAAAAATGCCCAGGACGGCTAAAGATGCGTTTTGGGCCAAAAAAACAGGCAATGACTACCATTGAATCTCACCATTGTTGGGAGACATCCCAGAATTCTCCAAGATAGCCTCTTTGGGGTGTGCTAGGGTAAGACTGTATTGTGGACGTACAGCAGGCCAGGCCAGAAAAGCACACACCTAAATGCTCACACTGGAGCTCTCAAAAGTGGCCCCCAGCTCCCGGGAGCTCATGATCTAGAGGTCAAACTCAGGAGGCACTTCAGCCGGACGGCGAGAGAGCCATTTTCTCCTAAAGCGCTCTCCCTGAGCTCTCCGTTGGGAGTTCACGCCAATCTTGGAGCCCGAGGGCAGGCTTTCGTGAGGAAGCTGGGCCGGCTCGTGGCAGAAGGGAGGCCGGGTCGCAGCGAGCGCTCGGCCAGTCACGCAGACCAATCACGACACAATCAAGCCATCCCAATTGATGCTTTCGCCACATGACGGCCCTGTTCGACGTGGGGAAACTAACACGGGAGTTGTTCAGCTCGGGGGCCACAGCCGACCTCTCCAAGCAGCCCCTGTCCCCGCGCCCGGCAAGATCAGGCCTCCTTGGTGCATGCCTCCCCTGCTGGTGGCCTTATCTCAGTAACACCTGCGCCAGCTGCAAGAGCTGCACAGTGTTGCTCTTAAAGCTGCAGACACGAGAGCAGCCAGGCTGAATAGCAGTGTTTAAAAAAAAAAAAAGAAAAAAAAAACAGCCCGCCAAGTGGAGGCAAGAGTCATCCACATCCTCTATAAGCCCCGCCCCATCATTTCCTATCCCCCCCAGTTCATGGGTTGGGGGGGGGGGGGGTCTCTGAGGGGTGGGCTACAAAGAGCAGGTAGGGCGCAGACTTCCTGTGCAAAGAAAGCTGCAGCTTTTAGGAGAAGGGGGCTCTGGTGTGTGCATGGGGGCCTCATAATTCAAGGGCATCCAGGGGCAGCCAACTCATCACTAACTAGTGATCAAACTGCCCAGGGTGCAACAGCAAACAAGGACACAAAACGGACCCCTCCCCACCAAAGCTTGGTAAAAGTGTTCAAGAAAACCTTTAACTGACCACATAACCTCATATTTACAGAGAATGTTATGAAGCTTTTCTTAATCCTGGATAAAGATCGACGGCTTACACTTTAAGACTGCATAGACACAACTGACAAATATACCATAACAACAGTAAATTACCTCTGTTTTTTTCTTTTTGTAAATCTGACAATCCATTTTTAAGACAAAAAAGCCTACCGTCTAATGTTCTCTAATGCAAAAGGGATTTTAAAAGGGATTTGGAGAGCAATCTGAATAGTGTTCTGTTCAAATCCCAGTATGGGGAAAGTTACAGCCGGGTTATGCTAGAAGACGATTTATTTTATAGCATAATGCTAGAACATTACGTTTCTAAGACTTGTGCCAAATGATTCCCATAACAAGCATATTTTAACTTACATGCCCAAAACCGCACTCAGCTCAAGTTTGAAAGCCCCCCCCCCAAATCGTTTTGATAAAAAAAGGCCAACGTTGTGTCATTTAAACATTCTTTCCGTGTTTGTATTTCTGTCAATCAGGAAAAAGGATACAATAATAAGAAACGCAAGACGGCGCAAACGAAAACCGATGTGTCAGTCGTGAAACTATCACGTTATGCGTCCTGCGAACTCACGCCAACCTTGATTAAAAATGCCATTCATTTCCTAAAAATAGAGCACGTTTTGCAAACATGGATACACATGGTGCCGACACGGACGCACAGTGTCCCTAGTGTTTTAAGGTCAGCTTAAAGAAACAAGACCCCCCGTTTTGTACGGCCCGTTGCGGGACTTGCGGGATCCACCTCCCCACTCCCGGCTTCGGTCCTCCCGGTGTCACTGCACACTGCACACTCCACATTCACTGGTAATACCGAAAAACGCCGGGCAGCAAGTTTTTGCCTGGGCAGTATTTCTTCAACCCCCCCCCCCCCCCCGAAACTCATTTGCACATAAAGACAAGGGAGAAACGGTCAAAACCGAGAGACACAACCACTAACATACAACTGTCACGGCCGCTGAATGAAATCCCCAGCCCCCGGATCGCCATTGCATACGGCAGCCGGTGTGAAGATAAAAAGCTCCAGCCGATGCAGACGCCGCTTTGTCATGATGTGCAACGCAGAAAAAGGCTGAGTAATCACGGATATCGGCCATCCACATTTATTCACGCAGATCACCAACACCGTCCGGAATGTCACGGTTGATCACACCTACATCCCTCCCCCTTACCATAATACCATAATAATCAGGGTTATGAGAAGCTTGACAATAAACCTAAAGGACGCTGCAGATATAGTCTCAATTGTACTATGCAATTAAACAGCAGCCGCCCCACGTATTATGTATGTGCATGATGCGCATTGAACATCCCAAAGAATAAGTCCTATATGTACGGGGACATCTGTTTCTTTGTCTTTTGATGATCACGTCTGCTTGACGCAGATGGCATGCAGGTTGTCCTGTGGTGCATGCCTACGATCCCCCTCCCAGATCACACGTTTAAACGCTGAACTTTGTCGCCGTAATCCTAACCAGCACATACAACTCGAACAAGCAATATCCTCGCATTACAGCCCCGAGAGATAGAATGTCATGCCACACACACACCTCGCACACAAAACGCCACAAGGTGCAGATATTGCAGGGGAGGGGGGGGGGTACTTTTAACTGAGTTTGGAGGCTGCTAACTCCATAAGGTAAAAAAAACTAAAGCATGTACTTTCGCATGCGTTCGTCTAGTCTGATATATTTTAGGGTCTCGGCTAATTGCGGATACACGGAAACCTGATGCACAAACGCTATTCTGCTGAAATGTACGGCGGTCTCGGCCGATCGGCTGTCCCACGAAATAAACGGGGACACACGGGACATTATACGGAGGGGTGGGTAGGACAACAGGATTTGACATGAGCGATAACAGCGGATCGTTAGCAGAAGAACAATGACTGCACACTTATTGGAGCCAGCTGCACAAAGAGGTCAAAATAACAGGCTGGCCCGTCTCTTCCTGACAGACAGCAACCCGCCTGTATCCTTTATTTGGTCGACAGCATGCCGCGTATTACTTATAATATGGTACAAACCAGACACGTCTACATGCAGCGGTACCCTGGTTTAGGAGTGCCCTTTAGTAGAAACGAAATGCGATAAGCTGTCGCTATCAAATAAAGATGCACCCCACAGCAAAAAAAAAAGCGCAGATGCATGACACTGCACATAATTGCGTTTGAAAGCTGCCCGCTGTCGTCCGCCGGTTACCTCCAAGGTGCGTATCTCCTGCTGGGTGAGATCGTTGGAAGCGGCGCATTTGGTCCGGAGCCCCTGTAAGCTGGAGATGGAGATCTCGATCATGTTCTGGATGAGTTCGCACTGGTGTAGCGCAGCCATCCCTGCGCCACCGCCGCCGCTCGCCCTCTCCGGCTGTTCATCACTTTCAACCATCTTCCCACCTTTGCCAGACACGCTATCCATTCCTCGGCATTGGGCACTGCTTGTGTGGGGGGTGCGCTTAAACTATAAATACTAAAAGCAGCGAGCACATTAGAGATGCGGCAAAGCCCAATAATGATGTCCGCTTTGCAACTTGTGCCAGTAAAACGCAAAGCATAGATTTCTCTTCAGTCAAAAGTGGAGAGTTCAAAAGCGACCCCAGCTGCTGCCGTGCCAACTAGTTTGACAGCACGATTAGACCTCCTTGTCTGCTCGTTGCGCCGAGAGATCCTTCCTCTCGATCACTGGCAGATTTCACATCGGCTTTTACCGTCTGTCAGCTGTTGGTAACATCATGCGAGCTGCGGTGCACCATGGGAGATGTAGTCCTTCGCGCTGAGCCCCTTTTCGCAGCGTAGGCAGAATCCAACAGGTAATATTCCACTCATCCCCGCCAGACAGAATATACAATACATTTTTATGTGATAGTGAGTGAGCAGGAAACATATAATAACGTGTGGCAGTGTCGTTACATGAAAGCCTCAATGTAAATGTTTGCTAGTTAAGTGAGTCATCGTTTGCGGAAAACTGGAAAGCACCTTATAAGTTGCCGCTACCGTATTGCGTCTGAATTACTTCATGCCCGGATCCTGATTCGCTGCAGTACAGTCCTGTCACTTCACTGCTGTATTCCGATCCAATGGTATTTTTCGTTTACGATATATGTTGTTTATTCGGCGCTTGTCGACCTACGATAACATTAATTTATCGAATTGTAGGATAACGATTAATGCAATCCACTGCTTGTATGCGGTTGAGGCAGATGATAAAATGACTCATATCACCATTAAGTTTCCTCCAGTCACGCACAATATGACACTTGCTATTTCCATACACCTAGATCAGGGCCAGGATTCAAATTCTGAACCCTTGAGCTCACAGTGACGATGCTACCTATCTGTAATTATGTGTCACTATTGGTACACATCAGTATGCGGCAGGCACATGGCGGGGTTTGGGAGGCTGGGGGTGCCGGAGCCCCCTTTCGCTCAAACAATTGAAAGTTCCTCTATTTCATGACCTACTGTCCTGCAAAATTAGTGCCATGCCCCCAACCCCAAATGAGCCCCTGCCCCTCGAAAAGTATGCTGTCATTTATTTGTACTTGAAATGTGCTTAGAATGTGTTTTTAAAAAGACACAGCATGTTGGTAAGAGTCGACATACTTTAATAATCAGCAAACAGAATCTTTTAAATATTTATTGTAAAATAGAGTGTATAGTAGTAATTTTTGGGCACAGATTAATCTTTCAAATACATTCGTTAATAGTTTCACACCCTATAGAGTATATCAAATTAGGAGAAAAACCTGGCTGGTAATGTGTAATACTGATTGGTCACTTGCCCATTTTGGGTGGAGACAGGCAGTTTTGCTTACCAATGAGGGGTCATCATGCTGATCACAGTCTTCTATTCAAGGAAGACACAATAATTAAAAAGCATATACACAGGGAGCAATGAACACACTGGTTAAGGACATAGGCTTACCTAATACCTAATACTACCCCATACCTAATACTTATGGGCTCTAGTCCCCCATCCTCACCCCGCCATTCAGGTGAAATTGTAAATTGCTTTGGGTCAGAGGAGAATCTGCAGTACAGAATGTGGTTCTGGTTTTCTTCTTTTTCCTAGTGTCCCATTAAGGCAGCAATGGTCAATGCTAAAACAAACTGATACATGTCAGCTTGGTGGGGTTGGGGGGGTGGGGGTTGGAGGTTTGGAGGTGGGCACTGAAGGATGCCCCCCCACTCATGCTTTTCTGCTTGTGCCATGCCGAGTGCCTCGCGCCCCCCAGGAAGAGCTGAGGCAGGAAAAGCAGGAAGCCAGGAAACATGGGGAGATAGCGCTGTTCACCCTTTACAGCTAATAATGGGGGGACACCCCTTATCCTAGCCCCACACCAGACCTCAGTCTCTAGGGCAGGGGTGGGCAATTCTGGTCCTGGAGGGCCGTGGTCCAGCACGTTTTGGTGATTTCCCTGCTCAGAAACAGCTGGTTCACCTCACCAGTTAATTGTCAGAGTTCACTTAAACCTGACAATTAACTGGTGAGGTGAACCAGGTGCCTGCCTATCTCACGCTCAGAGACACCAATGGCTCATCTCCTGTAACTTGCCATCCCACTCTTGCTATATCATACATATCTGACTCTGAACTCAACATGTGTCCTTTGGAAATCACCTGCTGGTGTCCAGCCCCTGCATTTGAGGATACCTTCATTATGGTTCAGGAGAAGATACTGTGGCCTGGATGGATGGACAGAGAAGCAGATTGCGATCTTCCTAATCAAGCCCTTTGGTAGACAAAATCCCCACCGGAGTAAAAACCTGGGCTGAGGCTACATATTCAGCAGCAGAGGTGGAAAACGCAGGTTCAGACAGTACAAATCCAGGCCAGGATTTTGTTTCAACCAAACAGCTGAGTACAAAGAGTAGCAGTCACAGAGGATTCAGCTGGTTGGTTGAAACAAAATCCTGGTCTGGATTTTTATTTTTTTTTTACTTTCGGAAACTGCATTTTCCACCCGTTCTGCAGAATGTCTCATTCTGTTTACCTCATCCCCGAGTGGTGTTACAGTGAAAATGACATTGTTATTGTCGCACATTAAGAGGCAGCATGTGGCAGCAGGTGTTAAGTGTTCCTTTGTGCAGATAATATAAAAGCTGACTTTCTATTCCTATCTGTGCGGTAAGTGTTCATCAGAAAGCTTGTGTGCCACGGTTGGTTCTCCGCCTGTGAGGTAGCCTGCTCCCGCTGTACCATCAGTACAGTTCCTTGCTCTGCTTGATCACCCAGCTACTGCATATGGATGTAATAATATGTAAAATTTCAGGCTTTTATTTCAATTTCAGTTCAGTTTTAACTGAACATTTCATTTGACATTTCATTTGAACCTATAGCTATTGACACTAATTTATACTTTATACTTTATGTGGGATGTTTAGCTTAAGTTATGGTTTAATATTATATGTACTTATTATTGATTGTAGTTTATATACTGGTTCTAGTTTTAAAACGTGTGGTTCTTTCATAGCAAAACACATCAGGATTGTTCGCTAAATGGTGTTGTTTGCTATTCGTACAAGTACACTGAAATACTTTTTCTCACATATGCCACCTTGCTCTCCTTTGAGGCATACACACACACGTATACGCACACAGCTGAGAATGAGGCTTGGGATCTTTGGGCCCCTGGAGCCTTGCTCAGGGACTCAACAGAGATGTGGCTCTTCTGTTGAGGCCAAGGCTTGATCAGGTGACCTGATCACAGGCACAATAGCATAGAGGTTTAGTCCACTGAGCCTCACTGTTTCTGTTTGGTCAGGACTTTATCTACAGTACAGTAAGAACATTCAGTGTGTCTCTCATTGACCCATAGTGTGTGTGTTCACACGGTGGTGGACTGTCATCCTGTCCCGGGTATGCATTTACAACTGAGCATTTAATACACATTTTTGAGGCAAATTGCACATTTAAAACATATGTGCTGTCGAGGAGTCGACTAGGTATAAGTGCAGCTAGGCTGAGCTTCCAGTGAAGGTCCAGATATGAATGTAATCAGTATTCAGGGAATGTGGAGCAGCATTGAGGTAGTAGGGGAGTACTCCCCAGCCTTTGTACCCTAGGTGACCCATGACCAGAACAGACAATGATGGGTGAGTGGATGTGTAAGCGGAGCTCTGCTCACAGCGCCCCAAGTGTCATGTCAACTGAGGAGGTGACTTCAGAAAATGTCGCTATGGAGGATTATTCAAACTCGACCTGGGTGTCTTGTCATGTGACCTGACGACTGACAGAGGTGTCAGTGGAAAATGAGACTCCAGTTTGCTCTGTCTCCAGCTTGTGGTTTTTAGGTTCCGGAAGATGCCACCGTGAAGACTGCTTTAATGCAGAGTACAGTGATAAAAGAGTTTATACTGTTCTTCAGTGCAGATCACTTCACTAATGTAGATTTATATATTGTCGTGTGCAAACATGCACGTTCAAATACGGGTATGAATAAACTCATCAGAATCGGTGCCATAGATAAAATTGGTTTAAAAGAAGCTTTAAAAATCATTCTCTCATCCTTTAGAGATTAACATGACTCAGGCAATCACATTAACGTCGATTAAAATTAATTCAGGCGTGTCCATTACATCGTAGGTGAAATGACTGCATTTTTTTGGCATTAACATAATAATAATTGTAATTATTTGAGGTGATTAGGATTACGATGACATTTGCTATGGCTTAGCTGCATTATTAGTGAAACATTACGCATGTAAGCATGTATCTGTTTTAGTGTGGGACTCACTCGCTCCCTCCCTACTCGCACAGATCGTTTTTCTAGCACCTTGTGCATCAGCCACGCACCACTTGCCGCTTTTGTTTACCGCTGCGCGGCTTTTTTCCCATGATGTCACCAGTCCTGCATCTGGAGCACGAGCAGGTGGGAGTAGCTGGAGCCGTCCCCTCCCACGGGGGGGCCAGCACACCGCCTGAACCTCTGCTGCCCGCTTTGAGCCTCCTGGGACTGAGGCTGATGGTCTTACGACGCCACTTCTAATAGCTGTTCCTCCACCTCACAGGCTTTTTATGACTTGCCGCTGTCGTAAACATGGGCCTGCTCGTCGCATTTTTTTGATGTAATATATCAGCAGCACACAGTGTTATGAATTCGGCTTCCTGTGTGGGGGGGCATGCAGAGGTCTGCTGCACCCCCCCCCCCCCCAAGGGAAGCCTTTTTCTAACAATCGAGAAGCCCGAAGGATAGTCAGTATAATCCCTGGGGTGTCATCCTCCTCTTATTTCAGAGTCACGGGGTGTAGTCCAGCCTGCTTTTAACACCTCCCAAACACACCCACCCACACACATATATGCAATTGGGATTGAAACATGGGGTCCAAGCCCTGGGTCAGGCTACTTAGATGGTTAAGGGCCTTACTAAATGGCCACCAAGGCTGGGGCTCCCCAGGAAGAAGGGGGTCTTGTGTCCGTGCAGTCTTTGATACTACGGCAATTATGTACTTTTTCCCCTAAATGCTGAGGTTGCCTGGATCACACTGAGAGCTGAATTACGTAACAGTCGGCTGTACGGCTCTGCCCCACCTCCCCAATACAAGCGTCGTAGCTGAACAGGCCCTGCTGACTCAGACTTCCCTCAGGCTGGATGGGCATGCAGAAGTTTGGGAGGCCGCCCGGTCCACTCCGCCCTCTCACCTAAGTCCAATGACCTGCTCTCACGTTAATGACGCACGGCGACTCTGTTGTGGTTCAACTCCACCTGTGGGCACGGGCAAGTTGCCATCCACCCCTCCCCCACTCTGTCTGGCTGGTGATCAACCCTTGAAATGATCACTTTAAACAAACAGTACTCCGTAGCGAGGTCCACATACTTGGCAGGTTTGCCTCTGTCAGCTGTTAATCTTGTTAAGGATGATCCAAGAGCTTAATGGAATAAGTTTGGACGTCACCTTTCAAAAAGGAGCCACAGGGACTCTCCGGTCCTGTTGGGGCTCTAGCATCCGGACAGGTCTAGCATGCAAACTCTAAGAAGATCATCACCTCCTTGCAAGGAGACGAAGGGCTTGGCTTTCTCCTCCATCTGGACTCCAGACCGTAGGATTGCGTCAGATGGCCCAATCCTTCCATGGATCTGGACTACCTCAGACTTCTTTGATGTTCCTGTGGTTCTGGGGGAGAGCGAGAAAGTACTACAGGACACACGCCGAAGGTATGGAGTCCAAGAACATATCCAGCTAGAAAGATATGAGGTAGAGGGACATCCAGAAGGTTCTTGAAATGCTCAGGTGTCTACACTTCCCTAAGAAAATACAATCGCTCCCCACTTGGGTTTGTCTGTACACAAGACCTGGCAGAGGGTCGCCGTGACAGTGTTACCCTCCTGCTGCAGACACAGGGCAAGAGTTATAAAGGTTTCCTATCATGAGGGGATCCACGGTCCAACTGCTGCCCTATGGGCCTAATGAAGAGGGGAACGGTGGTGGGGTGGGTGGGCTGTGAATTACTGATTTCAAAGCAAACAGACAGGTTAAAATGGCCGGAGATGACAACACTGCAGTACAACTATGAGGCCTGGGCACGGATTCCAGGCCATCTGGAAGGCAGGCGTGAGGGATGGCGGCCGGACAGTTCACCGCTGCAGGAAAGTCGCCCATAGAAGCCGTAGAAGCGGAAAACCGTCGTAGCCAGGATGATCGCGCCTGCTCAGTCACCCTGTGATTCAGCCACGAAACTGTACAATACTGTAACCACTGGGAAGTGGGTTCAACCTGTCGGTGACTGGCAGCACCCAGTAAACTCACCAACCCCAGGTTTCAAAGCCTCATTTCGAAAATAGCAAAAAATAGCTAAAACGTGACTTTCAATATTCAGTCCTACGTGACTGAGAACTACAGACTACAGAGGAGCCCAAAGAGGATCTCATTCAGGAATTTGTGGTAGTTGTATTTCTCTGGTGCTATCTGGTCATAATCAATTTGTCCTGTGTTAATGGTTTGTTTTATATGAATATTGTGCCCTCTGGTGTTGATAAAAATGAACTTACCAATTGGCATAGAAAGTGAGATTCCTTTAGATAAAATACCGGATATATTTACGTGGTAAATGACTTTTCCCAAAATTAGTGAGATGATTTCTTTACTTGATTTCTACAAAAACAGTAAGAGCAGTGAGACGCGTGGAGGTATCTGCTAATATCTTTAGCACCTTCAAGATTAGTTTCTTAATGCTGATGATCAAGATGTTTTTTTCTGTGTTCTGATCCATATGATAAGATAACTTTCAAAGTTAATCTAATGAGAACATCGAGAGGGCTTTAGCAGCGGGGAGCCGATAAGCTGTTTGGTATGAAAAGTTCCCGATGAGAGTCCCCCTTGTGAATAGGAGGGGGTGTGTCTGGTGACTGAGAGTGCAAGGACTTGGCCTAATCCGGTGTAGGGGTATGACAGGAAGTGACTCAACAGCCGTGGGTCAATGGGCCAAGCGACAGGAAGTTTCCACAATTGGAGGAAGGGTAAGAATGCGCAGAATGTTCACCCGCTGATTTAGATGAAAATACAGGGGCTGTCTTTCCATATGCCAGTCAATCAGAAAAGAAAACGATCATGGTGTCTTCCCCAGCATCAGATATTTGAAAACTCTGTCATTTCCAAATGGAAAATATTGCAAAATTGTTAATTACAGGCTAATAATGTTACGCATTGTACAAATCTACCAAATGTTTA
>JAODKL010000101.1:1398205-1421186 GCA_026780765.1 Petrocephalus schoutedeni | reverse complement strand
GGGGAAACGGGGTCGTAGTAATATATTCCACTTTAGCAGTAGAAGTGTGATCAAAGCAGAAAAAAATGCTTTTCATCACAACAATTTTTATTATGTATGATTTCCTAATTTTCATTTACCGTATTATCAGATCATCACAGGTTAAGGTAGGGTGCTCAGATTTCACTTAAGTTCTTGTTCTGCGCTGATTGGTCAGTCTCATATAAATCATGCGTGCGTCACCAATGTTAGCTCAATGCAAGTTGATGAATCCTTCTTCAATTAATATGGTAGTTTACAAATCCTGTCCTCTCTGACATGGACCTCGGGGGTATTCCAAGAAAGTAGCTAAAGAAAGCTAAAGACTTCCCCGAAAAAGTGAGACTCCCACTTAAACCTGAAGTCGTTCCACTAACGCAGTTCAGATTTTCCAATCAAGGCTACTTCAAGACAGACTTGCATAGTCTCAATTAGTGCGCGCACCCGAGACATTTAAGAAGCCCAAATGAATGGATGGCCGCGAGGTGGATGAAATGACGCAGAACGAGGGCAAACCGAGAGCGGTTTTTTCCTTCTCCCCGCAGCGGAGCAAACGCTTCTGATGGTGCTATATTAAGAATACAAAAAAATCATAACGAAAAAGGCAATACTGTAGCCATCAATAAAGCCAGAGTGACGGCTTGGTCGAATATTGCAGATAGACTAAATGCGTAAGTCATGTTCATTTTACAAGTGATTATAGTGATTCGGGGGTACAGTCATTAACACTCGTCTCACACCAAGAAGGTTCCCAATTTGAACCTCCCGGCTATCTCTGTTGGTTCTATATGTTCCTTTTACTTTATAGTGAAATTCTTTATTCTTTGATTTCCATAAAGTACTTTAAACCATAAAGCATGTAAATTGCACAAATAACTGTCTTGTCTTTCCGTATTACTAATAAACTTAAATTGTTGATCTATGTGACTTAGCAATGGTCTATAAAATACTATTTAAGCCTACGTGTAACCCCTATAACTACAAAGACTTTAGGTTGTTAATTACAGCTCTACTGACTTAGATGTGTGTGTGTGTGTGTGTGTGTGTGATCTCCACTCACCCACTTGTCTAAACTTGCCTGTAGAAGAAAATATTACTGTGTATGACATTCCTACAGTATGTATGATGCCCCCCAACATGAAAGCAATGTGTACCAAATAGCTTTAAAAGCTGGTTCGATAGCAAGATGACTACATCTCTCATTAGTTTCCATGAAATATAGATATTCAGTGAAAGTGGTTGATATATTCTCTTGCCTTCTGCAAACTTGTGTGCCAGGGAGGATGCTTTCAAGACCCTGGAGTAATGGACAGAGCCTAGCCATTTTGCCTTAACATTGGAAATGAGGCAATTCCCATCACAGATCATACAAACACAGAGAGTGGATCCAGTAATACAGCACACTTTGCCTGGCAGAGCATTCTTTGTTCTGTATAAAATATTACATCCTATTCAGTGCTAAATCCCTCCACCCGAGAATGTATAGTGTTTCTCCAAACCTACATACCTGTATATTGAGGCTGTGGAAAGCTTTCCTGTTCATATACTGTAGTCTTCCTCCATTGGGCCATCTGGGGCCTGGATCTGTACATGGGTGCAATCTATAGTACTCAGGACATTTGGGAAACCTGAGGTTTAACTTGATACAGACATAACCATACTCAATACAGGCTGGAGGCAACTTTACATTCAAGTGTATTTTAACTGTCACACATCTGCTATTGCATAGAAATCTTCTTTGATCCTCTGGGTTGGCTGATGGCCAAGAAAGGTGACAAAGATGTGCAGAAATCGCCTCAGAGCAAGGTATACTATTCTCAGCATCACCAACACTGTAGAGGAATGTCTCACTGGCAAAGAACCGCAGTGCAATACAGACAGACTGCACTGTGGTCAGGGCTTGGCCTCGCCGTGTGGATTTGCTGAGGTTTGGCTCAAGCAGGACACATAGGTACACTGTGCTGGGTCTGCTGAGCCGATATCTCTCCCACAGAAGGTCATCTGAGAAGGTAAGAGGGTTTATTCTGTCCCTAAAGACCCTTGGGCTGGTGGTCTGAATGCCCTTTGAATTATTCCTGCACCCTCCTCCACAGGCTCTTCTGTAAATGGACAGGCCATACTTGTGTATCTGTCTTTTTCTTTGAGCTGACTCTCCATGCAGGTGTTGGTCTCACTCAGTAATGCTTACATAGGCCTGACCTTAATTATCTTATTCTCATTAATAATTAAATAATAATAAATTATGTTTTATGCAGCCATGTTCTTATTACCCCATTTCCTTTTCTTAACTATTTCCATCTTGTGGGTTAACGTCAAGTGTTTAAGGCACACTTGAATATCTTTGTTTAATAAATACAGTTATCATCATACAACGAGCTTTACATACATGCATCTAATTCCAATTTATTTCAAACTGCACGATAAGCAGATAAGGAGACGTATCAGCTAACTATGTTTGTACTACTCGGAGCAGTGCAAACAGGTTTCGGGCTAGTGACCCGCACTGACTTAAACAAAACTCAGTACTCACGTAGAGCGGCGCTCTTGAGCTCCGATGACATTTTTTGACAAGGACGCCCCCTTCTGGTATGTGTTATGTAAGTGGGTATCTTGCTCACAACAAGGCGGGCTATTTTGCAAATAAGTGTGCACAGGAGGACACTGTGTTCGCAGCAATGATGCATTTAGATAAAGCGCTTATGCTTTTTATCTAAAGCGACATACCAGATTTGGTGCTTTTCCCTTGATATCTTTGTGTATTTACTGAGGCTCTTCGAGGAGAACTCTAAGCTGGCCCTCAAGGGTATAGGCACCTCAGCACTCGGCGACCCTGCTGTGTTACTTTACATGGTCTGTCACTTTGTGGTTCAGTTTCTGTCGTTCCTACACACTTCCACTTTGCAATAACACCACTTACAGTTGACAGTGGAATATCTAGCAGGGAAGAAATTTCACAAACTGACTTATTTGCAAAGGTGGCATCCAATGACAGTACCATGATTAAACTGACTGAGTGCTTCAGAACGATCCCTTCTTTCAGAAATGTTTGTAAACCTGACTGTGTGGCTGGGTGCTTAATTTTATACACCTGTGGCAATGGGTCTGAATGAAACACCTGAATTCGATGATTCAGAGATGTGCCCCAATACTTTTGTCCATATAGTGTACATTTATTACCTGAACAAACAACATGTTTCACTATATTGCATCTCCAACAAGTTGAGGTTTTTAACTGGGATGGGAAAATGAGTTCTCGGACGGCTTGACCCTTCACTGGCCCATGTTTGGGTTGAAGGTTCTTAATGGAATGGCAGACAGGGGATTCCAGAGTCACGATTCACCAAGCTTAACAAGTGACTCACGTTCCTATGACCTTTTCCTGTCTAACTTAATCATTCGGCTCCTTAATATTTAACCTGACTGCACAAGCTGTGTCCTTCAATAACAAACCAGGCTGTTAATGATTTTTTTTTAACCTTTGGCAAGGGGGTGAGCTTCTCCAAAGGGAAATCAGATTTCTAGAAGTAGTTCAATGAAGTCAGTTTTCTTCATGAGTGGAAGATCACCACTTCCCCCCCCCCCGCTGCTGACAAGCACAGATGCTCTCATGTGTAGCTGCGTTGGTCATATGCTCCAAATTCGAGTTAATCACAGGGTCAGTGTTATCTCTGCACAGTCTGAGCTGGATACAGCCTTTTTGAAGTGTGAGGCATTGTGCTCCAAGAGCCAGAAGAGATGTTTTCTGTCCAGTGTTGCAGCAGGGATGGAAATAGAACAGGCTGCCCCTGCCAGAGCACCTAGACCCAACCTCAGTGAGAGGTAAAATATTTAACAACAGCTAAGTGGTTCTGTACTCCTTGAGAGCCTGAGCCTAAAACTAACATATTACATGGTGATGCAAGACAGACAAGGAAAAACAGAACCACTTAAATGAACCAGAAATGCCCCATCTGAAACAACTCTGATATACCTTGCTGGAATATTTACACTGTGCCTGGACCTTCTATGGAAGCTCAGCTTAGCTGCATTTAGTCCTTGTGGATTCTTTGACAGCCATGTGTTGATTTGCCTCACTTGTACATGGCTTGTACATGGAGATTTGAGTGTCCACCAAACGAAATTTTTATAGAAAACAATTGTGACTGCAAGCTAGGCTAGTAAGAATCCATGGAAGACAACAGGATTTATGAGCAGAATTTTATTAAGACTAAATGCAAAAATACATAAGTAAAAGAAAAAAAATATACATTCATTTAATTCTGATTATCTGCGACAGGTACTGCCGCATACAAAACGATTTAAGCAGTTTTCCTTGAAATGTTCATAATATTCAGAAGGTAATATTTGCTCGGCAACAAAAGTCCATCAGTTTTCTTGTATCAAACCAACCAAGAATATATATATAAAAAAAATAATAAAAATAAAATTTGTACTTTTGCCCCACGCTTCATTTCAGTGACCCCTTACTAACGATGCCATGTTTGGAATACTGTTTGGATTTTTAAACCAAAAGATTTTCAAGTTTTTTGTTTTAGTTTAAACCTGCATGAACACAAAATTACTGTCACGGTAGGTCTCGCAGATAAGAGCAGCTTTGGAATCAGCTCTGAGAATAGTGTCATGTTTATTGCCAAAATGAGTCTGCTAAACTCCTCCTCCATCGGCTGTGCCATTTGACAGTCAATCTCCCCAAGTGCTTGTCCAGCATCTACTTTCAAGATAACTGCATATCAAATTGCCCTTTCAGAAACTCTCCCAAGACAAAACTACACCACGCTCTACTGAAGACGACTAGTGCATTAACGACCGTACATAAAACATGCACGTCAGCATACTTCAGTGACTTCCGGAGGTAGCTTTTAACACACACACACAAAATAAAACAAAGGCTCAAAAGAATCTCCCCTGGAACTCCCTTTAGTATCCATGGGAGACCAAACATCTTCCTGGCCCACCTGTGCATACATTTTTTTTAAATAAAAATCATGTGTGTGTGTGTGTCAATCACATACATGTATACATATACATACATACATACATACATATACACACACACACACACACATTTATACATTTATTTAAAAATAAATGTATAAAGTAGTTCAGGGCAGAAATCTCGTACAAGCAGAAAACAGGATGAGCAATGCTGATCTACTGCAGGCTGAGCAACGTCAATCAAAAAAATAAAAGAAAAACGAATGACTGTCATTCACCTGCCATTCTTATACGCGTCACATTACAAGGAAACATCTACAAGTATATGCAAACATTTGTAAGCAAGGATAATTCTATATAACTGACTTAAAAATATTACAGCAGTATAACAAAGCTTTGATATATGATTAAATAGAAACTAAATTGGTATAATTGTCTTTACAGAGTTCTATATGAAAGAGCTGTCCATAGGGTGGTGCTGGTTATTTTGCTGGTTTATTCATAATCCTCTCCCTGACTGCTCGGCAGGCGATCGAACATCAGAACATCTGCAGGACAGCAAACTAAGAACAGGAAGTGGTTTTAAGAGGTACCTCTGAGGAGAGGGCACGCAGCCCCCAGACTGCAGGGGAACGGCAGTGCTCCGAGGTACAGCTTGGGCAAGCCACAGGCCCCTCCCAAAACCCTCAAGCATCCTCAAGCACTGGGCGCCCACATGGTCCTGCACTGGCGGGGATCCCATGCGAGTCCAGTAAACCACCGCGGATGACCAGTAATTAGGTGTGTTTTAGGACCAGGGTTCATTTTGCTTAGGCATGTGGTCGCAATGGTGGCAGCCCGTGAACGAGGACGGGGAACTGCAAATAACAGATGAGGCAGGGACACCAGGACGCCACCTCAAGGGTGACACAAACGCTCTCCAGAAAAAACTTATACTTGTAGCAACCGACATCTCTGGAAAAACTGTCAGAATGCAAATGGACACACCCAGGATTACGCAGCAGACCCCAATAAATAAGTATAAAACAAACAAACAAAAAAAAATTACAGCGTGGGGTTCGAGTGAATGGAGACGGATACGAGAAAAAATAAAAAATAAATCCCTCTCATGAGAAGGTTCATTGGTCTCAAGTGTGCAGGTTGCATCAGATGATCCTGTAAGACAGGTAGTCCAGCATGCGGGGAGGAATGGGCAGGGTCTGCACCTGCGGGGTCGGCATCACCCGCCGCAGGGCCATGCGGCACAGGTGCTGCAGGCTGGCGATCCGCCGCGGCGACGCCCAGAAGTGCACACTGCCGTCGCGGGTGCTGCGGGGGACAGGCGGCGCACATTGTTATTCTGTGTTATTCTATGTGCAACACACTGCATTTACATTTTATATTTGTATTTACATCTACATCATCTATAAATAAATAAATATATATATATACATACACACACAGACATACACATATACACACATATACATACATATAAATAAACGTGGCCTTTTCGTACAATATGCAAAAATTATGGTCAGTGGCTGGCTTTACAGTACAGCTACAGCAAGATGTCACACACATGATGTGTAATTGGCATTAGCACATGGGGTGAATCCTCCCCGCAAAATCCTGTTTTAAAAGGTCATTCAGGTCATCTGTGAATCCGTCTGACCTGAATAACCTGTACGCAATGTTGGACTACCTCACCGCCACGCCCAACAGGCTGAAACCTGCTTGTTCCTCGCTGCCTCGCAGCTTGGAAAAGAACACAGCGTGCTGTGGAGGCGCGTGGCCCGCCTAGGGCCGGCGCGTTGCGACTGCCTCGGGGGACTCACCCTGCGGCGAGCACGCTGCCGTCCGTGGAGAAGGCACAGCAGAGGCCGTTGGTGAGAGGGGAAATTGCCTGGGGAGACGCCTCAGCGATGCTCCAGAACCGGACCAGCCTGCAGGGGGAGGAACATTAAAGTATGCTATGCGTCTGGGAACAGAGCGTGCGGTGACATCACAGTCACCAAAGTTACCATTATTGGATAGACAATGATTATGACAAAAACAACAACAAGAACAAGAACAACAAACAAACAACATTACACATTAGTCAGGAGGCATGCAGTAAGTTTGAAAACCACAACACTGTCTTTTCTGCCTGTTATCGCAAGGGGGGGGGGGGGGGGTTACAAAAAATAAAAAAATCCTTTCATTTGGCCATTTTGTGAAAAATGCACACTGCCTGCAGTGAGGTTCCCACCCAGGCAGCTTTGCACCCCACCAATGGGGAGGCGGGGCCGGAGTGAGGAGGGCAGAAAGGGGACACTGATAAACGGCCGTCACGGGGGAGGCACATGACCGTCCGAGGCTGGGGCCTCGCGAGAGCCGACACGCGGCATGCGCGCGCCATCTTACAGTGTCCAACTGCCTATAGTGAGTCAGTATGACAGCATTTACGATTCTGAGAGCGGTGCAAAGTGGCTGTTATTTTTAGAAACATACTTTGCAGGACAATACTATATTTCTTCACAGAGATAGTGTGTGCGTGCAAAAATGTGAGCTACCTTGAAACCTTTAACACTAAAAAATGTAAGGCATTGACTAGTTTATGCCCTGCCTTTAAGGCTTAGACTGGTTTATGCCCTGCCTTTCCAAACCCAGTGTTGCCTCTGTGGTTGGGAGGCGATTATGTCGGGAGAGAGATCCGGCAGACCGGCCTCGGATCGGTACCTGTCGTCAGTGACGCTGGCCACGTGCAGGCCGTCGTGGCAGAACCCGACGGAGCGCACCCACCGGTCGTTTGCACCCCCCGCGAATATGGGCGAGGGGGGAGGGAACAGGTGCCTGGGGGGAGAGACACAGTAGAACGCACGTCACGTTTTCTGTCAAAGACCCGCACGCCAAAGCCACAGGGCTTCGCCCCCAGCAGCTGACAAATGTGAGCAGACAGATGGTTGGTTGCGCTGTTGGTTACGAGTCGAAGGCGCCTGCAGAGCACAGAGGTTTGTGGGGGTGGGGCTACGGACAAACTCACCCGAACTCCAGCAGCACGCAGCCCACATGGGGGTCCCAGATTATGACACGCGTGTCGTAGGAGGCTGTGGCCAGCAGGGCCCCGTCGGGAGAGAACTCGCAGGACACCACGTCGTTATGGTGACCCTCCAGCCTGCGGATCAGGACGTACTTATCCATGTCCCAGAGGAATACCTACAGGCAAGGACAGGACAGGTTATAGCCCACTGTGGACACTTGCGTCTCAGCAAAGGCACACTTTAACTATCAAGTCTTGAATTATGAGTATGATAGGGCAATGAAAATTAAGCATGTAATTACACATGAATTAGAAAAAATAAAGTATAAATGCTCAGTGTCATTTAATATTTACAAATACTTTTTAACCAACCAAAACATAAATACAGTTAATGACATGCTAGCAGTAGAGCCATGTTAAAAAAAACACGCAGACTGCACGGAAGGTACAGCTGCCCACTAACAGGCTCTTAGGGTTTGTGCTAAAGCTCAGAAGTCAACTTTGCCCCCCCGATAACTTAACTAGCATTTTAAATTTATTAATTCTACAGGAAAAAACAACCCCACTAAACAAAGAACAGTACATAGAGTCTAACAAGACTAGAGATCAGTGCCAGTAACTACTACAGAAAAAATTAAGAAATATACGAATTAAAAAAAAAGATGTATATACAAACAAGTAGTAACTTAAGGTAACATATTGTTACTCCACTGGTTGCCCCTTTGAGTTTTAGTTCACTTTACAATAGGCTTGGCCCGCTGGGGAGGCCTACAAAGAGAAACAGATTCTGCAAGAGAAAAGAACATTTGATGGCCAAAAGACAAGCTTCTGGCAACACACACAACTGCAACAGACAGACAGGCACGCGCGCGACGCCCCGGCCCACGCGGGCGAGCTCCCGCGACACTGTTTGCTCCAGTGCGCCACGTGGGCCTGTGCCGGCATCTTTAGTGGTGTGCCCATTGCGCTTCACACACGAGGGTGGCCTCTCTGGGTAGCGGTCACGGGGGAAGAAAAATTTTGACCTCTCGTTTAACGAGAAGTGAATGGGAGGGACCCCTGTACACGGCGCACTTGAGCAAAGGATTCTCGATTAAGCTTACAGATAAATGCTACTTAACATTACAGAATCTGCACCATGCAGGGAACTAGAACGTTCCAAGCCCTCCTGATGGTACCAAGAAAAGGGTCCCCGTGCTCAGAGCGACTGTTCTGCAAGCACTGGCACCGATTCGTACACCTCTTTCGAGAGTGACACAGCAATATTTGTGGCATCGAGGTCTGTGCATTCCGAGACCCGCCTCTTGGGGAGATCACATTTGTTAGGTCTCCCAGTACTGTTTACCTTCGCCCAGCCTTGGAGATGCCTTTTAAATCACCACAAAAATATGTGAGGGAGAGGCTTACTGCCTTGTTTACAGGCCAACGCCTCTAATAAAGCAAAATTTGGAATCGTTACTCCGGCAACGTCCTAATAAGGACTAACCAGGCTATTTGCAAGTGATCAACCTGAACACGGAGAACCTTTAATTGCATTTATGCCAAGAATGACCCCCCCCACCACATTACTGACTCAAGTACAGAATGAGCTACACTAGGCTATTATAGCACTGCAGAGCTGACTAATATGGCCCAAGACGGGCTGGCCATAGGTTTGAGCCAAAGTGGAGGCTTGTCAGTGTGTTCTAGAGCTGCTACACACAGGAGGAGGGATCAAATGAGAAATTTTAATCTACTGAGCAATTCAGTTAAAAATGACCAGGGGGGAGGGGGCTGACAGCAAGCCAGGCAATTAATATTAAGTCAAAAAGGGATGTGGATGGGAGGGGAGTAAGGGGTTTGGGTTTCAGGGAGGGGGGACTGCCAACTGGATCCCTGTTCTAGCCTGCAGAGGGAGCAACTGAGAGCATTTGGTAGACAGACGTGGAGCAGCACCTACGTACGGGAGGCCTTGCGGTGGGTGCAAGGCTGCCCCCTGGGGAGCGGGCAGTGCGCGTCCCCTGGCGCGGTCCGCACCGGCTGCGCTAAGCCAGCGCGGCGCTCGCCTCGCTACCAACCACACACAGAGCTGCCACCACCTGGGACAGGGAGAGCAAGACACTTATAGACACACACAGCCTAACAGATAGAGCTCTGCCTGTACATGGGGGGGGAGGGGGGGGTCATGGTGCCCGCATCGTGATGGGGGGCAGGGCTTACAGCAGACCCTCTGCTGGGCCCCCCAGGAGCCAAAAAAGGCTCACACGACTATATTAGCAACCCGCCCCATATTTTTCAAGCATTCTGCAGCTTAAGAAGTAATAAATCTTAAAGGGGAGGAGGGATTTGGTCAAAAATACTTGCTCACTATTCAGTTTCACTGGATTTATTTATTTGAATTTTTGGTTAGATATGGTTCAGGACTATTTATTGCTGTTTGTCTCTAGGAATCTTTACACAAGTAAATGAATAAGACACTTAAAAGGCTTTGGGATAAGCTCTGGCAGAGTCTTTGGTGAGCATGCGAGTGTGATTAAACAGCTTCTCAGAGGCAAAAAAAACTAACTTTTTAAGTTTTTTTTAAAAGCAAAACTTCAAGCAAGGCAGAACTGAGCAATTCATGACACCGAGTGAAACGTTTCTTTTATGGGGGAGGGGAGAAAGAAAAAAAACAACAGGTTTCATTCGCTTTCATTGGCAAAACAGATCTAGCACTGTAAAATGGGGGGGGGAGCAGCAGACAGAGAGGGCAAAGAGGAGGAACCGTGGTACGTACCGATTTGCCTGCCCCCACTGAGCACAGCACAGAGGAGTCAGGGGAGAAGGCACTGCAGTACACCCAGCCCTGGTGGGCTCTCAGCACCTTTACCATATTCCCTGTAAGAGAAGACCTGGCTTATTATGGAGGCTACTTTTAAACATGGAGAACACAGAAAATTCATTAATTCTAGCGCCCTGCATGGCTCAGGCTCTAAAAAATTAATTGATACTAACTGCAGCCAAGTTTATGGAATTAATATGCAAGGCTTCCGTTCCTGGGGCCATGGATATACACTAGGGCATTTACTTTTTGTACACTTTACCCTCACAGAAACATGAAACATCACTGAATTAAGTGCAGCACTGCCTGGGACATGGCATTTTTCACTATACTATACTGCAGACTGGGGGGGTGTTATGTTTTGACACTTCATAGGTTTCATGCTGAAACGTAGCATTAGCTGGTCAGCATCGGAGATCATTCTGTGTGGAGGGCCCAGGCTGCAGCCTACCGTCATCCTTCAGGTCCCACACGCGGAGCGTTTTGTCCCTGGAGGCCGACACCAGCATCAAGCTGCCGTCGGGCGCGAAGGTCAGGTCTCGCACAATGTCAGTGTGATCCATCAAGTTCAGCAGCAGTTTGCCTGCCCGGGGAAAAAAAAAAAAAAACAGGGGAGCGATTATAATAGGAAATACAGCTGAACTTCCAAAGGAGCAATCCTGGGAAGGAACAGAACGCCCCAAAGTGAGCCCCTCCCACTCTATCACGGTCTGTGGCTGCACGTCAAAATGTACCTGACCTAGGGGGATGCGGGAATACAACAACAGCAATTTGTCAGGCTAATCCCTGATAATCCATTTTTTTTGTTGCTACTGTGCCAATTGCAGCAAGAGTATATCTGCTCACTTTTCATCAGGAAAACCAGCTCGGCGATCCTGCCACTGATACCACTCTGAAATCACAAAGGAATTAAGGTTCGACCCGACCACACAGGCACAGAATGAAACGCTGCAGCTCCAAGCTGCCTTGCCCTTTACACTGTCCTGATTATTATTCCCCTGACGTCCAATAAATCTACTTAAAAAAAACATCTGAATCGGTTACAAGACCTTAAGGGAAGTTTCCAGAGCTAAGGATCACAGCTCAGACCGTGATCTGGATGCAAGATAGAGGTGATAAGCACCAGGCTGGAAACATGTTGGCACAGATCACATAACACGTCAACTGGAACCCATATGGTGGAGTCTAAACAACCAATAGGACAGCTGCAGAGGGACCTGCCCCTTAAGGCTGAACTTAGGGCATATAATAACCAGGCTCCTGACCAATCAGAGACGGATTCCAGAGCCTGCCCACTCGACTCACTCGCACAAAACTAGGGCTGTTCTGCTTGCCTTTCGAATGACAGCACGAGCTGAAAAACACCCCATCCTCAGACTGGAATTGACCGGAGGGGGTATAAAACGGCACCAAATAAGAGTGCATGGGCGGGATGTGGGTTTCAGGCTCAGAACTCAAGAGATTTTTGTTGCCTGACCCTGCAAGCAAAGAGAGACGTCAAGAAGAGGCCTCAACCCAAGCCCCCATCCTAGGCAGTCTCCAATTTGGAAAAACACATCCGAGCCTGATTAACTAGTGGGAAACTAATCCTCATTGTGATCGACTACCACAAATTCCTGAGCTCCCAGTGACGCAAACAGTCAACCAGAAAACGGAGAGCCTTTAATTTCATTTACGCCAAGAATGAACCCCGCAGACCCACTCACATTACTGAGTCAGGTACAGTATGAGCTAAACTAGGCTATTATAACGTAGCACTGCAGAGCTGGTTAAGAATCGAGCCAAGGTGGAGGTCAGTCAGTATGTTCTTAGTGGTGCAAGCTTTCGGTACCCAAAGAGCCCCCTCGGGTCAGCTGAAGCCGGCCCTCACGGAGGTTCAGGACCCACCAGTGTAGACGTCCCAAATCTTGATGCGCCCATTGTTGAGGCCCGTGGCGAGCAGTAGCTGGTCTTGGCCGAACTTGAAGCGGTGCCACTCGATGTTGACGCAGCGGCTCTGCTTCTCGGGCACGGAGGAGCCAAAGGCCAGGCCCCACACGACGTCACCGCAGTCGATCGTGTGCTCACGGGGCAGGCTGCGGGACAGCTGTCCGTCGCTGTGCTGCCGTGACAGGCGCCGTGACCCCGGGGCCCCCTTGGGCAGGTCCCCACTGCCGACGGTGCTGTGGAGACAGATGCTTTCTGTTAATTCTGAAATATATATTTTTTTTAATTTATTTATTTATTTTGTCTTTACACAGAATGTTTTGACACTTCAGCAAACCTCCCTTTCCCTCCAAAGTGAGTGCCACCTTCCAGATGTAGAAAATCCATCTAAATAGCAGGTTCTTCACCGTGATGATTAACCTCAACCCATCATTCAGGAGGGGGTCAATACCTGTAAGATGTTCGGTACAGAGCCTCCAGCCAATAAAAACCCACAACTAAACAGGGAGTGGAATGCTCCCAGACAGTCTCCGCCAGGGGGAAACATTCTTAACTTCCCATCCCAGAATTGCACCCGTGAGACGACAAGACCCTAGAGACCTACACAGGAAGGAGCTGCTAAGGACCAAGGACTCAAAACCAGAAGGCGGAGGGCGAGGGGAGCATCTGCGGGGTCCAGATGATGGTCTGCCTCCTCCCCGGAAAGTGGAGGCCCTCGTCATCCACCCAAAACGAAACTGTCCCCAATTCGAGTTTGCAATCTCACAAGGAGCACTTATCCCCCCCCCCCAGCCCGTGAGGCACAAAACCAAGGGCCAAGAAGATCACAAGGGGTAAATTGTGACAGGGTCAGGCATGGCCCTCAGACTAGTAGATAATTCTGGCCATGTGTTCCTGGCAGCCATTCTCCGGCACAGTGTCTTCTTTATGTTTTCGTGTTCTCCAGGAGGAACAAAAATAAAAAATAAAAAAGCTACGCTAGCAGTAAACAACTTGGGAGCTGTAACACAGAGATCTGAATTACATCATCCATAACTCAAAGGCACAGTCGAAAGGGTGAGAAATCGCCTCCCAGGACAGACTCGATTCGTAATCATTAACCAGGGACAGGAATTGAGAAATGCTGTACTGTTATTTTACATTTGAAACTAGTTTAGACCTCAGCTGATGACACAGCTGTAGTATTCACTCATTTTCTTGTTTAACAGTCAACGTGAGTCTCTGTGACTGCATGTCATAAAATGGCTGCATTTCCAAATGCATATTTTTAAACAATATGAAACCAAATCCTTTCAAGATAAGCCAGAAAATCCTGTTACTCTCATGTACTGTACAACCTGTCCTGCGATGAGTGGATAGCAAGCAGCAAAGCTGTACCAAATTCCTAAAAACACAAAAAAGAACAAACCTGTTGTGTAAACCTCTAAGAAAACAATGCAGTTGCAATCAAAGCATTACACCAAACAAATCTGGTAAACAGACCAAAGACATCTGTAGATGAAGGCTGCATTCTGTATGGACAGAGAGCAACTTTATATTCAAGGTACCAACTCCTGCTAGGATTCTACAAAAGACGCAAGAAGAACATATAAAAAATATTCCCCGCTACACAACTCAACAACAGACTGCTTCTTAACAGACATATAAATGCACAGACAGCCACTTAATGCAAATAACTCAAAGTAAATACAGGTCACACTCAAACAGTGGCCTAACCGGCCCTTGATGCAACCCGCCGAGAATACACCACATTCTGAACATCCTCCACCATAATCCTTCTTTATCTGGGGTAAAGTTCACAAATCACACAGCTCTGAGACACAATGTATCAAAACAGTATGATTCAAAGAAAAAGAAAAAAAAACACAAATATTCCCACGTATGATAAGACTACAAAAATCACAAATGCGATTTAAAATTGAAGTGACCTCTGACATACTAAACCTGTCAAGGCTGGTCGAACACTGAAATACTGAATACCAGTGCGCCAGACTGCTTGGCAGTGTGACCTGCCTTCCGGGAGCGAATGGAGCCACGTAACCGTGCAACAGCACGTTGCCAAGAGGGGATTGAACGCCCGCTGGAAAATAGCACAGGCGACAAGTGAATAGCTAGAGGCTCCCAGTCGACTTGGCAGCACACGCCACAAATGCAGGCTGTGCCAGCAGTGACATTCTTACTACCTCACTGACATTTGAGCCAAAACAATCACTTGCTCTCCATTTTCATTTGGTTAAAATGTAACCATTACAAGTAAGATGAGTTATTCCAACAGGAAATTCTAGTGCATAAGGCAGCAAGAACGCAGTTAACAGACAAACTTACATATAGTGTAAGTGCAGTGCACATAGTGCAAACAAGTAAATGTGGTAGCAACACTATACAAAGAATATCCTGGAAATTGCAGTACTAGAGAATAAATATCTTATATTTAAATAGATTACATTTAAGTATTATAAATTCCACTGCGGACAATCTGCTAAATTGACCAATCCTTCATTAAAAAAAAGAAAACACAATAAATAAAAACACACCCATTAAATAAACTGTGACTGGCTAAGTGTTTCAGAGTGGTGCCTTTGCCTCTCACTCCATTGTTAAGGCTTGCGCCTCTGGCGATGTGCGACATACTCACAAGTTGCTCAAGCATTTCGACCAGGGTACGAGCCTCACGATGCGGTGCCCTTGGGACCAAGCGAAGTAGGAGCCATCAGGTGCAAAGGCTACGGTCCAAGTCTCCCTTCCAGACTTCTGGTCGAAAGGTGCCACTGACACTAGGAGTTCCCCGATGAACTTAGCCTTGCCTTATGACAGATATGAGCCATTAGGGACATTGTCACCCCCCATCACAAAGCCCGCCCCCCCCCTCAATAAACATGTTGTGTTCATATTACTCATATTAAAAACCCATAAAGTCACACCCTCAAATTCCCATATACTCCCATAATTAAACTATTATTGCATGAGAGAAAAGTTTCCGCCGGACTTGGTAGTGTTGCAGTAAATATTTTGATGTAACGCTGAGATAAACTGATTCGATTCAAAAATAGTCACGATTCCTAACTAGCAAATCGCATCTTGACTTTATACGCATCGTGACAGAAGAGTATGAATGGAGGCACAATACTACACAGCGCTAGTAGGTAATAAAATCTAAAGCGGCGGCTCGTGCTTACGCTTCGCCCCCTCGTGAATCGTAAGCATTCAGCACGCGCCAGCCCAGCTGGAATAAACCGCGCCGCCGTCTCGCGGTAAGTCACGTGTCCGTCCCCAGTCGATTGAAAGTCGCGAATTTATTTTTTCCCCATAACGCCTGCGCACGTCGCGCATCTGAGTCACGCTGCAGCAAAGCTATCGCGGAGGCTGCGGCGATGCGCAGCGAGAGAGTGGGGGAGGGGGCGAATGGGATGTGGTCATTGTATACAGGAGAAAATGCGCGTCGTGTCAGTGTGTGGAAAAAATGGAGCCAAGTAGGAAAAAACTCGCGCACGCAAATGGGTATATCATATACCTTTACGCGTTACTAATGCCATTTCGGTTTTAATCAAACCACAAGACACAAGATACAGTTTTACAGGGTTGTACGTGCATCTTACGCCTTCCACATCATTGTTAGTCATACAAAGCATGCTATAAAAATGAACGAGCTTTTTCCGAACACTGTCAACCAAATAAACCATTATCAGAATGTTTGGGGGGTTAACTTACCTATTTCATTTTCATTTATAAAGTCTGGGAAGCTTGCCATCTAAATTTTTCTTAAGAAAAGTAAAAGAATTTTTCAGGCAAAAAAAAAAGATTTTCCTGTCAGGCGTCTGGATCGCCGATGCACTACGTATGTGTCGTTATTTTGGAAAATAATTGCCAAGAGGGAAAAAACAAACTGATGCTTGAAAGAAAATATTCAAAATGAAGAAAAACACTCCTAACCGCGGTATTTATGGCACTTTTTTACGTCATATATGCAAAAACGACGAGCATGAGAGAAGAATATACTAGAGTTTATCGCTGCTTCGAACCTTCAGCACACGCTCTCCCTACGCAATTTAGGAACACAGCACACCGCCGACTACGTTTGAATACACAGAGATGTAATGGCCGCTGGCTGGACAGCTAAAGCTTTCGCACCGCCTGTGGGCGGAGTCTCCATTCACGTCACCGAGTTGCCATGGCGACGCCTAGGACCCGCTATTTCATTGGCACGTGGGTTTAGAAAGAAGGCGGCTCCGAACCAAAGATAGCAAAAAAATGTATAATTTTGGCCTTTACGGAGGGTTTGGGGAGGGTTCGGCGGCCGTAGGATTCCGTGTATTAGTACTTGATGCGATAAATTTGCAATTAATTCGTGTAGACAAGTTGAGATCATGAAATAATATGTTTTACAGTAGTAACTGCATATCCTGCAATGTTAAATTACTGTGACTAAACAGTTTCACATGATACCATTCTTGGGTTGTGCTGCACATGAGTAAATGTTTTGGTATGTCATTATTGTAGCTGTCTTAAATGAGCTTAAACGTATCCTTTAACTGGAATTTCGGCAATGGCAGTGGTGCAAACTATTATCAGCCATATCGCCGTAGTCAAGTATATAATATAATATAATATAATATAATATAATATAATATAACGTATGTCAAACGTCATGTGATAAACTGCTCATTTATTAAATAGAGAACTGTTTTGTACAGTGTGTGTTTTTGTAACTGCGGGGTTTGGGTTAACCTTTAAATCCTCTTAGTGCCGCCTCCTAGGCTTCATGCTAAACACCCTTGTAAAATAATCACATTCCTCGTTTAATACGTGACAGAAGACCACTTCCTTCTCTTAATGGAAGTATAAGTTAACTTAACTCTATATAGCCTAGGTGTATTTCGCAAAATCTGATACAAGTTTAGTTACTAATGAATACAAAATTCATGAGTGAAATAAAATAAATCAATTGTAATATTTATTCGTAAATGTGAATTACACAGACCCCTTTATGCATCAATTTATAAAGATCATGTTTTATTTACATAAATTACTCCATATTAACTGCAATGAGTAATTTGTGAACGCAAATACTGCAAACATTTCAAAGAATAAATTAGTTAATGTATTTCCCGTTGTTACTGTTCTCTTGCGTTTTCAGTTAGGCTAATATTCTTGAGTTGTTGAAGATGCTTTGAGTTAATTCGTTGGCTTAAGTATTACTACCTTTTTACACGCGTTGATTTTTAATCCTAGGTTTTTTAATCGATACTCTGTTTCCCTAAATGTTATCTTGGAATATTATGGACCAGTGTCTTTCACAACAATCGGTAAACGGTAGTCAAATATATGCCATAATGACAAGTCAATGTGTTTAGTAATTTTGTCTTTGGTTCGTTGAAATACTGAGATAGCAGCGCCCAGGACTGGAATTTACACTTAAGAAAAGGACAGCACATCTACCACAAGCATGAGGTTTGTCTGAAAAACAGCACACCGAGAAATGTTAAATCGTACAAATCACAGACACATATGATAGACTTCAAACTCAGCAAGCAAAACGGCAAGTAAGTAAATAAATGAAATAAACAGGACACAAATATGAGGAACAAAGAACATGTGAATACGCAGCTCGCCGTGTCAAATGCCAGCAAAGAATGTTAAACTAGCGAACATCAGTTCAGAAGTAATTTTATTAATGGTGCCAGTTCTACTAAAACGTGTACCCACCGACCAAATATTAATAAAAAGCATAGAAGCAAGGAATGCAAAGAAATCACCGACAAAGCAAGAAAGTGAAATTTCTAAAGCAGGCGTCCAAATTCACCTCTTCCCCAGTTACTACATCAGAGTGCAACAGCAGAGGTTTGTTTTTATTTTCCCGTTCTCGGGCAGAAAAGGCACTAAAGTAAAGATCCTGAGAAAAGGATTTTCGTTATTATTCCATTAATCACATTCTCTTCTATAAAGAAATGCGGGGGATTGAAATATATGAACGATTTTTGGGAAAAAAAATACTTAAACTTTTTAAATAGGCCTACATAAACTCTATGACCTTTGTGAATTCCAAAGAGAAAACAGACTCAAATAGCTACACCAAGAAATGATGCTCACTAACATGAGCGAACCGAGAATAAACAGGCTCGATTAATCAGTACTAAAAACGAAATTAAAAGCAAAACAACAAATAGCAATAACAATAATTATAATTACCTAATTAACTAGGAAAGATGAGGATATATGCAGCAGTTCTGGACAGGGAATAAAGTGATTTTGGATCACCTTCAATCTATAGAATAAATTCTTAGTACACGTAAATATAGATCTTTTGCTTGAAAATTTCAGTAAGAACTTTAAGGCAACATTGGAAACTTGGAGAAATACATTAATTAATGACCTACATTATTTTTCGAGACCGCAAAGGTCACAAGAATCAAAACTGAAAACTGATTATTTAGTGTGACGGAGACCGTGGACGGTTATGTTTTTCATCTAGCATTCTGGACACTTGCCTATTAAGACGGGGAAAATACGAATAAAAACGTGGCACTACGGCGGTGCAGTAACCCGACCCCCTTTAAGACCTTCGGGCGGACGTCGCTCTCGCTGGTTTATGGCATCAAGTGAGTTCCAGCTGCCCTGACGCTCCGGTCAGCCTTCTGACATGAGCAAATCCGGAGAAACAGAACAGTCCCAACGTGTTCAAAATAATCCATCATTAATCACAACTGCTAAGGTATACTAATGAGACTAAAATCAACACACTCATCGAGGCTCCCGGAGCTGGCATTTAAACTTTTGTTTGTCTGACCAATTTCCTACACACCCCCTTTAAATAAACTGTTATTTGATATTTCCTCTGTCATGCATACAGACACTGGTGATGTTGATTATTCTGCTCTGATTGTCCGCCAGTTAAATCCAGTGAAAGTTTCTCTCTGTCAGCATTATGCTGCTGGGTGTGAACTGCAGTCCATTTTGTCTTTTATTGTGTTTGTTAAACTATACTCGAATTGAATTCTAGCGCCACCTCATGGTCTGACTGTGTAAAAGCAAGCAATATGTCCCATCCAGCACACAGCTAGGAAAAAGATATAATATTATAATTATAATAAGGAACTGATTAGCTGGCATGGCTAGGATTGTGCATTTATAATTCATGGGAAAAAAAACAAATAAAAATGGGGTACAACACATTTTTTATTTCAATAGCTAATAAACATCTTTGAAGTGTAAGAAATCTCAAATCTGGAAATTATGACATTTGCAGAGCCTTCAACAAATTATTAGGGGAGACTGGAGCACACAGACTTTCCTCACACGCCGTTCTGTGTTCCATTCCTCCCCCTGCAAATAAAAACGCACTTCTGAATTATAAACGGGATTTCATTTTAATGATTTAAACTCCAGTTAATAGCTTGTTTCCGGAAGTAACCTGTCAGTCATCGGGTAAATACATATTATGCTTCGTTAAATACAAAGCCCTGGCACTCGTCAGTTTTTGCCTTTACAGTTTCTCACCAGCACATATAGCGTACACTCTTGCGAAAGGGTTATCAGCCCACGTGTAAATTGGTGCACCGTCAATTTGAAAACTGCTTCCCGTACATTCGCTAAACCTGCGGAGGGACCTTGTACAAGACTTTACTTGGTGTATATACAAAAGAGGCTCCGGGTATGAATATGGCTAAAAATGTCGCAATCAATTACCGGACCGCCTGTGACATATATGGCAGCTAGGCCTATAAAATCGGTAAATTGCTAAAAACTCGGATTTACAGCCCTGTGTGAATCTGTCAGTGCAGGACGGATATCTTTTTCATATGCGGTTTCGGTTTAATCTGAATAAATCCGTAGAACATTTGTATGCTTGTCCACAAAATTGCATTTCAAAGTAGATTTTTTTTAAACAAACTACAGGGTAAAAATGAATGAGCAAATCTTGCCCAGCCAAAGTTATTGTATTGTGCTTGCACCAGATAGAGCAAAAGGGTCTGTGGACGTTCCCTGAGAGGTCTGTATGCACCTACTAGTATGTATATGGTTGTTACAACACATACTGTGTCAAAATGGGTACCCTCACATCCACTTCAGTTCAGATGCAATACATCTGTGCAAGCAGGTATGACTAGATTACGTTCCCAATGGAAATCATTTTGTATACAAACGTATGTCGGAAGCCTGCAAGCAAAATCGTTATTCTGACCGCCCCCCCACCCCACACGAACGATAAGGTGGAATTGAGTCCTGGCACTTAGCAACTGATGTTAGGTGACGTGCAAAGGAATGCAAGTATTTTGACAGATTTATCAGCAAATGAATGGCTTTTGTTCGCCGCAGTTACGGCTGACTGTGCGCTGTTACGGGTACGTTGGGATGGTTTAATATCACTGTCTGTACTAAACGTTTCTAACAATTTTCTTAGATTAGATGGGTTTTGCAGTAGTGATACGGGCTGGCCACCTCATTCCTGGTCAGTCCGAGTGCATCACTGAGAACTGGGAGGCTACATCAGCAGGATGGATAAGGGGGGGAAAAAAAAAAAAAAAGGTCTTCAGCCAAGATGCTTGATGGCCAAAAATGCACCATACAAATGAATAGAGATTTGGTCAAATGAAACACCAGCTAAATTGTATGTTAATGCAAAGATATGTGTGCCTGACTGATTTAATGGGAGCAGCAGCCACTAGCGAGGGGACTCATGGGGGGGGGGGGGGGGACAGGCATGATGACCATCACCGTTACGGTGACCATTGCTGAAATACGGACATGAAAGCAGCGCCCTCACCCACCACCAAACAGGGCATCCCACTGGACCAACCTCCATTCCTAGAGCTGTACCTGGGGATCCCACACCTGCTCCATCTGCTTTCAGATTGATGGCACATGGGGGGTTGAGACTACAAAGGCCCCCTGGCTCCACGTGCCGCTCCGGGCATCGGACCCCTTCCTAGCACAGCTGTGCTCTTACCCCTGGCCAGGGTGGCAGCGACGACATCAGCCATGGCAGACAGCCATCCGAACAGCTGGAGGACAGGGACTGTGCACTAGATTCTTGTGACCCGTAGCAAATGCCTCCACTGGTGCAGACGGTACAACTAGGACTTCGTTCTTAAGCTGAACCTGTCCGCCCCCCCCCCATTACTGTATTTACTGTACAAAGACATTACTGTACAAAGCTAACCTGCATCCTTGAGGAGGAATGCCATTCAACAACTCTGAAAGCAGGGAAAAAAGAAACACCGGATCTCCTATATCTATCCGCATAGGAAAAAAACTTAATCTGGGTCTCTCCGTCCTCCCCGAGGACAAATAAAGACCGATATCAGCCACTGATCCCTTATAATTAATCTAATTCACCACTGGTGCAAAGACCTAGACACAAAACTCGCAACTCCTTATATTTGGCCAAAAATAAATGTCAAAGTCATTCAATAAGCTTCTACTAGAACATCCAAAGACTCTCTTAAGATTAATGCCAGTCCTCATAGAGGCATCACTTGAAAAGTCTTTCAACAAAACACAACCATCAATAATTGGTAAATAAAACTTCTCTACATCAAACACTCCTAGTAATTACATCATTTAGAATGTTAATACCGGTCCTATCTATAGCATCACCTCTGTCAGATGAAAGCTTCACATAAAATTGGAAAAAAAACTTCAATTTGTAAGATATGGCAGTGCAGTTTGTGTTGTCCACCCCCCCCCTCAGAGAGAGCTGGCAATGGTGGCTGATTCTGACAGATCACCTGTCGAAAAGTGGGATCACCATAGGCTGAATTACAGTGGAATTTGGCATCAGAAAAATGACAGGGATGCAGCCGTGAATGAGCGAGGAAGGACATGAAATATGCCTGGCTTTCCGGAATGTCTTCCAAAACCCTCAGGCGAGGGGCGGGGGAAGCCTCCTAACACTGCGAAGATGTGCGAGCAATCAGTTCTGGGGTCCCTCCTCCGCCGCTTTCAGCCAAGGTCACCCCCCACCCTGTTGCCAACCCCCAGTGCTGACAGGCTACCGGGGCTAAGTGATGCGAGGGGCTCTGTGCTTGTCGATCTTCGTTGGGCGACTGGATGCTGCAGCTATTCTACCAATGGTTCAGAAGCCCCGGCTCTGAGCTTAGTGACCCACAAAGAGGCCCTCTGTGGGGCAGGACTCAGCCGAATCGTGTCAGCAGGGCCGCCCAGCTCACCACAACTGCCTCCGTCGGGGGCATCTGCGGGGTTGGACACCAGCTTGCATGGGATGTGCTGAGTAGCATAAAGCCTGACCCAGACTGTAGCTACAGTGGTAGGGGCATATCACGGGGGGGGGGGGGGGGGGGGGG
>JAODKL010000101.1:1350446-1396031 GCA_026780765.1 Petrocephalus schoutedeni | reverse complement strand
ACACACACAGGCTCCTGCCAGTCAGGACCAGCTGCCCAGCAGCGAGAGCATCTTCTCCCCGGCTCGAGGCGCTCATCTGTAGCACACGCGGGTGCGCCGGGTTTTGCGGGGAGTCCCGGTGGCATAGAAACCTTCAGGAAATGAGTCCAGGCGGACTTAATTCAGCCCAGCCGGTGACACTGAGTCGGTCTGGTCCTCGGCACGGCACGACTTTCATCCCGTCGGCTTCGAAGCGGGTTGCCATGGCAACCCGGAGACAGCCACAAAACCACTCTCCCCATCTCCACCCCTCCAGAGGCCTGTAATCATCCCGGACCCGCACTGACGTATGTGCCCGTTGCCCCACGAGGTTCCCTGCCTTGCAGGCAGGCACGCGTGAAGGTTACAGACAATTGACACAGATGGCGTGAGGCGTCCTGGCACATTTTGAAGCTGCAAAATGGGCCAGAACTTAGCACACAATGTGGGAAGCTGCTTAACTGGGGAAACGGAAACCATAAAAAAAAAAACACACACATAACACAAAGCAGCAAGCAGAAGGCAGTGGCATCCCCTGCCCTGGTGGGGGCACTGAGGGGGATCAAAGACTCACCTACAGCGACTCCGCTGTCCGTTCCGAAAACAGAGGCATGCGCGGTCACGCACGCGGGCGCCAAGACACACATGCGCGCACAGGAATGATATCTACCTGCTGTGGAACTCTCCATGCTAGCGGATGAATGAGCGGACCCGGATTTCTTTGACTCATACTTCAGGCGATCTAAAACAAAGAGAGCGGATGTTACGACAGCAGATGAGAGAGACAGGGCGGTCTTGGGCTTGGTGGCACCGGGGCATGGCTTTCGTGGACTGACAGACAGCAGTGGGAACCAGACGGAGGCAGTTGCTATGGGCCAGGGGCAATTAGGGGTGGGGAGGGGGGGGACTCATAGACCTAGATAAGGAGTCGGGTTTTTCCGTGCAATAATGAGTGCATACCCTTCATCTAAAACACGTGCTGCCTTTGCCTAAATCCGAAAGAAAACACCACGTGCCTTTGGAATGCAGGCCTGGAATCCAGTTTAATTTGGCCGGATTAGGTGCGCAAATATCACAGGCGGACTGAGCTTTGTGGGGGAGGTCTGACGACTTTACCGCCGTAAGTCCGGGCTGATTGCGAGCAGGACCCCTCCTAGACGGCCTCTCGCCTGAAGAGACGGGAAAACACCAAGCCACCGGGGCGGGGCTGTGAGGCGTGACAGCTTGGTACCACAAGACAAGTCCTGGTGAGCAGGACACCGCTGGCCAGATGCTGCCCCGTTGCTACGGGAGCGGCTGGTGAGGGCGGGAGTGAACAGACAGCTCTCGGCAGGGGCTCCTGCGGCTGGCGTGACAGATGGACAAGGCAGACGGGACAGGCAGACAGACGGGGCAGGAGCAGGCCGGGGCCACCCGTGCGTACGCACCTCTCTCCAGCGCCATGAGGAACTCCCGGTTGCGCTGCAGTTCCTTCATGAACTCCTCGTTCTGCAGGAAGAGGGCGATGCGCTCGTCCTCCAGGTACTGCTTCAGCTTCCGCTCCTGCTCTGTCGCCACGGTGACCGACCCCGACCTGCCCCCTGGGGCCGGCCGCTGGCTCAGAGACGAAAGCGAGGAGGAGGAGGACGACGAAGGCTGGGACAGACTGCTCTGGGACCCCTGAGGTGGTGGTGGGGAGTCAGGTGATGCTACCGGCATGCGACGGATGTAGTAACGATGCTAACGGGTGACGGGCATTTAAATGCGAGCACCAGCGGTACCTGCATGCTGTCCAGCTGCTGCGGCAGGATGCGCAGGAAGTCGTCGGGCAGATTTCCCAGCAGCGGCGGGTTCCAGTTCCTGTAGCTGCGCATCTGCCGCGGGCCGGGGGCAGGCTGTGCCTCGAACCTGTGCCACCGAGTGACATCGTCGGGATGAAAACCACACTAACACAAACGTCACAAAGTGCATAATTTGCGTGGTTACTCTGGACCTGATAGAGCAGAGTTAGGTGACACTTTGAGATCTCCCTCTCTCTCTCACACACACACACACACACACACACACACACACGCTACTGGGCACAGATTATCACCAGCAGTTCCCTAAATGAACACCAGATGGCACTTTTGGAGGGCAGTGGATTGGAACGGAGTTTAAAAGTCCCTTTCTTCAGAGATTTCAGTTAACAGACACCCCAGGCATTACAATAGGCCCCTCCCACTAACCTATGACGATCCTTTAAGAGTCCCTAACCCTAACCATGTAATGCTGCATTCCACTGTGTGGCATCACATGACCCGGTATCCAAAGGCCGCTTCTGCGCCAACCCGTGTCTTACCTGGGTGGCGGGGTGGGTGGGGGCTCGGGGTACTTCCTGTCGTAGATGTGCATGGCGTAGGCTGGTGGGGAGTACACAGGCGGGGGCTCCTCGTCAGAACTGTCTGGCTCCAGTGTTCGTTCTAAAATCTGTGGGTGGGGGGGAGGCGGTTAGTGTAAGACTGATGTAAGGGGGGGGGGGGGGGGAGACATTTCATGATAAGAACGTAAATGTTAATTTAAAAAGCTAACAGATGTAATCATCTGAGGCTAACAAATGTGATTATTTATACTTCTCCCCTCTTGTATTTCTCAGAGTGAGTCACGGCGGTAAGTCATTAGCCACAGTACCTGCGGGCAACAGCGGCCTGTGAAAGGCTGAGAGCGTGGTCAGCTATTATTCAGCCTCGCTGCATCCGCACATCTAATTATCCAGAAACCCGTTATAGCTCGATAAACGGGCCACTTGCCCACGGCCGGCATTAACGCGAGGCTCGAACAGATAAGCGGCCCAGAGACACACCCACGAGAGCTGTGTGCACCCCCACGGCCATGCTCCAGCGAGGCTGCCATCTCCATGCAATGGGGAGGGGGGTGCATTCAGGACAGTGGGGTCCTTTCATCAGGGAGACAGGAAAATAAACAATCACACAAATCAGCTGAGCAGACCGGCCTTGGAAGGGGCGGGGTTTACAGGGCCAACGGCATTCATTACAGTTCAGGGCAGCCCCGGTGCTACATGACTTAACAGCCGTTGGAGGGGCTCCGGATTACTAAGCGATGCCCCCATGAGCTTCTGGGATCTTTAGCACCCTGAAGGAAAATCGATCGGATTCCTTCCTGTGGAGGGGCGTGATCGGCACACACAGAAAGGGGATTGTACGTGTGGACCTCCCCTCCCAGCAGTGTACAAAGTGCCACTTCAAGCCCACTCACTCCCACCCAGGCTCCAATGCCCTTGAAAGGACCGGGCAGAGGAAGGGGAAGTGTACAATAAAACAATGGAGGCACGTGTATCTGGCCAGGGGCAAAAGCACCCATCGACTGCAAATTTAACACCTTTCGTAAGGTGTATCAACCCCTATTGTTAATGGAAAATTACAGGCCTCACCCCGCCCTCGACCCAAAGCCCTGCCCCCCAACCCAAAGCCCCGCCCCTGACCTCTGGAGGGATGCTGTCGTCTGAGTCCGAGCTGTCATCGGAGCCCTGGCCGTCCATGCTCATCTGAAGCAGCTGGTCGATGGTGGCATCCACGGCGCCGTTGTTGGAGCGCAGGACGCATTCAATGACCTCGTAGTCCATGCTGGGGAACATGATCTTGAAGTCCTCCATGGCCTTGTTGAACTCCAGGCGACGCACCTGCCGCGCCGGCCGGCTGTTGTTGAGCTCCCCCGCGGCCGTGCTGCCTCCCCGCGACCCCCCATTACTGCTGCCGCGCCGGAAGAGGCTGGTCATCCTCCGCAGCGTCGCCGGCCGCCACGCCGCTCGGCTCCGCTTTGCTGGCAACGTTGCCCGGGAAACGGAGGCTCTGCGTCAGGTGCTGGAACCCCCCCCCCCTCCCTGCCTCGCTTTCGCTGTTCCGTTCCTCACCCCCCCCGACTTCACCTTCTCGCCTCCCTATCTCCCGCTTCAGCTAGTCCTCCATCACGCCGATGGCATGTCAGTCCACAGCTGGCAGAGGGCGGGTGAGCAACGGGCCCGGGAGTCAAGCAAGTCCTTCCTTCCCCCTCTGCTGCCACGTTCTCAGTCGCATCCGACACCGTGCCGATGTGGTGGGGCTACCAGGCTGAGCTCCACCACAGCAGAACCTTCAGACCAGAGCTTCCCCCAGCCTGAGAAGCACCATTTCCACCCTGCGTCCTCAGCACCTGCCAGTCAATAGAGGGGTACAGTACATTTGGTCTCCTCTATTTCGGCTTATTCATAACACTTATTTCTGATATTCAAAAAACAAATATAGTATAAAACAAAAAGACAACCTGAATAAACATGCACAGTTTTTAAACAATTATTTGATTTACTGAAGGAAAGAAGTTCTCCACCACCTGTATCACTTATGTGGGAAAAAAAGTAAAAAAAAAAAAAAAAAAAAAAGCCAGGCTTGAATGCTGCCAGCCCCACTGAATCTAAACATCACTTAGAATAGAACTCTCTCAGCAATGTGAACACCGTGCCTCAACCAAAGGAAATTTCAGAAGACATGAGAAAGAAAATTATAGAAATAGATCAGGTTGGGAAAAGGTTAAAAAGCAATTTCTAAAACTCTGGGACACCACTGGAGCACGGCGAGAGTCGTAATGTTCCAGTAACACTGTATGGTCAATTTTACTTTGAGCATTCATGTGCCTTCCTAGCAGAGCTCCAACCATGCTCTGCTAAAACGTTCAGCTGAACACTGATGATGATGGCTAAAGAGAACTGAAGAACTGAAGACTCATGTATGTAAAAGGTGGTGGTTAATCACTGCAAGGACTTCCAGTGGGCGTGGCCCTACATGTGACAGAGTATGAGAATTTGTGGAGTTTATCCCTAATGTCGATGATCCCACCTAACAGAATAGCACAGTGCGCCCACCTAAGCAACAGGCCAGCCAGCAGGGAGGTCTTATCATGCCTGGGATTCACCCACCAAGGGCACCAGCACTGCAATGTGGACCAACCAGCCCCCAACAGACTCATCTGGTCAACACCTGCAGAAGGCGTATCAATGACTCAACACGCGAAAAAAATGCAGACGCGAAAAAGCACGTGTGCCAAACGCTCTGACCCGCCGCCGGAACAAATGCTGGAATGCTGCAGCTGGAATACTGCTGCGGGAATGCTACTGCGGGAATGCTACTGCGGGAATGCTACTGCGGGAATACTGCTGCTGCTGGAATGCTGCTGCTGGAATGCTGCTGCTGGAATACTGCTGCCTCTACATATTGCTCGCATGTGTTCAGCACGGGGACCCTGTCCAGCAGCGCCACACGTGACGCAAACACAAAGTAAACAAGACTAACTGGAGCCAGGAGACACATTCAGAAAACGCTGCCTACCTCCTGCTATCTATTCAAGATATTCACCAGACACCACGCAATAAACACCCCCGCTAAAAAAAAAAAAATCAGGAAAAAAAAAAAACAGAAAAGCGCTTAATAGACTTTAAAAAAAATGGATAAAAAAATGGAGAAGGAGCACGGAGACGCGATCATACACAGCTGAAACTGGTTTTTGCTGTGGTTGAAGACACACAGGATGGATGAGGGAGAGCGAGCTTCACCGCTGGGACACAGTCACGCACATCCAAACTGGCTGCTCCTCTTCCATAAAAAAAATAAATTTCCTCTGCCAAAAATATTTTAATTTCCAGCAGTGAGCCATATCAATATGAATAGAAATTCCCAAAATTCTAAATTCCTAAACTTTCATCAAACTCCCTGGATATGGGGATATGAGGGGCGGGGGGGCAAAGATGGAAATAAGAGACCAGTCAAGGAGGAGCAGCCGACGGCACCATTGGGAAGCCTTGCCTGACGCTCAGTATGCGAGGCATGGCGATATGATGTGCCGTGGCACGCAGGCATGGAACGCCCCCCCCGCCCCCCAGCTTGGCCCCTTCCTCCATAAGCCAGCCTTCCCCCATTATTTGCACAACAGATGAGTCAGCATGTGAAAGCAGAAGCTTCTAGCACTGCTCTAAGCATTTTTTAATTTTTTCGCCATTAGTGTTCGAGGCGACCCGAGAGCCCCAGGGTGTTGGCTGCAAACTTCCATTAACAGGACAGGAATGTGGAGAATCAGGGGCTACATGGGCCAGAAGGCACCCAATCCCCCCCGCTCTGCTGCATCCCATCTGCCTGTGCCGGAGGGGAGAGCTCCCTAGGGGTGCCGGGCCCCAAAGCGTATGCGCAGATGCAGTCACGGCTGCCTGCATGTCAGGTCTGCTCACAAAGTTCATTCAGTATAAACACTGGGCGCTGCAGCCTGTACCGTATGATCAGACGGAGCACCAAGAGGACAGGCTGTGTAACGTGTACAATCACGTTAGATCTTCCAGATGCCGGTCATCTCAAGCAAGGCAACAAATTCATATTTTTAACATCTCCTGGAGAATCTGGCATGCAGAACAGGGCAACCCTGCATCTGTCCATATGCTTGCCCCCTCCCCTGATCAGACATGCTGGCTTAAAAGGCAGCTTCTGAGCACTCACCATGACAGGCACCCACCCCTGATGAGGCAAGACGCCCACAGCGGGCAAGCCGGACACTGCTAAGAAGCCCCGGGGCGATCTTTGGTCCACGGGTGGGGGGGGACAGGACAATGACAGGGCAGAGATAACACCTTTGACATTCTGCAATGGGTCTGACACTGGGACTCACCTCCCGAGACACGAGAGCAGAGATCCTTAGCAAGTAGGAAGCGAATGGGCCCCTAAGCAGCTGCCAGAGCGACATTACCTCTCCCTATGTGCTAACAGGGAGCACACTCATATAGGCTGTATAAAAGTTTATGATTATTAAACAAATAACCGTAAAAACCTAAGAAGGCAAAACCTTAAACGACACGGCAGTAAATCCGGTATAAAATCCTAACCGAGGTGTTTCGCAATTCCACAAGTGAATGGCACAGGCAATAATGTGAGCTGAATCTAAAGAGGGATCAATAGGACACAGGAAGGCGGGAGATGGGCAGCTCGACGCCCACCGGGAGTCTCGGAGAACCCAGTCACCCCACTACCCCTGTTTTTTCTGTAGTTCTGATGTCAGAAACCGGGGGCCGGCCAGAGGAAGGTTCCCTACATATCCCCCCCACCATCCCCGATCACTCAGCTGCATCGAAAGTCTGCAGGCATCTCCTCACCATGACCCCAAACAAGTGTTCGGTAGTTAAAATAGGGCTTCTCGCCTTAGACCTTATAACGTCCTGGAGCCTCCCAGGACCTCAGGGCCTTCTCTCGGCAGACGAGCAGAGCCAGGCTGCAGCCTCCGGCGGTGCTGGACGTCACCTGCACCTCCGAGGAAGCACAGGATGGAGGCACCGGGGGACGTGGCGGCACCGAGGCAGGGTGCAGCCCGGGTGAGGGGAAGAGCGACCGAAGACACGGGACGGGGCGCGGCGTTACTGCCAGATGGCGCTAACGGGCGAAGTTCACATCATACCCTCTGCCCGTCTCTGAGGAGAGCCCAGCTCAACAGGATGACACGAGGGCCTCCCGTCCTGCTTTGCGGCTAAAGGGAAAAAGAGCGACAGGATTTCTAATGCTGACCTGGTTTGGTGCGAGAGAAAAAAAAAAAAAAAACAGGACGTTGTGCAATAATGGAAGACTTAATAAATGCGCCGCGTCTTCCGCGAGGCACTCGGGCGGTTCGGTGCGCCGCGTCCTTATCGGCTGCCCACAGGGGGGCAGCGTAACTAGGTTTCTCAAAAACACAACAGCGACTCGCCCTTGGATGGGGCTCTTTTCCGTTCATATATTTAACCAGGTGAGGCCACTGGGGTACCCAACACCCCCCCCCCCCAGCTTACTGTAAGGAGACACGGCACACTCCACTCGCCCACTTCCTCCCGGTCAAACCGAAACGATGACGGACCGGCGTGTCAAACCGCTGCGGGGGAGGAACAGTTAGTGGATTTAAGATGGGGCACCCCCACATGAATTATGCCACGCTACACGAGAGTCGGCAGTGCCGGGGGGGTGAAGGGTAATCCATTCCAGAGTCTCCTCCTACACGCAAATGCTTCCTTGTCTGAGGACGGTACTTTCTGCTCTCAGGGCGACCACTTGTGAGGTACTGTCCACCCTCCCCCACCACCAGCGTGCACTCCTTTTGCACAATGCCGCACTAATCTGCACCTAAGACCCCGCTAAATTTAGCCCGCAGATCAGCGGCTCTTTGTCCCTCCCTCCCCCTCCCAGCACAGAGGCTGCCCTGGCGAGCAATTTTTGTAACACTGAGGGCTAAAAGGAGGAGGAATGGAAAGGGAAAAGCAAATTAAATTCAAACCCGGGATCCGGCCCCGGTGGGACCACTGAGGAGGGCCACGAAAAGCAGGGGCCTCATTTAGCTGCACACAGGAAGCGCTAAAACGCCTTATTTTTGCTCCCATTTAGAATCGAGCCCAAGGTCTTTGTGTACACCGGAAACCCCCACACACATCGCCCATTAAAACTTTATGGATCAGCTTTGAACCATTTTGTCAAGAAATGAAATAAACGACATAAATGCCACGATCGGAGGAAAAGTATATAAGTAATAATGTTTCACGGCTTGCAGCTAGCCCCCCTGCCACGAGACGGTCGTTACCATATTATTACAGTGCCCCCCTGCCGCGTGCATTGCTCTCGGTGCAACTAATTCATGAACGGTCCATCCCCATGGTTACCAGGCCCAACTCAATGTCTGGCGCTAACTTAGAAGCTGTGCTAAAAACCTCCGCCATTGACCCTACATGGCTACCTATGAGTGGGATGACCTTTCCCGTATTTCCACCCATGACCAGAGGGGGCACCATCTCTGAGGGTTCGATATACAAATAGAATGTCAGAGTTTGAAGCTAAAGTGGCCTTTATTTTCAACGTAAAACTTTAGAATGTTTACAAAATACAAGGTACACTCTTGGCAAAAGTTGATTTTTTTATATACTGTTGGGGAAAAAAAGATGATGAAAATTCCAGGGTAGTTTGAAGGCTGACTGTACATTCAGCGTCCCACAGGAGACCTGCAGATCCTGACTGAGTCAGGATCAGCTTCTCCAGCCTTGAGTGAAATACCAGGCAAGCAAAACACATGCAATTACAGTGAGCAAAATGCAAAGTGACAGCCAGTGGACCACAGCGCCAACGTCAACACACACAGCCCTGGTCTCCGGCTTCCCGTTGACGCCGTCCTCACGGGCACGTTTATCACCCACCCAGCCACCCACCCCCCGGCTTGTTCGCCGGAATGATGTCAGGCATTTTCCGGAACGTTTTAACGATTCCCCAAAACTCCAGCAAGCATCCGACCTAAATGCACACAGCGATCCCGGGGACGTTTGAACGGGATCTGTGCCGGAAGGGTTGACGCCTTGCGTGTCCCAGCATTAGCGGCCAGCTAATAGCTTACAAAAGCCAGAAAGTGGTTTCTGGTAACCAATTTAAGAAATACTTTGCTTTTCACGTCCGGTCACGCTATTTTTAGCCACGAGTCCATCAGCTCCTGCTACCAGCAGTGAACACCCAGCAGGACCGATATCACCACAAAGACAAGCAGCCTGTTCCGAGCGAGTTGGTGCCCTCTCCTGCGTGTTCACGTCCATCTTAGACACAGAATTGAACTCCGCAGGACTGCTGCATTCTCTTCTGATTACACAGGTCTACAATTTTTCTTTTTCAGGTGCCAAGGTTTTTTGAATGGATTTAGGGTATTTTGAGGGTGCTGAATTCAAAAATCCCATTACTTTTGCTGAATTGGTTCTAGGTTTTGAGATAATGGACATCCATGAAAATAATGCATTCCCCCAATGCGGCTTGTGTGTGATGATAAATGCAATAGCTTTGGGTCTGTCTTTTGACTCTTTAACAGTGTGTTAGGTAATGAAATATCCCATATAAATATTTTGTATTTCAATTTGTAGACCTATAATGCTATAAAGCGACTTGAAGCCAGACGCCAGATTAATTAATTAATTGATTAATTAACTATTAAATATCTCAGAAAAAAGAGCCAATCTGGCAAAACCAAAGTCATATTCTTAATCAGCACCATAGACTTAATATAAAACCACTGTATACCAGTGTTATACATACCGCAGAGATGGGGTGTAAGGTGAGCTTGCGATTTCCTCCTCCTCCTCCTCTACCATTTCTTTCCCAAAGTGACACACATTTTTGGGCAAGCAGGGTCAGACAGTACCTGGAGCAACTGGGGTTAAGGGCCTCGCCCAGGGGCCCCAACGGTGACAGCACTGTGTGACTTTCAGATCACAGGTACTGCCTCCTAACGCATCGAGCCGCACACCACGGTCAAATCATCTCCCCGCCACATATACTTTTTGACCAGCTACTACAAAAACAACTGATGACTAGCATGTCGGACAGTAAGGTTCTGCTCATATCAGCTCATGACATCTCTTTTTGGGTCTGTGTAATTTTTTTTAATGACCTCATATCACCAAACTGAGCAATGATTCAGACATGAGTCTCCTCGATCCTGTCATGTACAAATATATGGGATCAGGAGTCCGGTTCTGTGGTTTGACTCACCGCTTTGAAGATCAAATGGATACGAACAATCACTCCTGGGGTTTCGAGTTGTGTGTCCAGTCAGCAAAAGTTCATTTTGATTAAATCATTTTTCGCAAACGAAGTTCGACATCGGGCAGATGCTAGGGTAGGTGAAAGCACCTTGGAAGATCTTCTCAGATCAGGTGAGTGCTTCCAGGAGCACAGAGGCAGAGTTAAAGCCCCACTCACCCCCTGAAGAGCCTCAAAGGCTTCATGATTTATCATTAGCACAGGGGAGCAGGAGGATAGAGCCAAGCATCACCCACCAAGTCATTCACCTATATCACATCCAATTGTGAAAAAAATGCAACAGTTCTGGCAAGATCTTTGACACTGCCCAAGACCCCCCAAGAACCATCATCGTTTTAAGAGCTTTTAATGAGGTGCTGGTGCATACCTAGCCCCCGTAACATCCAGATTCCCTTTCTTGGCGCCAACAACCCGCCCCCCAAACCTCTACCACACACGGAGTGTTCCGAGCTTTATTACGATACAAATCATAAAGAATTAAAATGAGTTAATTAAATATCACATCCTGCCTGCATGGTGGCGGTGAGCCAAGCAGCAGCCAGCTGTCATAAGACAGGAACAAAACCACCCGCAAAAGATGACTGAACACAAAGCCCACGCCTGACTCATCTTTTAACCAGAATGGAATGGGGGGGGGGGGCGCGAATCATTTAGATCATGATTTTCAGATAGAAGGATGCATGCTTGGATAAAGGACGACGTGGTTCCAAATTAACGTTTCGCTGACACGCCGGGACGGCCGTGGTTATTCAGATGGGAAGAACCCAGATTATGAGCACAATCTCGCGTGTGGAAGCCAAGGGGGGTGGGGGTGGGGGAACGAGGATTCAACTGCGCAACAGCTGTGCCATCAATCACATTTTTATACTGTTCACATTAGGCCTTTTCACACTAAAGTTTTTTTTCCCCCCGGAAACGAGTGATTGCGTCACCACCCGGATGCTCTCCACAGGTGACTACATTTCTGCTAAACTGCTGGTCCCCATTAGTCTGGCATCGCCGACGTGGACAAGAGAAGCATGCGCCGTGAGCCTGGGCTCACTTTCTATGGAAATGCGAGAGCAACTCAAACTGGGACCTCGGGGGCACCACAACACCGGTTCCGTAAATATCTGTAGATTCCGTCATCACACGAGACAGCACAGATATCCTAAAACCCACTAATGACGACAAGGGGCACCCTGACGACACAGGTGTCGCCCCCCCCCACCCATTAACAGAAAAAGCAGACTAGCGATCTACGTAAGGGCTCTTGGCGCCACAGCAGCACCTGCGATTCTGCGGGTCAGATCTCCAATAATATCTCATCAAGGCTGCTGCGATTCCTCAAATGCGCCATTTGAAGGGACTCTGGCGGTAATGGAGGACAGTGTGGCCTTTCCTGTTCTGGGAAACCGGCGCTCAGGAAAGAACAGCAGGAGATGGCACTAGAAATGTCATCTGCCAAAAACACCATCCAAAAAACCCCTACAAACTCAATACATATACAGGAGTTACAATTAGATGTAGCTGACTGGATCACAAAAATGTTACTTTGTTTCAACTCTATGTATTAATGACTAGTTTACCATTGCAAACATAATCCGTAAATTAGGACAAACTTAAGTGCAGTGCCAACTGTGGTAAAAAAAAATCTACGTTTATAGATAGTATATGTAGACTACGTGTACATTAAGTGGGCCATCAAGCTCGTTTGGGGATAATTCAACTAATAGCTCAGAGTTGTTAAAACCTTATCTAGCTCTGATATAAGAACATAAGAAACCTTACACTGCACATTCCAAATATTCGATTACAGATGTTAGGTCGGAGTTGAACATGTAATCGAGGTAACAGTTCAACAGGCCATTTTAAAAAGAGCAATTTTGAGGATGGCAGCTTTTGAGTGAGTGATAGCCAATTAAAATTGCTCTCAAGAGTATTAACGGAATCCCCCAGTGAAGCTTCATCAAACCGCCGTTTCATCAAGTGCTTGTACCTTTCAAGTAAAGGCTCACAGAGGGGAAGCTGGGGATGGACTGAGTGTGAAAATGGAGGATAAGGGGTTGTGTGGAGAGGGTCTCGGACCCCCCGTTCCTGGGTGCGCGCGTAGAGGAGGACGTAAAGAGAACAGCAGACTATTTCCTCTCACCAGAAGGTACTCGAGTCTTTCGGTCGCTGCTCCACAGAGCACATACTGACAGTCTGCAGCTGTGTGTGGTTCGCCAGCAGGACACCATCGGAGAGGGAAGTGCACCAGAGGGTCGTCACCTCTGCCCAGAAGGTCATCGGATGCCCTCTCCCATCTTTACAGTCTTTAAATCTTTACAGTCTCAAAAAGACCCAGAGCATACTTAAAAGACCCATCTTACTCTGGGCACTCTCTCAAGTGCTGCCCTCAGGCAAATGTTTCAAGACAATAAAAACACGAGCAAATGGATTAAAAAAACTGTTTTTACCCAAAGGCCATGACTGCACTAAATGCTGCTCATACCGTGTAACCCTAACGGGAGCAAGTTATGCCATGAATACAGTAAAATGTGAACAATTAATATGTGATATGGTGTTTTACTTTTCCATTTTTAGAACCCATTTGATAAGTCTTCATATTCATATATTTTTATAGGTTTATAATTTCTTGCCGTCTTGCACTAACAGGTTGGCATCCAATTTCTTTGTACATATGCAGTGACAAAGATATTCAAGGCAATACAGATTGTTGACCACACGAGGAACACTGGCAGCTATAGCCACTCCTATTTATGGGTTACCTTGAGAGCCAGACAGCTTCCGGGGCGACAAAGCCAAGTGGGGGCTTTGGCCCCTCTTCATAGGAGTCGCGTCAGACGCTTGCTCCTTTCTGTACAGGTCGCAATAAGGGTGGGGAAATTTTCACAATTCTCTTGAAACTGGGGGGTGTCAAATTTGCAGTTCCTATACCATACTGCACTCTGCGTTACTAAATTTAGATTGAGATGGACTTTATTGATCACGGGGGGAAAATTCTGGTGCATACAACAGAAAGAACACAGTGCACAGACGAACATACATATAGTGCCAAGCGGATAAGGTATAAAAACACATACAATATACATATACTTCAGGCTATAAAAACACCAGATCTTTCAAACTCCACATCTGTCCAACACCCGCATCTCGATGCGCGTAAAGATCAGACGATGACACTTCAGACGACCAGGTGTGCTTATTGTGGAGTTTTATTATCCGGGTTTAAAGCACAAGGCAAACAGGAATGAACATTAGGAAACAGCTCCTAGTGAAGAGAAGCACCATCAGAGAGATGAAAGGCCCCAAGGAAGAAATAAGGTCCTCTAAGAGAATTCACAAGCACTACGACTTCTACACACTTAACCCCAATAAAAGGGTGCTTCTCCTGACTAACATTAACACAGCCAGGCAGCAACAGAATATCTGGAAGGACAGGAGGGTACGCTGAATTTCAGTCTGAAAATAAACACTGCACTCTCAAGCAATATTTACTAAGGATCGAAACAGACCATTCAATTTTCTCAAAATGCCAAACAAACGGCAAAGGATAAAAAAACAGCAAGAAGGGGATGTCGTTTAGCAAGGATCTGGAGCACACGGCTGGTGTTCTGTCAACAGCAGAGGGATTGTTGACAAACAGGCGTAAACAAGCACATTTGGGTGAAATCGGAGGGGGGAGGGCTCCTGCAAGGCTCCCACTGCCAGACACCCTAGGTGGCCTGGCCAACCAAGCTGGCAGCAGAGCCAGGACAGTATAATCCGTCGCATCGAGGCTTCCGCGGCTCCAGGCCACCGCCCCCACGTCGGCATACGGGGTGGGGCTGTAGAAACTATGAGCTCCCCCCAGTGGGCATCAGAAGTCGAATGTAGCAGGACCCTTTTATACCTTTAGGGTGTCACAGATCACTTAAACTTTTTAAAACGACCAAAAAGTTGCCCCCCACCGCTGCTGAGCCAAAGGAGACCTACACTGTGACAACAGAACCAGGGTCCCACCCAGGACCCTGAGGGAGGACATATACAGGGCAACCTGTCTGCGGAAATGCATTGCACCGAACAGAAATGCCACGGCTAAAAACGCAAAGACAAATAAATAAATTAAAATCTGCCCCCGTTGTACAAACACAGCGATCTTTTGTGGCCCGCAGCGAGGGGAAAGACAAAGCGGACAGTCAGGCACGCTGCAGATCAAAACAAGGCACAATCCTGACATCCCACAATCCCCCTGTTCAGCAGTTGCTCTCAGCAGACAGAAGGAGGCGCAAGGGGCAGCACACTCATAAGAGAAAATCACCCCCCTCCCGTGTTTGCCTCCTCCCATCCTGTGAGCCGCTCATCTCAGTTACACGATCTGTGGAAGCTAATAATGACAATAATGATTTTAATAGCGTCAGCGTGGGCCATCTGTCTTCCTTTACCCAAGCTCCCAAGAATTCACCCACGAGACTAAAGAGATCCCTTAGATTTATGCTAAGCAAAACGGCACAAATATCCCGCTCTTGTGAAGAAAGTGAGAGTGGACCCCTCACCACCCTCCGGCCATGCAGGCAGCGCTTTTTGACAGAGGACGGAAAAAAATCCCCTCTGGAGGCTGCTTCCAAAGGATAATCGTGCTCCAAATCCAGCAACTGGCATTTATAAAAACAACAGCAGGCTTTGCCAACAGTAATAAGCTGTAGTATGCTATAAAAACAGGGCTGAAGGAGGGCAACAATGTAGGACATACTGAGGTAGAACATCATCGCCGGGGGTGGGGGGACTTACACCCTGTCCAGTGTCACATGACCGAGGAAAATGTGGATGAGCAGGAATTTGTTGCTGGCACAAACATGAATGATTTTCCATCAATCTTCTTTCTATTTATACAGTAAAGGGTTACAGAATGCCAAGCACCCATCCTAGGAAGCTGAGGAGGCAGAGGAACACCCAGGATGGGACGCTAGTCTATTGCGGGGTAGACACACAGGCACAAAGGGCAACTTCAACTCTATGTCTTTGGTCTTTTGGCTGCCAGAGGCGGAAAAAAAACCTTTTCTAAGGAGAAGATGCAAACTCCAGAGCCACAGAGCAAGCCAGGGATTTGAAATGCCAACCTTCAAGGTTTAAGGGCACAGTGCTACCGACTGAGCAACATGTCAACAGCGGGGGGGGGGGGGGGGGGGGGGAATATAAACCGGACATCAGGCCACGCTTATAGTGGGAGAAAGAAAGGCCCTTTGCAGCCTTGACGCTGGGGGAGGGCAACCTACACATATGGATGCCCCTGAGAGCGATCGCATTTTCACCGCCAATGTGGCAAATAAGAAAAACAAGAATTAGTAGCAGGGGATACATGTGTTGAGTCATCGTTAGCACAAGACGACATTTAGCTGAATTTCACTAAACTGCAGCTACTGATGAGGCAGCACCGGCAACCGTTCAATCCTCGCTAACAAGCTACCGCCGATTGGGTGGGGGGCAGGGGCAAGGAAATGAGCACAAAACAAAGCTGGGACAAAATCAGGCATTTACGCCAGACACCTATGGGGCCAGGAAGAGGACCAGGGAGGTCAGCGGGGACAAAGCCCCCCTTCTGGCCTTCCTCTCATTTTCTTCCTTCCTCTTGCTGCAGACCTTCACAATGAGAAAGGAAATTCCCTAGAGGTGTCACATGACTGTCAATTGTAGAGGGGGGGGGGGGGGCCAACCAGATGGGACACATTGGGCTTTTTACCTTCCCATCATCCTGTGGGAAGGGCAAAAACAGCAGGTCACTGATCAAACAAGGAAGGGGACCAGCTGTCCAAGACAACCAACAGTTGAGACCCAATCACCACTCCGACTTATCTGTAGTCAATACAAATGGCCACGGCCGTGCCACCGTACATAGCGCGCAGAGAAATGCTTCCCTACCAAGCATGGATTCCAGGCAGAGGCTCTTTAACGGGGCCTTAGGGAAGGGTGAATGCGACAAGCTGCTCTGGAGAAAAGCACATGGCAGGTAAAGTGGAGGGAGCCCTGGACCAGCAGCTGAAAAGGCCGATTTCTATTCATCCAATAGCATTAACATTCACGCCGGCTAGCAGGGTGGAAGGGCAGCTCGCTCCGAGCCAACGCTGCCAGACAGGCCGAGCCTGGGACTCCAGGAAAAACAAGCCAGCAATTGGCAGCAGGCTTCTGTTCTTAATCCAGTTTTATGTGGCATGGACAATTTTCTATTTTTTCTTTTTTATATGAAAAAAGGGGGGGGAGACTCTTCACATTTGAGAAATTATACAGTGTGGGAGGATAAATGACAGGCCCTGATCTCAAAGTGCCATCTCCACAGGTATGGTGGCCGTGTGGGCTGGCATGAAACGGCTGGGCGCCTCCCACAGAAAAGGCAGTCCCCACCCCCATCCCGGCCCCCGTTCACTGAGGCTTGGCACCCGCTGGCCTCCCAGACCTTCTGCCGCATGCTCTGCATATCTCAGGGGCCTTTCTGCCTCTGCGCTCGTTCGGAAAATGGCAGCATCTCCACAGACATGGAAATTCCCCCCTCCCCCCCTTGTCTTAAATATAAGATACTGCACAGTGAATTTGTTTAAAGGGATCAGACTCTTCCCAGGTACAGCATTTACACAAATACTTTAAACTCGCCATCCTTTCCTGAATAAAAGCCAAACCTAATGTACAGCCTACACTGGACAACGGTGGGCTGAGACGTATGCAGAAAGCGTCTTGGACACAGAAATGTTTAATTTCCTTCTCTTTCTTTAGTTTCCTTTTCTGACATCTGTCCCAAATATTTAGTAGCATATAACATTAATCATTGCTCCGAACCATTACCGCCATATTGACTGTTATATCCGTTACGCTTTCCTTGCTAAATGATGATCAAATGCTGTGGTTCCTCTGCCACGCAAACCATGACACTGAAATATCACTACAAATGACAGATCTCTGGCAGGGGAGGGACAGCCAACTGTCAGAATGGACCAGAACCGCTTAGGACATTCACAGAACATTTAACCGTTCACTGTATAATCCACTTCCGCAATATTATTTATTTATGAGCCGTTGCTACAGAATTCCATGCAGTACTTTCCCGGACATTCTTTGCAGTGTTACCGTTTGTCATCCGTTTAATGTCTAAATGTCATTTTATTATCTGAATGTGTGCATTGTGCCTCTGTAAACCTGCAGTTTCCTTCAGGATAAATGAAGTACCTATCTATATTTAAAGGAGTCAGTCACATGCTACAGTCCGTGGTGGTGGCACCTGTCCTGCGAGGGAGACGGCGGCACGTTGCCCAAATAGCAGCAGGTGACACCGGTGAACCCTGACAGAAGTAGGTTTATTAATAGTCGAAGTCATGGAAAGGGGGGGAACGAGGCAGCCTGTGGCAAGGGACATGGGGGCGGCGAGCCTAGCATGTCCTACCTGTTCCCTCACTGCCAGACTAACAGGGAGGACACAGGGATAATCTAGGGCACGCAGCCTCCACCAATCAGGTGGCAGGAAGGACACCCATAGCACAATTAGCCTGAGCAAGCACCAAGCAGGGAACCCACGCGGTACTGACCATAATGCATTTCACGTGTTCTGGCAGGTAGGTCGCTGAACTGACAGTCAGATCCAGTCACCAGGTCTCCGTCAGTGGACCCATGCAACGTAGCCCCGCCCACTTCAGCGACAACATAATCCAATCACTTCTCTTCATAGTAACAGTTCTCAAGATCAATCCAAGGGGACCCCTTGCGTTTACTTGTTCCTGGCCCAACTGAACTGTTAATTAACTGGGTCTGATTGCTTATTATTAAACTCAAACCAACATTTTTCTTGATATCTTTGTTTCAGTAAAGCTTAAAAACAGCCCATTATCATAATTAAAAGCATGCAGTTCAATAGTTCACTGGCCTTTAATTAACAAGTAACAGATCTCACAATTAAAAAGATTTTTTTTTATTTTTGCTACAATATCAGACCAACAAATGATCTTTAAATTCTCAAAATTAAAAAATACTCTTATTATTGGGGCTATAGCTTATACATCCAGATCTGCGACATTCAGCACAGTAAATCAAACCTACACAAACTTTAAGGCAAACTGAAACCACAATATAATTCTGTCATCTTCCTAGGACCAGAGAAACATCGTTTTATATGATAAAACCAGAGGTTAGGGGCAAGCAATCATCTATTCTCCAGGTCACCCGCAGACTGAAAATGTTCATTTTATAAGTGTACTACATACTGAATTTTGGTCAATGCTCTCTGATGGGCCACTTGACTCCCTGTGCTAAATATTGCAGAGCATCTTCCAGAAAAAAAAACAACTATAGAGTATTTTATAGTATTGGTTTAATACATCAGAGCAGAGGCTAAATGTGGAAAACAGAGTGTCCCCGTTAAGAAACTGCTGACATGGTAAACGGCACGGAGACAGATGCGTCGCCATCCCATCCTACAGGTACGACTCCTGTTGCCCAGGAAATGCGGCCAAGCCAAACATCTGCAAAGTTTATCAGCACACAAGTAACAATGGAAAGTGGGGAAACGCAAAGGTGGAGGCTGTCAAAGGAGATGCTGCAGATGTTTAAAATGGAATGTGAGCTGCAGCAGAATCAACATAAGCATTATATAATATTACGAGTAATAAATTCATTTTTTGTTTTCATCAGGCATTTGAGAGAGACCCAGATTCAACTTTAAGACTATCAACTAGGACTGCACTTCAAGCACTTCAATTAGTAATACAATAGAAATAACATGACAACCTTGACTGTTTTTTCCCCCCACAACCCCTGTAGTCTCAACAAAACTTTGATAGGAAAAAGTCTTTGCGGCCGCAAAGAGCCACGCTGGCTATTCTCCTGTTTGCTCAACCAGGATTTACGAGAAGCTATCTGCAAAGCGGGGAATTACGAGGAAATGGTGCTGGTTTCCCCTCGCCCCACATCATCCATTGTAGGCATAAATAAACACTGCTGTGTGAAACTATCATTTCGATCCCACAGCAATGCATCTGCCCATGAATGCACCCCCAGTCCCCGATACTGCCCTACTGTGCATTTTCAAACAACATCATATTTATGCAGCTTTACAATAAGACTCTCGTTAACAGGCGCCCATGTTTCATTAAAAGAAAACGGAGTGCAAGTGAATAGTGACCTGCAACAAAACATCAATGTCAATATTCAGCACACAATATTCAGTAACATTACATACAGTAAACCGGCAAAAGCACGACGGCAATTTAATATTAAAGGCTGGCAGGTCGCTTAAGCCGACTCGGCGCACACCGCTATGTTTAAGGGCGTAGGGGAGAAGAGGAGATGAAACGGGACACCCTAGGGCCCGCGGCCGGACTGGCAGCGCTGGTCAGGGCTGTGCTCTCACAGGACGCGCCGCTGGATCGGGGGATGAACACGGAGGCCTTTTTTTGTTCGCCAAGCACTCGCTACTTTGCTAGTAAACACACACAGACACGGCCCGGCGTCGTTTGGTTCTTTCTTTCTTTTTTTTTTAAACCGGGATACGTCCGAGCGAGTCGCCTCAGTCCGTAAGTGGCCGGAGCGTCCAAGTTAGTCGGCGGAGGCTCTGCGGCGCCGGCAGCGAGCCGCCGGGATAAGCAGCAAACCGCCGGGAGACGGGCGGCTGCTTAGCGGAGCCGTCCGCAGTCCCCCCCGAAATCCCCGGCAGAAGCGAAAATGAAGAAATAGAGGGGAGAAAGGAAAGGAACGCGAACGACTGCGGAGCGACAAGCGCACTTACCGGAGGGGACGTCAAAGGAACAGCTTCCCAGAAACTCACGGCGTCCCCGTTCGCTAGACCATTATTACACGATTATTGCGGACGGCTGTTGCTGGCCGGTGGTCTCCGGCGTCTCTCTCTCGGCGGAGCGGCAGTGAGTGCGGGCTGCTTTTTTAAAACCTCTTCCCCCCACCAAGACCCCACGAGGCTTCGATCGCCTCTCCTGCTCCTGCTAGACAAGCTAGTTAAAAATGTTCAAAAAAAATAGTATAAAAAAACACCATGGTGGTGGGAGAGGGGGGCAAAGGAAAAGGGAAAAAAAATGTCTTGGTCTGATTTTTTTCTTTTACCGCTGCGAAAAATAAAAAAAACAAAAGAACTAGACAGCAACCTAGTGGCGAAAAGGGGGAACTGCAAGTGCAGCGGAGAGGGGGGCGGGGTGGAGGCTGGGGGGGGGTTTGGGATAAAGACGGGAATGAAGCCGTCCCACACAAAGACGCCCGCTATGGGAGGTGCTGCAAGCCGCTTTAACCACTTTCCCGTTATTCCGCGTTCTGGCTGATTTCTGTAACCCCTTAGCCTTCACGTGAGCAGTCTTAACATAATAATCATATAAAAAACGATGCTCCGTTTCTCAGTATTTAGGCTACAACGATTGGGTATCATGACGACTAACATAACATGGGCTTTTTATTTTATTGTATGTAGCCTAATAAAAATGCCGACAGTTGTCGACTGACATTTGTTGTGCTTTTCCAAAAATTTTATGTTTTAAAAAGTCCAATAGCTTTTTAAATAGTGTTTTTCAGATCAATTAAGCATAATCACGAAGAAGCGAACGGAGAAACTGCTCGTGGTCGGATGGCTATTACGGTAACAGAGTGTCCTAAGTAAGATTAATCTTACTGGCCTTCCGACTTCTTCGCTTTACTAAACTCCCATAGCTAAGTTAACATCTAATGATGCATACAATTTGTTTATAATGAGTTCGGCTACTGCTGTACCGTCTTCATGAACCGGTAAGCGTATTCTTGTGCGGTTTTTCGTATGTATTTAATGTAAATTACAATAGTGTATCAACACGCATCACTGTAAAACATTTGGATAATTTCTCTATTAGAACAACTATCGTGCCAGGCAAAATAGACTAAACGTTTCAGTTGCATAGAATAGTTAACATGTCATATGGCCTGTTGAAGAATGAATGAGAAAACGAATGTATATTTTTTGGTCTGATCGAAAATTAAAATATCAATGGAAGCTAGTTATGTGCTTTTTGAAGGGGACCTAATTGCATCACACGTGAAAATATCAAATTTATTTTTTAGTTTGCGTAAATGCGATTAGACAGACTGTAGGATATATTCCTGTTAATGGGAACACATCGTCTATGAATGAAGGAGCATCATATTTATAAATAAGAAGTAGATGGGTGCTTGTATATAACATTCTGAGCATTAGTGTTTTGCACGCGAACCTCAAACTGCGAGCGCTAACTCGCACTCGGCTCGGTGTGCGCCCTGGTGCGGGGGGAGCAGGTCGCTCCTGGGTCGTGATGAATGGCACCATTATCCGACACATCGCACGGCTGTGGTGCGGCTGATACGAGGAAGAGCAGCTGCCAGGCTCCCGCATTCCTGAGCGGGAGAGACCGAGGGCTGTCTGCCCGCTGAGCCCAAACAGCTGCGGCGCCAAGCGGCTCCCAGTCGCTCAACCGGCCATCTTCCGTGCTCCCTTCATACCCGCGTTGATCATCCTCTCCAAAATTATCCAAATAGTTCTACATCTCAACTTTCAGTTATACACCCTAACCGCCCCACCCCCCGGTGGCAAATTCATCGACATAATTAAAGCACCATTTAAAGATTCCCGGCACCCCCCCCCCAAAAAAAAAAAACAAAAAACCGGACCCGTGAATGCTCGGCGCAAATAAGCGGAATGGTTTGCTAAGCAGATGGTGAACATGGAGACAAAAATAATCACAGACAAACCCCCGTCATGTTTTATATTTCTCTTTTATTCAGACAACCCAAATAAAAGGCACATAAAACATTGCGCATGTGTTTACATAATTATTCTGGACAGACATACATTTAAAAAAATGTAGGAATGTTTTTCCTTTCTGCTACTCAGAAAGTCTAGTCTTCATATATACAAAAATTACCATTGTTAATGTTCTAATACAAAAGATTTATAAAAGGTTATTTTACTTTTTTCCCCATCTTGCACATATCTATCATAACTACCACGTCCTCAAAACTAAAATGGTTTTATACAAAGATATACATTCATTAGCCTACACAGGGTTTCCAAATATGCCAATTCATCCATACTGGTAATATGTAAAAGAGCAAATCCATCAACTCTTCCCCATTCCCAGTTAAACATTTTAAACCACAGCTTTTAGTTCAACTCAAAAAGCACTTAAAAGGAAACCAACAGTGCATAAAACATCTGTCCAGCCATTTTCTCTCTTAAATGACAAAAAAAAAAGAAAAAAATTCACTCAATGGTTTCCCAACTTTCCTTGACAAAACTAGACAATGCCTTAATTTCATATTCATTATGGCAATGGGGATCACTCTCCACACTCACAAAAAGCTTCGGTTTGCTAAAATAAAGTCTTGCACTTGACAGAGCAGGTGAAGGTCACTTCCACAAAACTAATAATCCACTTTATGTCCATCAGCAATAACCACACAGCATTTACTCAGAGTGGCAAACGTTTGGAAGTAATTCAGGCACATAAATCTTTTCACTGTGGAATGATGACTGCAAACATTAGCTTCACCTTCCCAACTAATGTTGGGTTGATTTAGTGTTCTCTTTCCACAATGTTAGTTAATCTCTTCATTTGTTACACCTTGTTTTCTTCTTTTAATGTTCAACTGATATGGATTTGATGCTCCCATGATGCTAGGAGCAGATTAAAGGTGTCCCCCGCACGTTCGGTCTCTCATTCCGGGTGGTGAATGTCGCACTTCTCGTACCTTGGCACGGAATACTACAGTAGGTCACAAATGACAATCTGCGACCACAACACAAACGGCGGAAGGCCAGGCTTGACAGTCACAAAATCATGACTATACATGCTTCCTTACTTTAGACCAGAGGCATTTTGCGGCCTGTGCGCTACACACTCATTGGCCTACAAGTGCTTTTAAGTCCACAGTAAAGACAAGATCAAATGTCCATGGTGGCACTAAAGGATTTTGGGAAGGCGCACACATGACCTCAGCAAAACCCTAAGCGACACTCGGGGCACTCGTTCAGTCTTATCATCACATGTTCCGGTCTGCAAGAGTACATCTGAATCCTGAAGATGGCAGTTATGAATGAGATATAAACTCCTCGATGAAAGTAGTCCTTTAACATTTTTTCCTCTAAATGAATGGCCACAAACAAAAATCGAGTTGTGGATCCCTGATCTCTCAAGGGAGTTTGCGTTTGAGTTAAAGAAAATCCAGTACATAACGGTGCATTAATATTTACAAAGTAACATTAAAAATCTAGGATGCATGTAAGACGAGAACTAATAGTTTACATAAACCAGACTGCTGGGTCACTCAAATTTCTTGAGTGGAGGATTCTTACTAAGATTCTTTAAGAGTAATAAAAACAAGGGTATAGTTAAAAACCCTACAAAAACTAACCAACATGATAATAATCATCATAAAACTTGAACATTTTCAGGACCTCTCTCGGCATGGCACCTGCTGACCACTAGATGGCCCCCAAAATCTACATAAAAAGGTTCATTACCTAACACTTAAAATCTGATCTTTGATAATACTGATGTTTTCAGAACATTACACATGGGATATGCGTTTAGTGCAAGACAGAGCTTTCATTTCCCATAAAATCGCTGGCGACCACTGATTACCATGTAAGAAGCACATTCCCAGCTATCCCAAAACAAGGGGGGGAAAAAAATCCTGCAAAAAAAAAAAAAAAATCTAATAGCAGAAGTGCCCAAACCTGGCCCTCAAAAGCCCCGGGGAGCATGTGTGCTGCTTTTTACTCCACCTCAGCTCTTAATTGCTTCATTGAAGTTATTACTGGGAAACAGACCAACTTAGCCGGCACTTCAGAAGTCAGCGAGGCGCTATTTTAAAGCATATTCCAAAACCTGCTGGATTCCAGCATTTCGGCACCAGGGTTGGGCACCACTAGTCAAAAGGGACCATGAAGAATTAATCTGAAAAGCAAACAAGGTTGAGCTGGTTGATGCCGAGGATGAACATCATCCACTCCAGATGCACAGTCTGAGACTGACACGTCTCTCTCGATACACAGTTTTTTCATGCATATTTTAAACATTTTTCCCTCCCCAGCGGAAGCCTTTGTCCCTTTTGCTATATTTCTTAAAATACGTAAAACAATTAAATACTGTTTAGCAGGCTATAAAAGAAAAAAAAAAACACTAACAAACCCACCACTCTAAGAGAACTTCAAAAGAAACATTAAAACCTGCAGCACAATCTTTGCTCACCTTTTCTACCAACTCTCAACCCTAACCCATGCAAGCAAGGCTTCCCCATACTCGAGAGCACAGCCTTACAACCAAAACATACCTGCCCCCAATCCGTGTCATAACATACCGCTCGATCAGAGTCTAATTTCATTACTCCAGACAGGGTACTCTGGGGGTAAGATGTGTCTCAGAGTAAAGAGGGTGGGATGAGAGAGAAAAGGGGAGGGGGGGGGGGGGAGAACCAGCTGATGCCTACTGCATCTTCTAACTGGATGTCCTACTAGTCACACTGGAACACTCCCATTTACGTAGCCAGGCCAGAAAAATAGTTTCCTAAGTTGCTTCTAGCAAAGTAAACTTTACTATATGGGCTGAAATGGAAAGCCCTGTTGGGGGGTGGGGGGTGGTGGTGAAGGCAAGGAGTGTTTTCTTAGGTAAGAGTTAGGGGAGTGTGAGTGGATGACTTTGGGGATGTGGGGGTGGGGTGGGGGGTTTACCAGGGAGGGGAAGAAGGCAAGACTTGGGACAGAAATGGCATGCTCTCCATGGACCTCATGGCGATGTTGAGGGGGGTGGCGATGTTCATGGGCATCGGCGTGGTGATGGCTACCGGGTGGGCGATGTTCATGGATGCAGTGGCGGGGATGTTGACTGAGGCGATGTTGACCGGGGCCGTGATGGTCACCGGGTGCTGCAGGTTGACCGGCGACGTGATGTTGACGGTGTTGGTCGCGATGTTCATCTGCGCCGCGATGGTGACGGGGTTGCTGATGTTGCCGCGGTTCATCGCCGTGGTGATGGCCGCCGAGTCCGTGACCGGCGTGGCTGCCGCGGAGTTGCACACCTCATTCGAGTCTGGATGAGAGACATTGAGAGTGAATACTCCGCTGAAACCAGAACACGTGCCTCATGACTAAGTGTCAAACTTCTGCGCAGAATTTATCAATGCTCGGTTAAATACCAGAAGCGATCCGTCACACATCTGTGTATTTCTCGAATTACGTTATGCATGGAAGTGACGCAGAACCACGCACGGCTGACAGCAGGCAGGCCATTAAAGCGATGTGTGGGCAACCTCACACTATCAGGGCTACTGTGCAGCTCTGCTGCTGCATCAGAGTGCGGATGAGACCGTGTCTGATGGTGTTCAGGCTGGGCTTTCACATTCAGACACAATATTACCTTTTGCTGCCCCTGATGAGCTCCACTTCCAGTCTCCTAGGCCTATTCAGAAATAGACACAGGGTTATAGGCGGTGGGGCCCCCCCACAGCTATTTGGGGGGTGGGGGGGTGAATGACATACATATGATTGACCCATGAAGCACCCCTCAAAGCAACTAGATGCTTGCTACAGGTGTGCCCATCAAGACTCATCCGTCTTCCACAGTATGGTGGATGCTGAGAGCGACACTGTACCCAAAGCTGGTCTGAGTTTCACTCCCTTGTCCATTTAATCCAGAAAACTGCAGGGGGCAGTTCGGACCAGGAACGGCACACTCAAAGGAGAGATAATATAACTACCAACTCCATGTCACAGTTGAGCCCAAGGGGGTAACTATTCTCCAAGGTAACACACCTGCAGTGCCAACATACCTCAGCGGGTGACTTACAGTAAATATAAATTCAGTCAATTCCAAACAAGTTGCAGGTTGCGAACACCCTAATTAAAGAACTACATAAAAAAAACAGCACAAACACAAACTACAAAAAAAAAACACACAAAAAACACAAAAACTTGCAATGTTTTACTATATTGAACTACGAGGTGCTTTCAAATCACTGTGCACACATTGGCACAGGCATAAGCCACATGTAGAAGCCAGCATATAAACATTTACTTGCTTTGAGATTTAGCTAGCTGTGGCAGTCAAAGCTGAAACCAGACGGGCCTTGTTGGGGAGGGGAGGGTGGGGAGTTAGCATTTCAAACAAACAAAAGCTCCTCCAAGCTTCAAACAAGCATCTTTTGAGATAATAATGGCCACTTTAATTTAGCTATTAGATGGACTAATCAAAAGGCGTCATCTGCGCTGTGAGGAGGGATCTTGCCAATTAGCATCTCACAGAAGCACTGTCAAAATGGCCCTTGCCAAACCAGGCTGAGTCGTGCCAAATCAGTGTGCTCCTTGGCAAGAAAGTGGACCTTCCTTACACAGTTTATTCTAAAAGGAACACAAACACAGGCGTGCTTAAGAACCGTGGCGTCCATAAAGAGAGGGAGTCTGGAGAGGACGAGTAGTTGGGGGGGGGTGGGGTGGGGGAGAGGAAGATTGGGCCAGTTTCATGTCCACTAGGTCACCCTTCCTATTCAGATGACTACACTCAAAAAAATGTTGCAGTGGGGAAAGCCCAAGGTTACATCAAACAAGGGAAAGTGGTGCATTACGAAATGACAAAGGATAGTCATTGGATTACTCATGTACTCCATCATTTGGAAGTTACAGGTGTCAGGTTACCCACAACACACAAGCCTGCAGCGGCAGGTAACCAGGGTGAGTGTGAATGGTGCAGTGTTAAACCCTGCATCTTCACATCCTTTCTGGAGAAAAGTGACACATTCGCTTGGTGTGACACCTAAAACCCTGCTTCTGCAGTTTTCCCAGCATCCTCCGGTGCAGTGTGATGTTTCCAGCACACCGCGGGAAACATGGAGAGACTCGCTCGTTACCGCCAGAGCGACCCAGATTTATCTGCCAGCTGCCAACAGCCTTCTGTTGGGATACAGATGTGGAGAAATTACAGCGAAAGGCAGGGGGGGCGGGGCAAACTCCCACATTCCTGGCAAATGAGGGGCCACGTTATAGACATTAGATACAGGGTAACCGAAAGGCCATTTGCAGGCTTCTCTCTCATCTGAAATGCCCCGAACAGAAGCTGGAAAGCTGTTCTCTCACCCCATTAACCATTTGTTCCAGATGCATATAGGCTAAGGTGTCAGGATTTCTCCCTGCAGTCAGGCTAACTGGAATCTCTAGCTTTCCTACCTACGTGCCCCGTTACTGACGGGCATCCCGCCGGGGATGCACCTCAGCCTAGTGCCCTGTGCCGCCTGGGATATACTCCCCATGACCCTGCGCAGTATAAGTCGTGGGATTGTTCTACAATATCTGGTACATTCAGTAGACATTACCACAGATGAGTCACTGTGGCTTTGGGAGTTGAGTTAAAGCAGAATGTGTTTGTAGGGCTAGGTGAGTAGAATGGAGAGAGAGCCACCTTGTGGTGGAACTGTGATGTAAAGAGTGGCCTACAGGGGTGTTCTATGATTGTTTTTAAGGTGGCTTGCATATGAGAAGCCAGTCTTAACATTAGCCAGTGATACTTTTTGAATTAGGAAGGGGCCAATGAGCTTTGAGCTGGTGCCCCAGTCAGCAGCTGGTCTGGCAAAAAAAAAAAGGTACGGGGGTGGGGAGACACTGACTCAACATTCCCGTGGGACTGACTCAGTATCCTGTTAGAGTGCGCCAGCATTCCTCACTAGAGACTCAGGGGCCGAGAGTGCCCCCAGGGATGGCGGTGGCTCTGATGGGCAGTGCGTCCACGTAAGCGGATTTTCTCAGCCACACTGAATAACAGTTTGGGAAGGGCTAACGTCACAGTTAGAGAATAAAGGCACCAGATCACGACCCCCCCACCCCAGCGTGGGATGGGGGCACGGGCTGTCGAGGTGAGGTACCTTTGTTACAGGAGGCGTTGAAGCCGGTCTGGCCGTGGGTCTTCAGGTGGCTGGTGATGTAGGCAGCGCTGAGCATCTTGCCGCAGACGTTGCACGTGACCTTGCCCTCGTGCCGGATCATGTGAGAGCGCAGGCGGTCTTTGGTGGCAAACGCGGCTGTGCAGGCCTGCGACATGGACCAGAGAGGGGGGTCTAAGACCGCAGTCCAGTGCAATCAATACGCCTGATCCTATGGGGGGGGGGGGACTTTAAACCTCAGTTTTGCTCGCCAACCGCAACCTTCCCCAAAGCCACACCGCAGACAGGACAACGGCTGGTTAAACCACAGGCGGTTCTTAACTCCTTTCTGCCACTTATTAGCTGATCTTGCTTATGGTTTAACCCATTTAGACAAAGACACTGCTGTAGTGTAAAGCGGTATATCAACCCAGTCCTCGGGGACCCCCAGAAAGTCCACATTTTTGGTCTCCCCCAGGTCCCAGCACACCTGTACCAGCTACTCTGTGTTTGTGATTGTTAGGTTCAGGTACTCAGTGTTCCACCACCCACATGCTTTCAAATCCACTCCAGGCCTACATCACACTCTGTACATAGTGCTATGAGCACATTGCCCAAGAACCATCATATGGCGACTCAAACAGGACCGCCCGGCGCAATGTCTTACCGTTACTTGGCATCTGAAGGGTCGTTCTGTAGAATGAACGTGCTTCACGTGACAGTTGAGATGATCCGGCCTGAAGAAAATGGGGGTGGGGAGGTGCCAGATCAACACTACTAGGACAGGAGACCACTGCCTCACTCACGCCATCCACGCATTCATTCACACCCTCGATCACTCGCTCATTCACTCACTCACTTATCCCAACTCTCAGTCCATATCACAAGCGTCACTCAAGCGGTTTTCCAGGGTTCGGAACTCTACGCAGGCATGTAGGAGCCGAACCCTGTACTTCCACTAACGTTCCCACAATTCAGCAGACTGGTGAATACCTTCCTTTAAATCCAAAGCCATTAGTTACCCATTAGTATGAGTCTTAAAAATCAAGGCTGGCATTGTGATGCTCATGACCACTCTGCACTGGACAAGGTGCCTGGCTGGGGTCACGTGGATCACAAGTAGCCCCACCCCAGAATTATGCCCCCGTGAAACCACCTGCATGGCCTCTGAGAGGCCAAAATGCAGGCGTCTATGGAAAAAAGTGACTGAATGAAAATGTCGTACATGCCGACAAACGTCACTTTTCCACGGCATCATGGGGGCAAACATGGAGAAGGATGATGGGTTTGAAGCAAAAAGTGGTCACCTCGGGTCTCGAGGAGCTTTGCTTCTGGATTATTTCAGAGCAAATTAAAAGGTCTAACTTTAAATAAATATCGCTGTCTGAATTGTGGGACTTTACTGCAGTCAAATATGCACAAGAGGTACTTTCAGCAGGGGACGGAATTCTCAAAGCGCAGACTGCACTGGCTCACGCTCCCGGCCCACTCCTCTCCTCGCTGTATCCGCTAGGGCGCCTCGCCGGCCGTGGGCTACACAGCCGATCAATGTAACAATCAACATAACCAAAACTGTGCCATCAAAATTTGAGAAGAATATTAAGCGCCCCCCCCTCCCCCCAAAACACTAGGGGGAGGGCTGAGGGTACGAGGCCCGCATGGCGAGATCGAGAAGTCTGACACGCATTTGACCTAACGAGGCAGGCGAGGCCGGCAGCGGGCACGCACCTGGAGAAGCCCTTCCCACACACGGAGCAGACGTACGGCTTGTTGACGTCGCCGTCGTGCGAGCGCACGTGGTACGTCATGCGGTCCTTCCTCTTGAAGCGCTGCTGGCAGATGGGGCACTCGAAGGGCTTCTCATCCGAGTGTGACAGCTTGTGGCGGTTCAGGTGGTAGACGTCGCGGAAGGCCTTGCCGCACATGTCGCAGCCGTGGTTCTTCTTCACTGGCTTGGGCGGCTTCTTCGGGGCACTCTGCTGCGGCACGCCGGACAGGGCGGCGGCCGCAGACATGACGCCGGGGCCGGCCGAGGCAGAGGAGGACGTGGTGGCCGTGGTGAGGATGCCGGCGATCGTGGAGATGTAGGAAGAATTCGCGGCGCCGTCACGTGACACGGTGGACACCAGGGGCACCATGGTGGGCGCAGTCTGCACCTTCTTGGGCCGCGACACCATCTTGACGCCCGTGTGGCAGGACTCATGGCGCCGAAGGTGGTAGCTATCTCGGAAGGCCTTGTTGCAGTAGCCGCAGATGAACGGCGTCTTGGTTTTGGGCTCCTTCTTCACCACTGCGACAGGGCCCACATGAGCCCCACCCCCTGTCCCGCTGACCACGTTATCCTTCAGCAGTTCGGCGATGCTGACCGGAGGCTTCTGGTCCAGGGGGATGGGCAACACAGGCTTCTGGTCCGGCGGGTCAGCGCCGGAGTTCAGGAGAGGGAGAAGGCTGTTCTGAGCCACCTGGTGCTGGTGGTGCAGAGCCTCATTGGCCTGCTGGAGGGGCGCAGAGAGACAAGAGCACACCCAGGGGATGTCAGCGCGGGCTGCTTTCGCGACAATGGCTGCAGCTTCCAGTAGGCAATGTATCGACATGGCGGGTCAGTCACGCAATTCAGGCGCAGCTAGCTGAACCCGACTAGCTTACGAGAGACCGTAAATTACCTGTAGAAATATCCATCTGGCTATGAACTCATATGGAGATCAAACACACCAAGTCACTCACGTTCTCTTCAGTGGTACTTGAACAAACGAGATTAAGGACCCACGTCAGAGAAAAGAAAAACCTGATACAAAACAAAACCGTCCTGAGAGACAGAAGGGAAGACCGAGTCCTCCCAAGAAATGGCACATAAGTGAGAGCTTCCAACCAGATCCTTAAAATTCAGTGGCTGTTTACCCAGGTAAGACGAGCTCCAACATGGCGTATAGCATAGCTCTGCAGTTAAGCTTTGATAAGCAGACACTTGGATGGAACCACACTAAGTTTGCGATTGTATGACCAAGCACTGCATGTGCTGAAACCCGAGGTGTACTGGTCTGCATTACAGCAGCGCTTTTAAAGATCTAAGGGGGTTTACATCCGCTTCACAGATCCGCGTACGAAGAACGACTGCCAGGCGAGGATCTAAAAGGGTTTGGTGTAAAAATGACTGTCGACAGCAATGGGGTCGACTTGACCTTTAGCGAGAGGCTAGCGGTGAAGCATGACATCCCAGGACACGTACGCACCAGTAAGCCCACCAGGATGGTCCGGTCGCGGCAGGCTGGCTTCAGGCGAAGCGTGAGAGGCAGCCAGCCAGCTTGGCAGCGCTACGACACGGTAGTCTGACTCAGCGTGAGCTCACAGGAAGCAAACTCAGTCTCTCCAGGCACCCCCTCCGACACAAAGGTATTTACAAGCACCCCCTGACCGGAAACGTGCAGGAAAGCGAAGCCCCTCAGACTGTCAACTCACTGCTTCAGCAACAGAACCACTTGCAGTTACCTACACAAACAGGATTAAAATGAAACCAGTGAAATCACCCATCACTGGTTGAAGCATTAAAATGACCCTCTTTGCCTCTTCACAGTAACCTGCCACCTGCCTTTCACATGCAACAAAGGAACAAGATAGAAGTAACAAAGGTCACCAGACTCTTGACATCCGCGCCATCAAAGCACCGCAAGGCTTTGAGATGTGCCGGTATTTTCCGTGCTTCTGTCTGCCACAAGATGACTGAAGGGGGTGTGTGTGTGTGTGTGTCTGAACCACTGATGACCTCTCAGGGTGTTTGGTGTAGAAGCCAGCCAGCCTCAATGAGATACAACTATTTTAATGAGAAAAAAAATCTTCGCAGGCTAGTCAGAGCCCAGAATATTCTCTTTCACAGACGTGGGCACTCTGATAAGAGAATGCGCGCACATGCACACACACAGCATAAATTCTGCTAAACATGACTAAGGAGAAGGGGGGGGGGGGGGAGAAAAAAGAAAAACCTTCCTCCCCCACAAAGGCAACTTTCCGATCGCGTGTCGATCTCGGCTCAGGGCTGCTTGCGCCGTGGCTGTAACCTTAACACTGACTCACCGCACACTCCCAAAATAAGCGCTGCCTCAAACCCAAACCCTCTGACTCGCGGTAATCCTACCACCCGGAGCGCAACATCGAGCGAAAGGCGACGCCGGCGCTCACAGCGCGGATCCTACGCGGTGACTAAAAATAAACCCCTTCCAGAGTTGTTTTTCGCGGATTTCACGTGGGGTTTTTGGGAAACCCGAGAGCAGGGGGACAGACTTGTTTGACCTGGTCTTGGCTCACGGGCCGGCTCTGCGAACCTAGGAGAACATCCATCTTGACGGATGTCTAGGAAGCATTCGGGCCCTCGGGGCCCTCGCACTGGACGCCAGCCAAGATCAAGCTGAAAGGAACTACAGGCTTGACATAAACGGGGCTTCCATCCAAAGGGGCAAAAGGAAGACGACACCAATTTGCAGGAATCAACAGCAACCCTGCATAAAAACTTCTGAAAGAAGTGGTTTCAAAACACTGGTGATGTCATCTCCTCAAAGGGGGGGGGGGGGGGGGAATTAAATTTGTGGAATTCACTCTCAAAACAAAAGGACGATATACTTCTTGGAAATGCAGTTTCAGAAATTAGCCTCCTTACGCAGAAGATGGAGAAATAGAAAGAAATGGAAAATAGATCATGACCCCCAGAGGAACTTGGCTTAGCAGAGGGAGATAAAATCACGGGCACACCAAATGGTCAAACTGAGAAGAGTCCTAATTCGCCAGCCGTCCAAGGGGAGAGTGCTCTTGCTTTACTGGGAGAAAAAAAAACTGCTGACATTTTGGGGGCTTAAAAAAAAAAAAAATGTCTCTCACTGCTAACAGGCCAAATATGGGGGCACACCGAACCTGACCCCTTGCTTTCAGGCTCAGCCATCCATCCAAGCATTGCAGCAGAACAAGGAACAGGGTGAAAGAAAGGGGGGGGGGGGGTAGCAGCTTTGTGAGAGCGTCCTCGCCGATTAGGATGCACCATTCATATAGGGAGGGGGGTTCCCCCTCAGGCTCACCACAGTCGGGTCGGCGCCCTTCCCACCCCCCAAACCTAGACCCTTTGTCAACACACTGTTATACATGTAGGACCCAGATCATCAAATCAGCTGCAGTTTCTTGTCATGGTATTAGGGCTTGGACACATGCATATATATACACCCATATATGTGTACTTGTTTGTGTTTCGGGGGGGGGGGGGGGGGGGGGGGGGGGGTGACTACTACGATACACATCAAGTCTGGCCACAGTCACCCATGGCATATAATACAGAACCTCAAAAACCAACAGTTCAAAACTTCAGAAATATGATACTTGAGGAACCTTTAAGACTTCCCCCCCCCATCCACAAACATCAGAGTGCACAGAGCAGTACCCCAGGAGAAATGGCAGTGCATGGAATGATCTCCATGGCCCCATGACTTGTGCTTGGTCTTGCGCAACTCCAAGACCAAAACCGGAAGAACACTTAACATTGCAGAAAGGGCAAAAATTCCAGCCACCCCCCCCCTGCACATTTGAGTCAGAGACCACACATGCCTTCACAAAGCCTCCAGCACCACGTTTTCGCCTGTTCCGCAGCACGTGTCTGCAATGACTGAGTGGAGGTAGTAAAAGGGCCAGCTATGATGCAGGAATATTGCCAAGACCCTCGGAGGGTTTGAAAAGGGGCGGGGTTTAGTCACAGAGCTGGGACAGAAGTGGGTGAGTCACAGGAGCATAGAACTGATGCTTCCACAGAAGCAGGGTCACGGGGGCTGTTCCCGAGCTTCCTTGGTGCCGTGTACTTTTAATGCCCACTGGATGCTAATTTACACATTCAAAAATACATATAAATATTTGGCCAATCAATTCAGTTCCCTCAATTCCTTGCTGTGGAATATGACTGCAGCTTCCCCTGCCTGTCCCACTCCACAGTGGGATACAAAATCAGTAACCTCCGGGTTGCGAGTTTGCATTCATCGTCACGTCACCCGTGATTGGGGATAAGAACATTATAGGTAGGCAGGCTGCCACACAAAGCTACATAACACAAGGACACTGATGGGCTGCTTTCATCAAAGAGATTGGAAAGAAATCTGCTCTCCCCAACAAGCCACCAGGCAGCCCCCCTCCTACTAAAGCAGAGTCTGGCTTTTAACACCACTAGAAAGCCGGCTATGCCTGATTAGAGACACACGAGGGAACATCCTGGATCCTCAGCAAACCCTACTCTGCAATTTAGGAGCTTAACTTTAAGCCTAACACGTTGATATAACGGAGGAAACTCTACATTCATCAAAGAATCAAACCACATGGCACAATGATTGCACTGAGCTCTGGACTTCATCTCCCCCCCCTCCACCCCCCCCCTCCACAAATCAGGGATGTCTGAGAAGCTCACTGACAGCTCCACGTTCCAGGTGAGGGCCACAGAACAAGTGACACCCTGTGTCACACAGCCTCACGCTGGATGCCGGCAAGGGGGTGGTGGTGGCAGTGGCCAGGGGTACTTGCAGTGGTCGAACATGATTCAGAAACAGTGTCCGATTACATCTGACTCAAGGCACTCCCAAATGTGCCAATCCGGTCGACTCAAGACACGCTGAGGAGAATCTCTGAGAAGTGCACGCACCTGAGCCCTGAAATCGACTTGTGTTGGGCAAAAACACCGCAAACTGACTCCGGCAGCGCCTGGCAGGGATTCTGATCCTCCCGCCGCGCTCCAAGGCCACCGTGTGGGGGCTAACACCTCCCTTTCTCAGGGTGCCACGCTCTCCCACACAGCAAAAAACAAAATCCAATAAAATGTTAATGGACAATTTTTTTAATGACACATTATTGAAGATGCACAATTAAAAGTAATATAACGTTCTCCCACAATACGCCGAATTTAAGTTAAAAAAAAAAATTCAAACAAAAACATGAAATTTAAGCTTTCCCCATTCCAACTGCTCTGTAATTCATTTGCTCTGACATATTATAGCAGGTAGCTTGGAACTCAGAGGGAATGCTTAAATATTCCAGCTCTAAAAGTACTACACATTTATAGGTGATTAAATTGGATAATAGTTTTGTCTCTTTACTTCAACCTAAATTTAGGGGATTCACTGGGTTTGATACAATAAATCAGGTTCTTTGCACAGGAACCGGACACGGAAAAAAACCACAGCAGGACTGCACCTAATCAGTGCAGGGTGATAAAACTTCATCCTCAGCCCACATTTAATCAAGACATCACCAAGTATCTGATAGCAAACTTGTACGGTTTATTCTTGAGTTCAGTCATATTCTTTACGTAATTATGCAAGTCTTCAATAGATATACTTTCAAAAGCGTCCCACGGGTAATACGCGCATTCCCGTGGCCCATAAAACGCCATCCACCCATCACTTGTACAAAAATATCTATATAAAATAAGATATATCGGTCGCAAATGTGTTCCTGCCAGGTCCAGTGAGTCAAAGCCGTCTCCTGACTCACTCTCAGGAAGGACTCCTTTTTTTGGGACTCTCAAACCGGAGAAGGAATTTTAATGGGCGACTAACATTTATACCAGACGCGAGGCGAAATTTAATTATCCGGCTTAAAATAGCGGCCCTTGTTATTTAAGAAACTTTTCGGGGGGAGACAAACACGGCGCGGACGTAAAATAACGCAGTAAATGGGAAGGTTTAGTGAAAGCTTTGAGGTGGGGGAGGGAGGGAAAAGGCGGCGGGAGACGCAGGCAAATCGCTAAACAAACCGGGCGGCCTCGCCATCGCGGCCACCTGGCGTATCCCTGCCCCAGATCCGGGGCGAAATGAAACTCCTGAAAGAAAAGCTTAGGAAAAAAAAAATTCCCGCCGCCGGACGGCATAACGGGCGAAAGCAGAGCCCCGGTGATTTTCCACGATACGCGGCCCAGCATCATTAAACCTGCGGTAAAAATGTCACGTTGGTTTCAAAAGGAGAGAGGAGGAGGAGGAGGGGGGTTAAAAAAAGAAGCGCTGCCTAAGTTGCATAGGGCCAGTAGCCATGATGAGCAACTTCACTTTCTATCCCGAAGCCGGGGCCTCCGCCTGCAGCGACGGCGCCGCTCCGGTCACCATTACGGCGCAGAAATCACCCCCCCCCCCCCCAATGCAATCTGAAAAAATATACTAATGTCTAAAAATAAAAAAATACAGGCATGCACGCTCCTTTGCTTTTCCAGCATCGCCATACTGATTTTTAATTTTTTTCCCCCTTAACTGGAGAGTTGCGGTTTTAGACAGGTCGGCTGCATTCAACGCTATGAAAATGGACGTTTTGGGAAAGATAAAAAAAAAATAGCCCAGGGGCAGCGAGCTGGGAGCTGTGTGGCTAGCGGTGGCCTTGATGGTGGCGACGACTCATCTTTTATGTTTAGTTGGCCAGATTCCCCCTCCATCCGTACAATAAACCATCACCTGCATCTTTATATAACCGGCGCGTTTCAATCCTCATAGCCCGGCGAGTGGATTAAACATCCATTATTATTATTCCGAGAGCTACCGAAAGTTCGCCGATGTAAGCGCCCGGATTCTTTTTTCCCCCCAAGCGGATTTTTTCCTAGCCAGCCATACCTCACAGCTGGAAGTCTTGGACTGATGTAGCAGCTAGCTCGCTACCATTGTTTTGCCTGGCTAGATTTATCTAAAATCAAAACCCCCCCGTTTAAAAAAAAACCAACCGGTGCCGTAAGATCGCACCCGTCCTTCGACTCGCATTTCGGTTAATTAGTTAAACCGTTTTTGTCCGGAGTAGCCCACTTACCTGAAATAAAAATGTACTCCAGCTCGGTTCCATTGCAACACTTAAAAAAAACCTGCAGGAAACCTACAAGAAATCTACAACAAAGCAGCTAAACATGGCAGCTGCTACAACTTCCTGTAACCCTTGGCCCGAACCATCTGACAGCGGTTTTGGGTGAAATACGGACTGCTTACAATACACACAGTTTCTGCAGAGTATTCTGTCGACACTTTTTATACAGAAAACACGTGCATCGAAATTATAAAGTATACTTTCTCAATAATAATGAACTTTTCCGTGATCTTTTCCATGTGAAAGAGTAGTTAAAATATAAAAATCCCCTATTAAATCATGTTTCACTAGTCCGACAGGGGGCATTCGAAAGATGGCATTGAGTAAATCATTTTCACCCCGCTATCATAAAGCGGCTGCAAACTGTACTGTTTATTTTTTTCTTTAATTACTTGCAATGCAGAATATTGTGGCGTGCAACGTCTGCGTGCTTATTAAAGTTGCATACAATGCATTAGTGTCGCCGATCCACTGCAGTGAACATTTCATAACAGACGGTTAAAAAAAAAACCTGGAGTAAAATCACCTAGGAAGCCAACTATTAAGGCGCGATTTGGCGGACTACTCGCCAGGAGTGTTTGCAAAAAAAAACTCATTCAAACGTTATAACTGTTTTCCTGTGAGCACCAAAGCACAAAAAGCAATGTGCGATACATTTGATACACAGGATCAGTTTTCCCGCACATTCCAGTGTTTCCCGCGTATGTAGTGTTCGCTCTGATTTAAGCAATATTTCACAATTATAAACTGCTCAGGTGACGTAGCCAGCAAGATATTTTACACCATCACCAATTTAAAATACCAGGCCGTAATGATACGATGATACATATTTGCAATTAAGAACATGTTTTCAATATTCTTAAAATAAATAGATTATGAAAAGGGACTTATTTTTTCTTGGGTTTTCATGTCATTCCAACAGCCATATTTACTATCTACGTGGTTTATTGAGGTGACTATTTGAAACAATCAGGAAGGTATACCAACGAGTTACAAGTTCTTCAGTAATATATTTGGATATGCAGTACAAAATAACTGTATTCTGTATAACTGTATTACTAACGTTTATTGGTGGCAGATGCTGTTTCACTTGCTCTATAGAAATTTTTAAATTGTTGAAAATTCAAACAATTCCACATATTTCTCAGACTATACAGCCTTTGTTCAGATTAACTGCTCTGTGGACTTATCCGTGTATTGTAGAGATTTATTACTTTCCTTGAAGCAAGCATGATAATTATGCGAAATGCATGCGGCATGCTTATACAATAACTATAAAATGCATTTATGATGTAGCAATCATTTCACAATTTGTGGATTAGAAAAACTGTAAACAACTCTTTGCATGAAGCACAAGGGGGCGAAATTTTGCTTCATGAATTATTTGTAGTACATCGAAATCTGTTGACTTGAGGACAAAATAGTAGACAGTGAAATGAATTATCCCTGAACTGTAAAATTAACTGTTTAATTAAAACTACATAATCTTCCTGAACACGCACATACTCTAACCAAAGTATACTACAATGAATTTCTGATCAAAAATTATTAAAAGGTTGTGGATAAACCAAAAATAATCCAGACCAAATACTATCTAAAGTTTCTATAAAGGGCTATTATCTTGTTATATTTTTAAATGTAATAAATCTTGCAAATCCTGAGATTCAGTTAAATTTCATGTCTGAGTTTGATGTAATAGCAACTTTTGTGTAGTATTCTGTTTGCTTAGCATTAAGTTGTAATATGCTCCAAAAGTTCAAAATTGAATTTTACCTTCACAGTGTTTATGTGGGAGTAATGTTGATAATGGCTCAGCGCTACAATGAACAATGCGTATTGAGAAATCTGACTGTATATTGAATATTGAAATATTATATTGAAAATATATTGAGTTTTCAGTATTCACATGTAACTGCTGGTGAAACATGTGTTTTTTACAGATAATTTGTTAAATTTCTTGTTGTTCACATGGTTGAACATGCTCACAGCGATTATCTTTTATTTATGACAAACAGTAAATATCATAATTACACATTATAGCCTAACTGCTTCCTATGTTAGTGGAAAACAGAGGAAATCCTACCTAAGGAATACTCCATAAGCCATAGATGGAAAAATAAAAAGTCCACCAGAGCAATAAATAGTAATATTTAGAAGGCCAGTTGCTAAAGAAAAAATCAGTGTAGATTTGACGTGTTGAATGATAATGAGGCAATTAGTGGTATTAATTATAATTCAGTGGTATTATAAGATAAAATACCACTAAAAAGGTGGCATAAAAGATTACTGTTTATGTAGTCATCTGGCCTCGCTGAACTTATCCTTAACTCCAGACAACACATATCAATCCATTCAATGACGTCAAAGATTTTTTTGACATAGTAAAGATAAAAGAAAAGCTTTGAAAATGGGAACATAGAAAGTAGATTCTCGTATTCAAGAATTATGACTACTTACCTTCACAGAAACATACACTATGTGGACAAAAGTATTGAGACAGACCTTTTACTCATTGAATTCAGGTGTTTCATTCAGACCCATTGCCACAGGTGAATAAAATCTAGCCATGCAGTCAGGTTTACAAACATTTGTGAAAAAACGGTTCCTTCTGAAAAGCTAAATAAATTCAACCGTAGTACTGTCATAAGATGCCACCTTCGCAATAAGCCAGTGTGTGAAATTTCTCCCCTGCCAGATATTCCATGGTCAACTGTAAGTGGTGTTATTGCAAAGTGGAAGTGTGTAGGAACAACAGAAACTGAGCCACGAAGTGGCAGACCATGTAAAGTAACAGAGCAGGGTTGCCGAGTGCTGAGGTGAAAAGTGTGTAAAAATGTCACCAATGCTCTGTTGACTCAGTAACTGCGGAGTTCCAAACTTCCTCTGGCATTATACCTGGCACAAAAACTGTGTGCCAGGAGCTTAGTGGAATGGGCTTCCATGCCTAAGCAGCTGCATGGAAGCCTCACATCATCAATGCCAAGTGTCGGATGGAGTGGTGTAAAGCACTTCGCCAATGGACTCTGGAGCAGTGGACATGTGTTCTCTGGAATGACGAATCACACTTCTCAGTCTGGCAGTCTGATGGATGAGTCTGGGTTGTGAGTAGAACTTTACCTGCCTGACTGCATTGTGCCAATTGTAAAGATTGGTAGAGGAGGGATAATGGTATGAAGATGTTTTTCAGCGGTTAGGCTAGGTCCCTTAGTTCCAGTGAAAGGAACTCTTAATGCTTCAGCATACCGAGACATTTTGGGCAATTCTACACTTCCAACTTTGCGGGAACAGTTTGGGGAAGGCCATTTTCTGTTCCAGCATGACTGTGCCTCAGTGCACAATGCAAGGTTCATAAAGACATGATTAGATGAGTTTGGTGTGGAAGAACTTGACTGACCCGCATAAAACTCGAACCTCAACCCAAACAAACACTTTGGAGATGAACTAGAACCAAGACTCAAATGCTTTTCTGGATGAATAGGCAAAAATTCCAACAAACACATTCCAAAATCTTGTGGATTGCCTTCGCATTAGAATGGTGGCTGTTAGTTGCAAAGGAGGATCAACTCCATATTGATATGGATTTAGAATGGGATGTCATGAAAATTCCTGTAGGTGTAATGGCCAGGTGTCCCTGTACTTCTGCTTATATAGTGTACATATGAAAACACCTTCCCACCGCTATGAGTGAATTTTTTTTTAACGGAAAAACTGAATGCTATTGGATGCTAATTTATGACATGCGTGTCAATTTTCTTGCTTCTTTGGCTAACAGTGAAGTGTATTCCACACCCTGACCCTCACCCTCATTAGAGTGCAGAGTAGCAATCCAGGTTATAGGAGCAGAGTGGCCACAGGTACTGTTGGTGATTGGCCTTTGGCCCACGGCACCAGCTCTACTGCAAGTGTTAGCGTGGCAGTCATAGCATGCTGGGGTCGATATGCAGCCACATGCACTTGGACAGGGCCATGCACAGACTAAGGGGAAAATTTGTGTGATCTGTTACTGAAAAGCCTCTTAGAATCTCAAATGGTGGGCACTTTCAAATGTTTGGGCAAAAGGGGCAGGTGTTCGGGCAATTTAAGCTACCACTGAGCAAGGTAGGAGGAGTCTTGGAAATTGTCTGTCATATACTTCCTTTTAGTGCTGTTAGTCAAGTAAGGGAACATATAGATCCTCTCCGGGGTAGACAGAATCCTCAAATGGAGACTTTGGGAATCACAGAGATGAGTCTGCAAACAGATTTGTGTTGAAATGCAGACATTGTATCTAACCACCATTTCAGCAAAAAGAGTTCATAAGTGCATGTATTGTTCTTGGCAGTGACTTTTTTTTGTTGTGTCATTTTCAGATGTATTTTCCAGGCAGGTGGGGGAAAAAAATCAATATATAAATCAGTATTGTGTGACCTTTCCGGTCCATTCTTTCAACTTTGCGTTTGACTGTGTAATGGTCAAAGGTGCCCATTGTACGTTTACGTTCTTGTCACACCGTACATTGGACGTCTTTGTTCATGTATAGTACAATGAGTGTTTCAGATGAGTGGATATGAGTGGCCAGGCTATTCCCTGACGCCCAGAGCAGCACACTCAGTAGCATCTGGCCTCTACTCTGTACATCTGCATATCTTTCTGCATTTTCCCGGATTCGGCCCACAAGGAAAGCTTTCCAGAGGTGAGCTGCTCCTGTGTTTGTTTATGCTCTTCTGTCCCCTGTCGGTGTTTAGTCTCATCCCCACATTCCCTATTCACCTTGTAAATCTGGTACCCAAACAGTACCCAAACGTAAACTCAATGAGCCATCCATTCTTTCTGTGAAAATCCATTTCTTGCCTTTTTAAATGAGGCAAATAAGCCACTCTTGCCTTCAGACTCTCTGATGAGCAGGTACATTCCATCAGTATATACCATGATGTTTGCTACTGCTAATACTTTTTAAAACAGTTTAGGCATGTTTGTAAATATTTTTTAAAAATTCCAGGTCCAGACCACAATTTGAAGTCCCCTTTTGCAATTTATCTGCCTCAGCAGTAGACCTCTGTAAGATCCAGACATTTGCTTGTAGTTTACTGCACAAATGCTCCTTTGTACATTTTGAAGACTTGAGGTTTGAATTTTTACAAGCTGGAGGATCATCTAAAACTGACCTTTGCCCCAGGCCACATCATGAAGTCAAAGGTCACCTCCGCGGGCACTACTTACTGTGTGTGCATGTCAGTGTTTACAGGAAGCTTGGATCCGGGTTGATGCAGCCATCCTTGGTGAGCTGTGACTAATGTGTAATTACTGGGTGGACAGAAAGTGGTTAAAAAGAAGGCTTAAGACTATGGTTGAAACTACTTTTATGACCGAAGACCAAATGACCAAATGCTCAACCTTTAAAGGACATTGGATGTGGTTTTTCTCTTGCCAGATTTAGAATCTCAAAGTTGCTGTACATTCTATTATCATATTTGTCTGCTAAAAATAGCTTAAACATACTGATTCTATTCTAACTTCAGCAGTTAGTATAGGAATATAGTACTTAAATTAAGACCTAGTATAATGCTTAATGTCATTTCAGTTTGTTTCATATAATACAACCCCTTCACGTACACAGTTGCTCCAAAAGGTTGCTCCTCCACACGAACTGGTACAGCTAAATTAAGTTTAATGCTGAAGAAAATTCTAAATAAAAAATGTAATGTAAGGTATGCAGTTCTGGGGTTCACATTTAGAGTGTGCTACTGTTTGTGCTCTATGCTGCAGTAGGATAAAGCATTGATGCTCTCTGTATTTGTCTCTCCAGATTAAGAAATGGGACACTGGTCCATACCCGGGGCGTTGTTGGAGGTAAAGCTTTACTGGGGCATACCCCCCCAAACCCACCCACCCGATCTAAAAATGTAAAGATTTGTTCATGAATGAAGGATTTTTTTTACTGGGGTACAGCTGATTAGTACTGGGGCACATGCCCCAGTAAAAAGGGCCTAGTGCTGCCCATGGTCCATACTTGGTCACTTTTTAACAGTCATGAGTCATGAGCGACTTCACGGCCATGGGCAAGGCTTGGCTAATCATGCTGCTGCCCTTTCACATCCTGTTGGTGGCGCTGGCGAGTGATGCCATGTACAGTGACGAGCACTCCAAGTTCACCTGCATCACGATACACAACACAACAGCTCTCCCTCTCACGCCTGCGTTTCTGGGTCCTCCAAATCATGCTGGTTTCCATGCCCTCCATCTTTTATGTCGTCCATGTGCTGAACAATATTGCCTGGGATGAAAAGCTGGAGATGGAGAGGGAGAAGGTTAAGGTTCAACAGCCTGCAGAAGTGGTGCTGGAGGGTGGAGGAGAGGCATGCCTACTTCAGACCCTCTCTGTGAAGAAATTTGGAGTCCCTGAGAGGAGGAGGAGTGTGTGAAGGAGGAAAAACAAAGAATGGGAAAGGACCTCACCCAGCTTTCCAGAAAGGCCCACATGGTTCTGCGATCCATCTTGGAGATTGCCATCCTGGTGGGACAGTACTATTAGTCTGGACAAGCATTTACAGAAAGTGGCTGTATGGGTCCTGTCTTTCAGTATTTAATTTTTGTTTTTATCGTACACGGTAATAATATAATTGATTTCTTAGCAGCTTTTATTATCCAGCACCAAAAATGAAAGTGGGGTTTAAAAAGGCACACTAAAACGAATAAAGGTAAAGATATTATTTTGTTTGGAGATAAATCTGTATATATTTTAATGTGAACTTGGTAACCAAGAATAACTTTTAACCTGCTTATCAGGAAACTAACAACTTTAGGTATGGAAATAATTTCTAAAGATGGCGGAAAATAATGTAGAAACACCCAAGGTTATGCCTCCTGTTGTCACGGTTGTGTCGAGATCGACGACCCATAATGCAGGCTGTACTTTCAAGGAACGTTTATTCCGGTAGACAGGACGGAACAGGCACAGGCACAGGCACAGGTACAGGTACAGGTACAGGTACAGGTAACGGCAAAACCATGAGCGATGTGTAGCAATACACATACATACACATACAACAATCAACAATGGGAACTACACACGGATCAACTAAATAGGAAGGACATCACGGATGAAACACGGGGCTGCTGGGCACAATCAGGAATACTCACGTGGGGAACAAGGGGCGTGGCACAACAGGATTACATGGACAGACCGTGACACCTGTCAATATTAGAACTTATTTTGAGTTGACTAGATTTGCAGTTTACCTGTTTTTAGATCATTTATATTTTAACTACATGTATGATTTTTCTGTCAAATTAGCCATATTATTTTTGTGTTGGGCCAGATTTCGCTTTGGAGTTTGGATTCGACAGAAGAAGATGTATAGTGGGAAGTGTAAGTACCTTTTACTACAGTTAACATGTTCCTAAGGAAATGGAGTTAAGTACTTTACTTTACTTTAGTACATTAAGTAATATTATTTGAAAAACCTGCAAAGATCCTATCTAGCCATCAAATGTTTCGCATAAAATGAAATAAACAAGCGTGAAAACCACATCAAAATTATTTCCAGATTGTTAATATGGCGTAAACACTTTATGGGAAACATTTCCTGGAATAACAATAGCAAAAGCAACAAAACATACAGGATATATAAGCCGAGCTTTATTTAGTAAAGGTCATAATTAGGTTTCATCCCTTTAACTTTAAATGTTAAACAATAATAATCTAAAGATGCTTAAATTATTTCTGCTATAAATTTTTACGTACAACAAATATTCTGGAACGTTCCAGCTGAGTTTATGTTCAGATAGCACCACAAAATACCACTTGTCCTTCTGGATATCTGTTTTCCAAGTTAAAAAATAACGAAACTTAATATCTAACGGAGACTCATTTCTATTTTTTAGAATAGTTTGAACATAATTTTATATGTAAAGTAGTTTTCAAATATATTAAAAAAATATATATTTGAGCGTTTTAGATTCATTGTTCAAGGTTTTGGTCGATCATTTTGGTTGCCATCTAGAACGTAAATGTTAGAAATCCACAAGAGGTCGCTGTTGGACAGCGTCAGACGCGGATGCTAGCCACGGTTTTACGTTAAGCACTCTCTGCTACCCAAATGCCCAAATGAAACCAGGAGAGGCCAATCATTTACTTAATTTATTGTCACAAATCACAATGTTGCAATTATACTGTTATACAAGACAAGAATTTGCACGCTGTGTACAAACAGTAATACAAGTATCTACATATTTTTATTGGTTTGTGACATTATGTGACATTTGTATCTATGCACTCACTCGAACGGTTTGATTTGTTACGGGGATTGTTTGA
>JAODKL010000101.1:1335221-1348803 GCA_026780765.1 Petrocephalus schoutedeni | reverse complement strand
CGGCTCGTCACGCTTTGCTGTTTACGGCGTGACTGTCAGCTTATGCGACGCCTCTTAATGTAAATGGAGCCTGCTGCGGCCACGCTGAATATTGCAAAGTGATTATTTATTCTTTACATTTTCAGTGGCTGCCTTTTATCCCATCCAGTTATGCTTTATTAATGAGACATTTTGCTGCTTCGTTCATAAATCCTTATAGTGCATCACGATCGTTATGCACCGCCCTGATCACTTATTACCTTTGAAATTATTGAGTTAATTATAACCTACTTAAATGAGGCACTAGACATCCTATCAGTTTATGCTTCTTGGTATTGTCTGCTAATGTATTTTCCTTAGCGGATACTTTTTTCTCAAATCCCAGTTTTACAGATCTATGTATTTTAAAGTAACATTAATAGAGAAAGTCAGATTATGGACACCTTACTTGGTTCCTTGTGACATTTGAAGCAGTAATCCTCCAAATTTGGCTTCCTATTTATTTTTTGTTCAATATGGAAGGGATAATTTAAACTGCAAGTAAACTGCTTTACTTTAAATGTCTGTTTCTCTCAGTTTGAAGGGGCTGAATAGTGGGTATAGTTTGTGTGTGTGTTCCCTTGTGTGCAACCACCATTCATAAACAATTTAAATGGGGCAGGTATTGCCAACGGCACACACAGCAGGCTTTGTAGTCCATTAATGGATTTATAATCGGAACACTTAAAGCTGATGGGTTTACAGACGAATTTTGGAAATATTTTTGCATTTTTGTCCCAACAGCCACTTCAGTTTTGAATGTCATGGATCCTTCATTATGCTGGTGGCATGATGCTAGCTTATTTTACAGCGTGCCCTTTCAGTGCTGTATTTCAGTCTTCTAGTTGAGCCTCTTGATGTGTGGACATGGTTCCACTTTTGTATGGAAGGTCAGAGTGAGCCTTATTGGCTGTCTTTTGTTTAGTTATTTTTGCTTTCTCCTAAGGTTGTCACACAGAACAGAGGAGGACACAAAGGCGTTTGACAGATGTAGCTGTATTCATTTGTGAGAATCAAGAGTGGGTTCAATAATTAATGGAGGAGGGGCATCAACATCAGATATTCTCTCTTCAATAAAGCAGTCTAGTTGATCTAGGGGATCCTGTGTGCTATTAACTACATTCCTCGCTTGATGGAAGCAGCCGTCTTTTTCTCTGAATTTGTGAAAGAGAACGATTGATTCATTTGTCTTTCCTCATTTTTCAGACCATTCATGGTCTTTACATTCATGTTCTATTGCGGGTCTGTGGGGAGGAATCTGATCTGATGCTATTAATCGAGCTTGTTTAGATATCGGGGATCTCCTGCTGGTGGGAACTGGCTTTTTTTTTTCTTCCAGTGATGGGACCCTTGACAGTTAGAGGAAGTGAGAATCTTAGCAAGGTCTCCAGCTTTCGTGACGTCTCCCACAACATTGTCGCTTGTCTGTCTATTGATACAAGGCAGGTCAAAGCCAAAGTTCCTTCAGGTCTCGTGATGGATTGCATGGCTGAGGAATGTGGTGTTTTTATATGTTGTTTTTTTTGGGGGGGGGGGGGATTTTGGCATCTTATGAGGTGCAGTATTTGTGTGCTTGTGTAAAAACGACTTTCCCTGTGTAATCCTGCTTATCTCCATTGTCATCTGTATTTTTGTTTGTCCTGATATCATAATGGTTTTTGTTTGTTTTTTGTCCTTTGAGTTTTTCCACCCATCCCAAATATCACCGTGTTCCTCCTCCCTTCTCCTCCCCCCCCCCCCTTTGCATCATGTGGTTCTGATGGCTCCTGACTTCAATTCCTAAATGTGCCATGAGGATTTGAGGAGCACTATTCTGGTAGTAGTCAGGCGAAAGCATTCCTGTCCTTGCATTACATTGAGAATGCCTTGATTTTTCTTTCCTTTTCTTTTTTGTTTGCTATTTTTCTTGATTTCTTTTTTTTGGGGGGGGTCAGCCTCACTGGGATGTAACAAGATCCTGGAATGTGTTACCCAAGCCAAAGTTGACTAATGTTCTTCTGTTGTTATGGAGAACATATTCCCCCTATGTTAAGTTAATTGTCCCTGGTGTGCTAATTAAGGGTGAAAACTTTGTAATGCACTTGAGGAGGGGTGCATTTAAAAGGAATTTTATATGTAAAGGCATTTAAGAATACTTTTGGTTGCGAGTCGGCCTTTATGTTTATGTTCATCTGGGGAAGAGAGAAATGATAATGGAATTAATTTGTTTTATCCCTCTGAGAAATATATGTCCGCTCCCTCATCCTTTGCTGTGCGAATGACTAATGTAATTTGTAATCTAATATCATAGTTTGCTTACTCCATAAGAGATGTCAAGGCTGAATTAATTTACTGTTTCCATTCTTTAGGGTGCTTAAACTGGTGGATGCTTAACCCCACTTGGATGCTACAAGAGACCTGGAGGTTGCTTCAGACCCTGTATGGAAAGACCCTCTTGCCGTGAAGGAACCCGTGTTGACGCTTCGGGAGCTCTCTGTGGAGTGACAAAAGATGTTCAACCTGATCAAGAAGGACAAGGAGAAGGATGCGGGGAGGAAGGAGAAGAGGGACAAGAAGGAGCGGATGTCGGCGGCGGAGCTGAAGAGCTTGGAGGAGATGAGCATGAGGAGGGGGTTCTTCAACCTCCACCGCAGCTCCAAGCGGGAGTCTAAGAACAAGCTGGAGATCTCCAATCCCATCCCCATCAAGGTGGCCAGCAGCACCGAGCTCAGCCTGACCGACATCGACTCAGACAGCCTCAGCAACCGGGGTAGCATGATCCTAGACATGGGCCAGCTCAGCGCTGCCAGCTCCAGCGACGACCTCAAGGGGGAAGTGGCCCACGACGGCCTGCGGGGCTCCGTCAGGGAACGGGCAGCGCGCTTCGGCTCCCTGGCCAAGCAGAACTCGCAGGTGGGGCAGATTATGAAGCGCTTCTCCTTTTCCCAGAGGAGCAAAGAAGAGAGTCCCTCGGAGGGCTCCACGCCGTCGGGGCAGAACTCTGCGGCCCCCTCCCCGCAGGTGGAGGCCAAGCTCTTTGATCCACAGCGCAAGCAGAACCTCCAGCTGCAGATGGCCGATTGGGTCCCGTCAGCGAAGAGGGTTAGGATCCCAGAGGTGGTGGACAAGACATTTGCGGCCGACCTGCGGTTGCCGCCTGTGGTGCCTCCCCAGACCCCCGAGGCGCGGGAACTGGAGCTCCAGCGCCGCAATACGGGTGACTTTGGCTTCTCCCTGCGCCGTACCACCATGCTGGACCGCGGCGCCGACGGCACCGTCTACCGCCGCGTGGTCCACTTCGCCGAGCCCGGTGCCGGGACCAAGGACCTGGCGCTGGGGCTTGTCCCGGGCGACCGCCTGGTGGAGATCAATGGACGCAACGTAGAGAGTAAGACCCGGGACGAGATCGTGGAGATGATCCGGCAGTCGGGAGACTCGGTGCGGCTGAAGGTGCGGCCCATCCTGGAGCTGAGCGAGCTGAGCCGAAGCTGGCTGAGGAACAGCGAGGGGCTGCGCAGGGAGGCGCTCGATGTAAGTACCCTCCACCTCCTTCTCCCCAGTAGCCGACATTAGCGCTTAGCAAGGAAGCCTCTGGGCTGGGTTTGTGCCGACTTCCTTGCTTCACCTCGGCGTTGCATTCCGCCAGAAGCCTCTGGAGGATCTGGGCGATTGTCGGCGTTGAAGGTTCTGCAATTCCTCCCTTAGGGTAGCTGTCCTCTCTGAGCAGCACGCGCCTCTTGGTGAATGCGACGGCCGCAATCCCCCGGCTTCCCTTTCTGTCGCCACATGTGGTTCTCTTGCAGGTTCTGGTTCTTAATGCCGAACACTCTCCCGCTCTAGGTCTCGAGGAACGTGATGAGCTCTTGGCTGAACGTCCTTCGCGATCTTGTCGTGTCTGTGTTTTACAGGCCCTCTGTAATCTCTGCATCCAATTGTTGGACATCCGTCAGAGCTGGGGAAGAGCTGTGTTTCATCTTTACCCCCACGCACACGTGACCGGCCCCCCCCCCCCCCCCCCCAAAGACTTCAGCCAAAATACTCCCACTTTCTGGTTATTTTTATCACTGGTCCCCCTTCCTCTTCCCCCAACTGATGGTTTGATGTCTTGTCAGTCTTTTGATGGTTGGGGTGGCCCAGGGACAAAGACAATAGAGCGAAAACACAAAATGGGCCACAGATCTCCGTATCGCTGTCTAACCCGTGCTTTAAGAACAGCAGGTCTACTCGGACTTGACGCAGATAACGCTTCACCTGTGTATCTTGGAGAAACGCAAACCTTCCTGGAAGTGTCGTAATCTCAGTGCAGTGGTAAACGCCAGTGCTTGTTTACATGTCAAATTCTTTTTTTTTAAGTTAGGTCGGGTAAAGGTCACGTCAGAAGGATGTGGGTCGTATCTGCTTCTCGTTCAGTGGTTTTGGGGTTATCTGCTGTGGGTATGGGTGGGGATCAAGCTGTTACTCGCCCAGAAAGGCAGTTAAGCAGAGTAGAACTATTACCGCTCTCAGCTGCCCGCCCGCCCCCACAAGGTTAAATCAGAAAGATACTGTTGCATGTTATCTTTTATTTTATGGTTGGCTTCCTTGTTGGATTGTAGATAATAGATCCCCGGAGCAAGTGGAATAGTGTGTGTGTGTGTGTTGTCGTTGGCACGCTCGTTAGCCATGGGCTGTCTTCCCCATGTCACTGTAACTGGCTGAACGTGACGAGCAGCCGCTGCGATTGAAATGCTTTGGCAGTTGCATCGCTGGGAGGGTTTCCTGCCGGGGGCCCTGCCTTTCCACACGCACTGTCATGGAGCACTCCGTCTCGCCAGCAGTGGGGTTTTGGGGGTGCTAAATGGCTGAGGGTTGACATTTTCATCTCTTGTTTGTCATTAATATTGTTTTTAATATTATTTATTCAGTGATTTTTTTTTTTCCCTTCTCAGTCATTTTTAATCGTTTGTTTAGCCAGATTTTTCAGTGTAGTAATTTAGGTTAAGTGCCTCTCTCTGTGGTATGTTGGGGGTGGGGGGGTTCATATAGGCAAGCCATGGGATGATGGTTTGCCTAGGCTGCGTCTGGCCCCCACGTGGAAGCGCTGCACCAGGTTTGTGGTTGAGGGGGGTGGGCACTGGGGTCTGGGTGGGAACCCCCTCCTCAGCCTCTAATGAAACACAAAACGGCAATGTGCAGATTAGGTCACCCTGAGACAGGCGGGTGGGGGGGACGGTCTTCACACGCAACTGTCATCTACATAGTCAGTGCCCTCAGGGCTGTGACCTCATGAAAACACGACCGCAGATGCATTCCAGCTCCTGACCACAGCTGGACACTGGCTGTTTGACGCAGCCCTGTAAAGGACTTGGCATTTAAAACAGCATTGGGAGAGGAGTGTATATGCAAACCCCCCCCCCCACACCCAAACTACAGACAGTAAGCTGCCATAAATAAGTACAACTAAATTAGACTCCAGCTAAACACTGCTGCTTCTGTTCTGTGGTAGCTATTAACTTTGGGCAATACGATTCCCCCAAATCCTTTACTGTGACGGACTATAAATACATCTCGTAATGTGGTCGCTGCGGCGGTGTGCCAACAGGGAGCAGATTCAGTGGGGCTGGGGATCAAACGATGCCAGGGGGGTGTCTGTGGGAATAGGATGCGGATCCGACCCCCTCGTGCGGCAGCGCAGTCGCCGGTCTGGACAGGACGGGACGGGAAGGCCACTCCACTCGTCTTGTGTTTCCGAGAGAGGAATCCTCCCTATGTGGGCTGGCGTGTTCTGGCATTTTCCGTGAGACAGAAAGGACTTTTATGGGGGGCATGTGAGATTTTAATTCTTCCCTTGTCGTGTCTCTGGTTCAGTTTTCCTTGCTGTTGCGAGGACAGCCTCAGGACCCACATTATTCCCCAGTCATTAAGGTGCGACCCTTAGTTTACCTGTTTTATCCTTATTTATTTTGGCTGAAATGGGCTGATAGGGCACTGGCAGTAAAACTAAAACGCTTTTAGGATGACATTATGCGTTATTCGCCGCCACAGTAGTCTGGCATTACAAATAATTTCTTTAACCACACAATCTGTGGCCCAATGAAAAAGTTTCTGTGACCTACCGGTTGAGACTTACTGTCCTTGAGGACAAAGATAGACCTACTTCATTTTTATATGTTTTTATAAGTTTTATGGTTAAGTAAATTAAAGCTTTGGTGTATTTTGAGAGACGGCTTAAGCTAATCTCTCACAACAGTGAGCTTTTGTGGACTGAAGTATTCGTGCTGAAATCTTCTTGATGGGCCATTGTTGCTTTGTTTTTGTAAAAAGTGTACGGAGACACTGGCGCCCTCACCTTCCGCATTCCGGAAGCGTTCCGCTTTTGTTCTCCTGCTGCACAGACGCAGATGAAGTCTGTTGTCGGGAAATTTTTCTTAGGAAGCCGGCATTCCTTTGTGCTCTTCCTAGCTCCACGTGGGCAGCCGCGGGGCGAATTCCCGCAAATCTGCGCGAGTGTGTCGTAATCCGCTGGCCGTTGGGAGCCTTGGGGGCCGCGGCGGACAAGAACTCGCCCAGCTGTTAGGTATTAAGAGAGTCGTCAGCTGGATGCAGCGATTTTTTTACTCGTCTGCGTCTTGGAGTTTTTATGAGCTGTGGCAAGAGGCCTCCACTAATCGGATTCAGTGACGTGTGGCCTGGAAATGCACGTCGGCTCTGGCGGGTGATGTCTGTAGCTCAGTCAAGAAGCAGAATCTGGTTTGGTTTTACATGGGACATCCTGTAGCACTCAGTCGCACACATCCCTCCATGGCTGTGTCTGACCCCCCCCCCCCCCCCATACCTTCTGTTCTGATACCCAGTCAGTGGTGCCCAGAGAGCCTCAACGTGGCCCCCCTAGGGTCTTCCGCAAGGTGGCACCCAGCGTGGTGTCCAGCAGGGTTTGGGTAGCCAACCATTTTGAGGGGGTCTTCTGTACATGCATGTGCGTGATTTATGTGCCTTGTCACCCAGTCTTCTGCTGACCTGGTGAATGTGGACCACATGAAAGGAGAATCTGCTGGGAGATGGATGGAGATGAATGATTCCTGCCCTTCATCCCCCAAATGACCCCCATTAAGCCACTCTGTCCTCAGATCCAGGAGCTGGCAGTGGTCGGGCTGACCTTCCGCTCACATGACCGGTGCAGACACTGTCACCTGGAGCTCACCTGCCCCCTGCAGTCTCGCACAGCCGTGAGCCGAGAGGTTGTCTCCAACGTGCATGGCGGGCACAAACCCCAGTCTCTAAGGGAAACTCTGGTGAATCGGCGGCTGTCACTAGGATGAATGGTTTCGTAGGGAATTGGCACGGAAGTGCGCAGTCGTTAACGTGGTATTTCCCTGTGCCCATTGACACATGTGTGACTGGCTCTACCCTGCCGTTTGACATCATGTTAACCTTTCATGACAAAATACTCTCACAGTGGTTACATTTCAGATGGATCGATCCTAGTCACCCTTATTCTCTTAAAAACGCCACACAGCCGCCTATCTAGTATCACTCTAGTAGGCCTGCCCAAACCAGCTGGCTCCAGCTCCTTATTTTCCCATGATGTGTCGTAGCCTCCAGGAACCGCCAGTGCGTTAGGTCAAGAATGAAGGCGTTCTGGTGGGGTAGGGGGGGCTTTAGGGGAGCGGGGGCGGGCTGGAGTGTGTGGGTCCTCTATTTATAGACCCTGAAGGTTTTTTTTTTCTTTCTTTTCTTTTTTTTTTAAAACCACGAAGTCCAATTTAGTTTGGCAGGCCAGAGCGTGCAGACATTCCTCCTCCTCCTCCTCGGCTGAGGAATGCACGCGGGTCCTAGGCCCGGAGCGCGCTTCAGGCCTGCCAGCTAGCAAGCACCTTTTCGTTTTGCTTTCCCTCTCTCTCTCTCTCTCTCTCTCTCTCTTTTTTGATTTAAGATGCCGGGAAGAGACCAGACAGAGAGGAAAGGGTCCCTTCTCCCTCACAGAGAACGTGGCGAGGAAATCGCGCAATGGCTTTCAGGAAGGGCGGTTTCCGGGCTGACGACTCCATGCTTCGGGGGCAAACGCGTAAACACTGTACAGTGACACTGAGCTGGGGGCAGACACGCTGCGATTCTCATCACCGACTGTATCGGAGGCGGAAGCTGGGTGTCGAGTGCTGTTTGGCTCTGCTGCGGGCAGCGTGACAGCCCGTTGTAGGAGCTGTATGGCCGCGCCCAGGATGCTGTCATCCCAATCAAATGACCTTTTACTGCATGGTAAAACATTTGGGGATAGGCAGGAGGTCTCGCTTAATTGGCAGACGGGTGGGGTTTCCATAGCGATTACCTCCAAGGAGATGCTGACCAGAAGGATTAGTTGAGGAAATCTCCAACCACGGCTGAAATGGGTGGGGTCCACTAAACTCGTATGTATTCATGGGGGCAGGGAGGACGGGCCAATCCTGAGGGTCCCACTTCCCTTTGCTTGCCGGATAAGGCATATATGGTTTGATTTGATTCCCAATACAACTTTATTTGGTACATAAACTTTCCCCTAGTCAGCAGGGGCATGCTGAACAGTTTTGACTACGGGGTACAACTTGAAAAGGGGTCCTGTTCATTACTGGAGTGCTAATTGTCTACTCTCTACCCTCCTGATTTTTGCATCCGTGCCTTTGTGCACATGTGAGTGTGTGTGTGTGAGAAAGGGGGTGTAACTATGGCGCAGAGACGCTGCAGTTTATGGCTTCCCATTCCACTCTCTTCCTGCTCGCTGTGGGGGTGGGGGTGAGAGACATGTGAGACAGGGTCCGCACAGCTGCCTGCCAGATGCAGGTGCCCACGTCACATTTCGCTTCATGTGGGCACACTTGCGCAAACAAAACATGTTCCCATGTTCCCGCATGTACACTTGCGGGCTGCGCTCCTCACAGACTCCCCCTGGAATTGCAGGAAGGGTATTGGCAACCTCCTCGCTGGCTTGACGCTGCTGGAAGGATGTGGTGTGGTACCCTGAAAGACGAAGTGATGGCTGCGAGATGTTGCCTCCGCATTAGGAGTGAACCATGGGACCCCAGACCACAGTTTGGTCTGCAGCAGGCCCTCCTGAGGCCACCTCTGCAAAGCCTGCTTTGAGGCATGGAAAGAAGGTCGCTAGACCTGCTATGGTGGCTATATGGTGCCGTTTACCCAGAATGCACTGTTGCTTGGAGTGCTTGTCACGTTTCCTTGCCAGTAGCTCTGGTTCTCAGGAATGAGCCTAGTGCCATACCCCGCCTAATTGCCTGCTCCCGGACCTCTCCGCACCAGGGACGGCGTTGTGCCGCACGGTGTTTTGGCTTTGTCCACATGATCACACTAGCCTCCATTGTTTGCTTTCTCTGCGTTGGCAGCCATCTGTGAGACATTAATCTGTTGCCCCCCCCCCCCACTAATCCCCTCTGTGTTGGGTAACATCGCTTTTTTTGCTCTGACCGGTCGTCAGACGCATTTTGTTCAATTCAGACCACCCCCATTTATTTATTTATTTTTACCCCCCATCCCCCTCCGGTATTTCCACTACCTTGGCACAATCACCCTGCAGCCTGGGAGCAATTTTCTCATACAGAATATTTTAATATGCAAATATATGTAAAGCGGTGAAGGATGGTCAGTCCACACCCTGAATTCAGGCAATTCCCCTAGCCGAACCTGCTTGTGAAACCCGGCATCTTGAAGGGGAGAGGTTTGCTGCAGTGGTGTGATTAGCATGGGTGTAGGAGCACCGACTCAGCTTAACCAGGAAGTATTGCGTGTCGTTAATTAGCCTGTTCTTACGATATCCTCATCTCATCATCTCCGCATACTTCTTTGCGGAATCCGTCGCTGCCGCCGATCCCTCTCCAGGCCCGCGACGTTTGCGCTTTCCGGATGTTTGCGTTTGAAGTCCGCCTTCCGGGTTCCCAAATCCTGCCGTTTTGTTTAGCCACTACATCTTTTTGTTTGTGTTCGCCGCTCTAATTTTGTTTATTTAATTTGCTTTGCCACATTTGTTCTGTGTTTTAACTCCTGGAGTGCCGCACTGCGTGGGCCGGGATCAGCTGGCCCAGTGGACCAGCCTGGTATGTGCAGCTTTGGGGCTGCCGTCCCCTGATTCCGAGCCCCACATACACTTCCTGTGCACGCGTTCACGCTCACACCCAGCCGCCCATGCGTGCCGTACCGCTCCCGCCCCCCTTTCTATACCTCACACCCACGCCGTGTGTGTTACACTTGGACCTCACACTGTTATTTTACTCTCGCAGAGTATGGGCTCCGTTACCAACGCGATCCTGATCAGTTTGGCACAGAAACGCATTGAAACCTCAGCATTTATGATCTTTGAATGTTGAAACTCCGTAGCTCACCAGCCCCCACCCCCCGACTCCAGTCAAACCACACTTGACTGACTGTCGCTTTTACCCTTTTCATTTATAGTGCATTTCAGTTTTATTTTGATTATTTTTTTCTCTCTCCCTGGATTTATTTCACGATAACAAACATGTAAATCTCATCTAAATGTGATTGCTTTTCTTCCATGATGTAGAAGCAACAAACCTTTCTCAAGTTCCTCCTCCTGCTTGCTTGTTGTCTGTGTGTGTGTGTGTGTGTGTGAGGGGGGGTGGAGGGTGGAGGGGTTGGGTATATATTGTGAATTCTTTCTTCTTCATACGCACATGATCCTCTGCTGTGGATGCCTCCCCCAGCACCCTCTCTGATGAACTCCCCTCCCTCTTTAAGGTCCAGCCTCATCAGCTTTTTCTGTTCTGTTCCCTAAAAGAAGCCCACAGGTTGAACGCGATTGGTTAGCTTTAGAGAGTCCGGCTGTCGTACCACAGCTTCTGATTGGTTCTGGTGGCCTTTACGATTGCTCAGTGTCAGCATTCTGTGCCTGTGGCTTAGAGGGACTCCCGCAGCACATGCAGTCGGCTTGTTTTACCGAATTCCAGAAAACTTGTTCCATTGTTTAGTTACAGATATGGGAATGTGGCTTTTGTATACTTTTTTTCTAAGGACGATTCAGTGAAATACGACATGTGAAGAGTTCGCAGAATGTAGTAGCTAGTCGTCTGGAATCAAATTGAATTGTCCAGAAATAGAATTTGAAGAAGAGCCTTAGTTCCAGCTGTAAGCAAAAGCACAAGGCTTATTCCATCAGCCTGTGAACACGCCATGAAGCTTAAACTGAGTGTTTTTTGTCGGACCCAAAGCCGGGGCCCATCTGGGTCCTTCTCGGAGCTGGCACAGCACGGCTTCCTCCCGCATTGTGTTGGAAATGGACGCTTCATTCCACAACTTCCTCTACAGGCTCTGGGGGGAGGGGAGGGGTTTGGTGCAGCGGTGTGATTAGCACGGGTGTGGGAGCACCAGGACTGCCGTGCAGGAAGCAATCGAACTTAACCGGGAAGCCCTGGCAAGGATTGGGCGGCCTACTGGGTCGTGCAGCACCTACTGCTGTCCAGCCTCTGAAACAGGCGGCTTTACCGGAGCAGCCGGCTTCCCTATGCATGTCGTGATAACGGCCAGGAAGGGTCGTATCTCCTGGGGGGGGGGGACTGTACCTCGTCTTTCAGCAGCATATCCTTTGGGGGGGTGGGGGGGGGCTGGACCAGCCTTCGGTTATGCGGTGGCTAAGCACAGCTCCTTTGCGCGGTGTCGCTTTCCTCTGGAGGAGGGCTGATTCCCCTCTGCCGGTGTGAAAGTGAGCAGCACCAGGCTGTCTGCGGCCTCTCGAAACAGAGGCCGTGTCTGTCAGCCCCCCCCCCCCCCTGCCTCGTCTCAGATCTCGCCGATAACTCCCATCTTTTAAGGCTCCTGCAGGAATCATCCAAAGATTGGTCTTCTCTAATCTGACATTAAAAAAAAAAAGAACAAGTGTTTGTTTTGAAGGGGGTTATTGATGACATTGTATGGAAGAGGAAAAAAACATCAGGGTTCCTTTTAAGGCTTTTATCTTCACACAGAGCTCAGTGAGTGACGTCTAGATGACTGTGGCTGACAGGGTATAAAGGGGCGTCCTTTGCAGGTCGGAACGCTGCTTATTTGCAGAGCACATTATATGCCGAAACTCTCTGTTCCTAGCAGTAGTTTGAATGACTCCAGCTGGGTTTCCTCCCTAAACTTTTTTTTTCTGGTATTTATGGAATCTGCTTTGGGACAAACATCGTGCTTCCTGACCGGGTCCCTGGGGGTGGGGTGGGATGAGGCTTGCTGGTGGACCAGTTGGGGCCATGTAGGACAGGAATGTGGTTTGTAAAAAAAAAAAAAAAAAAAAAAAAAAAATTTACCCGTCCATCCATTTTCTGTATCTGATTGTCGGACTCAGTCTGAGGAGTCCAGAGCCTGTGGGTTCAAGGCAGGGAACAAACTAGGATGGGGCCTAGGATGCATCACAGGGTGCACTCGCACTCCTAGGGACAGTTTGGCAAATTATTTTAACCCCAGTATATTTTTGGACTGTGGTGGTGGGGGGGGGAGCCTGGCGTACCCAGGGAAAACCCCGCAATGACATGAGGAGGGCATGCAAATTCCACACATTAATTAATCACCTTCACATGAAGCCTGGTCCCAGAGGTGTGACCGCGGTCCCAGTGCTAACCGCTGCAGCTCCATGTCGTATACCCTCCTGGTGAAAGGCTCGTTAAATGGACAGATCTTCACTTAATTAATGTTTTGTATTAAGTTGGCAAGGTGTGCAGTGGTGGCAAGAATTGCGTCGGATAGTGTAGCTGTGTTTGGCTGCATTCAGTCATTTTCGCATAATAATATGACGTGCTGCAGTATGAGATGTCAGTGTCAGGGAAATTGTAGTTTGGTTGTATCACGGTTTGGCTTTTTCTTAGTTAGGAAGCAGTGTGGCCGTGCTGCTGTAGCCCTGGGTTGCCGGGCTGCCGTCTGCTTTGATTCCCTATTCAACCTCTGAAATTTGATGTCATCTGCAAGGTTACGCCAGCTTCCTCTCTCAGGTGCTAGGATGCTGCTTTTTCCATTCAGCAATTAGGCTGGTGGTTAAAAATGGAATGAGATGACTGGACTGGAATAAACAAGAGGCAGACACCTCGGGGAACTCCAGCCTCTTGGAATGGCGGTACTTCCTCTCAGGATGGAGCTTTCGTCGATGTCGTGAGAACATATTTTTGTTCCCTGTTGACTGTCCAGCTGTAGTCGACCCTCGCCCACCGGCTGCTTGCTCCTAGACCACCGCTTGCAGCCCTTTCCCCTGAGTTTGTGTTCCCCGTTTTCTCATCCTCCTTACCCTGGGGAGTTGGTCTTCTCCAGCTTTTCCACTCAGTGGTCTTCTCGTAGGTTTACTCGTTGGCCCAATCCCATACTCAGCCCAGTCCCATTCTCCACGCTTATGGACCTGAAGACTTTGAGGCAAGTTCCCCACGAAGTCCTTGAGGGCTTCGGTCCGTCTCACTCTGGAATTGCAGAGTGCGCGAGGGCTCCCTCGCAGGCTTCTTGAGCCCTTTATGGGCACGTTCCCTAAGTCCACATATTCTGCAGGTTTTGCCCAAGTGGAATTACTCGCAGTTCATAGCCTTGTGAAGTGAATTATGGGGCTGCCCTGAAGCATAAACAGCAAACAGTTTCTTGTAGTTTTTAAGAG
>JAODKL010000101.1:1324137-1335121 GCA_026780765.1 Petrocephalus schoutedeni | reverse complement strand
GTTCATAGCCTTGTGAAGTGAATTATGGGGCTGCCCTGAAGCATAAACAGCAAACAGTTTCTTGTAGTTTTTAAGAGTAAATTGATTAATAGACCTTTACCTCTATAGGGCAAGATCCTGGAAGAACGTTTACATTAGGCTGTTTGTCCTTGGCCATGAAGAACATGCCAGTCGTAAAGTAGAGTCCCAAACCCCAACATGTTTTGGTGTCATCGTAGTAACCTTGAAAGGTGTTGTCCCATTCTGAGCCCTCACAGCCTCTCTCGCTGAAACACTTACCAGGTGGCATTAATTAAGTCTGTGAAGGGCTGCACTTGGGCCTTTAGGGGGGGCTGGGGGTGTAGCGTTGAATGACTTACAGTAGCAGGAAGGGTTACGATTTGTGTGCTTCCTGGGATTTGAACCTGCGACCTTAGCATTTTTAGCATAGTGCTCTACTTGTTGAGCTATTCCAAAGCTTCTGCCTCACGCTCCTGCTCTCCCTCCCTGTCTGACTGTCTGCTTATCATGACATGTGTGTGCCTCTCTGGCTAGTAAATCATGTCTGCATTACAAGACCCCCCCCACCCCGGTTCTTTCTCACCACGTCCCTGTGAGGTCATTCTGCCAGCCAGTGAATTTTGTGTTGAAGGATGAGGTGGGAGTGTGCGTGTTTCCACAACGTTGGCTATTTGTAAATCAGAGCGAGGTGTCCTCCCTTACACGCATACATACCGCTGAGCGATGTTGGCTGATAAGTGCAGGCTTTCTGATCAGCCCTCTTTCTTTTAGACGTGTGTTTTTCGATTGTACCTGATATTTATTACTGAAGTACATGTGCTGCCTGGTTTCCCTCCAATATATCCGCGACCTCTCTACAGGAAATACATCATCGCCAGGCCCTGAAACAATTCTGTGGTGCCATCAGCAGTGCAGTATAAGCCAGGCCATTGACTGGAGAAGCTTGGAATGCTTGTGGCTCTTTTGGAATTTATGGAATTGCAAAGCGTTTAATTTTTGTACTGGACCAAGGTTGTACTTGAATGTTATGTGTGGACCATCCGCTGCCAAAGCTGTTATCAAGTTGTTCCTTCCTTAAGTGGGTCATTACCTTTTTTTCTTTAAGTTGTGGGTCTGTGCACCTTTATGGAAGCAAGAGCCTTGAGTGCCTAGTTGAGATGCCTTGAGTCCTGGTGCCACTGTTTTTTATTACTGGGAGAATGACTCTTTGTAACCCAATTAAATAATTTAATCTGAGCTAATTTGCATTTTCTCTGCAAATTGAAGGTGTTCAGGATGAACATGCTGAATAGAATGGGTTCTTTTTGTTATCAGATGCTTCTCGGAGTTGCTGTGGTTTGCTGAGATTGTGATTTTGATCAGGGGTTGGTGTGACTACAGTGGGGTTTTGGAGTGGCTAACACTCCTGGTGACTCATGTTTGTAGCCTTCTGTGGTTCCTCATACCCCTTTCTTTGCTGGCAGACATTTTGTTTTCCCCATCTTTGAGAAGTTGGGGGATCCTGAAAGGAACATATCTGCACTTTCAAGAGGTGGAGTGTGATTGTGAGTAACTAGGAAGTCATAAGAAGGGAAGACGGCAGATGTGGGGTGTACGGATGGCTCTGTGTGCCTGACAGCCGCACCCTTTAGGCAACCCAGCCCTGCTTTATCAGCGGAATGTATCCGTGACCTTTTGAAAGGACCCAGCCTGTCATTTCAGCAGCAATTGACTGTCTCTGGGTGGTATCAGTGCCTTTGGGTTTTAGGTCTTACTGCAACACTGGGCAATGATCAACAATGCTTTTTATTGCTACGTGACGATGGAGTTCTTGTGCGGTGCTACCTTGCTCAACTGGTGGGTGACGATGCAGGCTTGCACATGCCTGTCTGGCATCTATTTCATAACCTTCTCCCAACCCTGTGCTGGAGGCAGGAATCGTTAGCCATGGAATCCCTCCCGACTCTTTCTGGAACAAACCATTAAATCAGTTCATCGATCTTTCATAACAGTTCATGCAGTATGGGATCTCCACGTGCCTGGAGCATATTTTAGGAAGCAAGGGGCATGAGACTGAAGCCTGACAGAGACGCCATTAAATCTCGGGATAGCCCCAGACATCACTGTTGGAAGGTGAAGACCTCGACTGAATCTAAGATAATGTTAGCATTATGGAATACAATCCTGTGTCTTTTACCTACTAAGCCCAGCCCCCAGTATTACACAAAGGTGCTTTCGGGTTTTTCTTTCTTTTTTGAGAAGCTTATCTTATCGTGATGATGACCCAGGGAGATCACCTGCCTGCTCGCTTATTGGAGGCTTACAGTGATGGCCGTGGCCTGGCCCAAGTGTGTTGCTTGTTTTTAAGTCACGTAGTACTTCTCAATGCATTATCTGGTAAACCGTGTTAAGTACAGTCTGCCAGTCAGGCAATCACTGCTTAACCCACAGGAAGCTCCCGATAACATCGTGGGGGGCAGCATGGGGCACCAGAGATTAAAAAGATCCATAAGAGACCTTCTTACGGTTTTTAAAGATGGATGCTTTTTTTTTTTTCTAGATTCAAGGCAACATTGCAACAAAACATTAATAAATATGTAAATGGCCATCACCAACTATTTGTTATTGGTGCCACATAGTGAATTTTGAAAACTTACATTAAGTTATGACTTTAGATTTTATTAGACATTTCTGGTGCTTTAGTGGGAGTTGGAGGAAATGGTTGAGCAGCTTGTGGCCTTTCATACACAAAGTGTTTTCCTCTAATTTTTGCATAAAAATGCAGAACGTAGGCTATGGCACAAGACGGATCCCTCTTTCCCATTGTGGGAAGGATTGAGTGCTGGGGGAAGAGCCAGCAGTCCAGGAATATGAGCTTGGTTGCCACTCTCTATCCATGCTCATTAACCAATGGCTGACCCTGTCTGACAGCTTTCAACCAAATTAAAGAGTGCCTTGGAGGCGAGTAGAGAGACTTACGTGTATGTGCACCTTCGCTGCTCCCTTGAGGAGCTGTGCCTCTGGGTGATGTGTCACGTCAAAGGAGTGGAGGAATGTGTTTAATTGCTCGTTGAGTCCCTGCCACAGTGACGTTGGAGTTTTCCTGTCCATGAAAAGCAAATTCTACTCCAAAATGTTTGGAGGTCATTACTGTTAGCATTTACAGACCTCCTTTTGTAAGCTTTACAGCATGGATTATTTGTCATAATCCCCAGAAGGCGATGGACACCGTGCAATGGGTGCAGTCACTTGTATAGAGGTTGATAATTACTGAGACGGGTTATAGAACAGCAGGAAGATAACGGCGTGGTTTTACTGCAGCAGCCATATGCTGCCTGGCTTTGCTGGTGTGCACTGCTCGTTTTCTTGGTTGACAAGGAGAAATATTTTTGTGTCCACTGAAGGCTTAGGCACTCTACCCATGGGTGCTTTCATTAGCTAAAGTTGTGTAATTGTGTAATGCAATTGTGTAATGCATGGAAAATTGGGTTTTAGTTAATTGAGATTGAGAGTTTTGCGCATTTTGATGCCCCTAGTGTTAAAATGATGGTACTGCACAAAAGACTCTCTATGGTCATATTAATCTGCATTGTCTGGAGATTTCCGTACATCACTCTGTGAAGTCATTCACTGGGGTCCAGTTTTTCACCCGGTGGCCTGGCATGAGTGACCGGGGGTGTCGAGCTTGGGGCAGTGGGCACATACTGTAACTAAGCCCCCTTATATAAGCAGGATGGAAACCCATTCCCCCCCGCCTCATCCCAGCTCCAGCTGCTGCTACACAGGGTGGCGGAAGCAGCCGATGTCCTTTCTGTTCTCAAGCACTGGCGCCCCCCGGTGGGTGCTTCCGTCAGCTCGCCGCTGCGGCCTACACTTCTGTACTCTGGCTCCCGGCCTGGCTGCTTACAGGCATAAAGCGGCCATAGCGGGCGGCCTGGCCGTCTCTGGCGGAAGCTGCAGAGCTTGGCTCTCAAATAAATAAGGTCTCCTGTGTTTATTTGGTAACAGGCACTCAGAGGCTGTCTCCTCAAGGGGATCAGGCCCCCGGGACCATGCCGGCTTTTGCTCTCCGGGCGGATGCGGCGGTAGGAACGAAGGCAGATGAGGGCGGTCGAGTGCCGCAGACGTTTAAACAAACAATGAACAAACGCTGCTCGTTTTTGTGCTGCGTCCGCATCTGCGTCTGCTCTTTTTTAGCGTTCTGAGAATCATCTCCGTCACCAGGGCCTCTATATATAAAGTGCCTGCATATTATATAAAGACATAAAGAATGCGGTACCTGATTTCCCATTCCCCGAAACCACGCGTACGTACGATTCTCTGGGTGGTGTGCCGAAATGGCACCATTAATCTGGGGGGCTGGTGGCTGGTTTCTCTGCAGTGGGTTTGGCGTAGTGTTTGGGGAGGGGGGGGGGCTGGCCCGTCCTGGCGACTCGCTGCCTGGAATGTTCCGTGCAGTTCTCTCCTCTGCTGGGCAGCGAAAATGGGATGCTGCCGGTCATGGGTTCCGAATTTTGGATCTACGCCCCTGTCATTGAATGCCTGTGGGTTTTCCTTTTTCTATTTTTGAACAGCCAGTGGCAGTTCATTGTGTTAGGTGAGGGCAGGTTAGAGAAGGCCCTGTGGCGTGTTCCCTGTGCACTTCAGGTCTGGTTTCCATTGTATCTGGGGGTTCTTTTACGTGTGCGTGTGTCTGTGAGTGTGTGTCTGTGCATGTATGTATAGACACATGACTTCTTACGTTATTTATGGCCAGCCCTTTTTGAGGCATTGAGTTAGCATTTTGCAGTTATACCTGGCACCATACCCTCCCCAGGATGGGTGATGCCACTATGTGGCTGCCCAGGGGTGGCCCAATTGGCAGGGCTTCACCCTAGCCCTGCCTGCCCCTTGAGGGGGGGTGTTCATACAGATAATCACCCCCCTCCCCAAGCAGGTGGTCACACCCAGAGACATGCTGGTATGGCTGCTACCCCTGGGCTTGTTGGGAAACGGCCTGCTCTCCCAGCGTTGTTTGTGCGTCTCTGATGATGTCACTGGGCCGGGCTGTTCTTGCATGCCCAAGAATCCATTATCCAGACAGCCGTCTGCCCCCCCCCCCCCCACGCCAGGCAGGAAGGGACACAGTCCCATGTGCAACGCACAGATGGGCTCAGATCTTCGCCATCTTTAGTGAATGAGCTGAAAGTGTACAGCAATCTTTATTAGTGTAAATGGCAACTACTGGAAAGAGCCACAGCTACTGGGAAGACCCATCTTCTATAGCCTTAGCACCCGGCAATTAACATATTAATTGCTTTATTCATATATTAAAGTCCATTTTACAGTTTAAACGTCATTAATATAACAATTGTGCCTGATTATTGTTTTTCTTCTTTAAGGTGTGTTCATTACTGAAGTGCTTCGTAGTCATTTTAATTAAATCGCCAGTCTTCACAGATGCGTTACTAACCCGCCCTCACCCCGATGGGAATTAAAAGGCTCAGAATGCGATATGATATCAGTCTCTCCCTGATTTTCATATACGGCAGGTATTTGGGTTTTGCTCTGTCTAAGCTGTTTTGGTGCTGGAGGGCAGGGAATTTTCTTTCATTCTTAATTTTAAAGAGAGCTCGGTTCAAGGTCAAAGCAAATCCGTACACCTGTAGGTTTCTCACTTGAAGGTTCGCTAGTCCAACAGCCACGCACACACTGACTAGTGTTGGAACGCAGTTGTGTTCATGGCATCTGAGTGTGCATAGTGGTAGAAGTTCCCAGCAAGCAAGAGGCAAAGCTCTTTGTGTTAGATTGTAAAAGACGAGAGATCAGAGAAATGCGGCGTTGAGTCATGGTGGGTCGGATTATTTTGTGCCGTCAATCATTTTCTGTTTGCTACTCTCTTGGTTCCCATTGGGCAGAGGCAGGCACACTAGCCCCGCCCATTGTAGCCCCTCCCTACACATATTGAATCTGTGGGACCCCCAGATGACCCCCCCTCCTCCATGGTCGAACGCCCTGCCCCTCTTTGTCCCACCAGCTTGCCGGTCCATATCCGAGTGCCCTCCCATCCTTGCCCGTTTGCCCCCCCCCAGCTAGCCACGAGCTGACATGCTACTCGCCCGCAGCCACAGGTATTTGCCCCGGGTCACAGAGGGACACTGGGAGAGCTGGTTATTCTGCACGGCGCTGTGGGGAGCCCTGCCCTTTTTATTAAGGACTGTTGTTCGGTTTCATTTTTAGCAATATTTCAGCTGCAGACCTATGAGTGTGTGGTCAGTCCAGAGTGCTAAATATGAACTGCGCAGACAGGCACACAGAATCCTCCCGCATTCCAGAGACATGCAGTGTAGGCTAATTCTCATCTCTGGGTTTCCTGTTGTGTGTGTGTGTGTGTGTGTGAGTGAGAGAGAGAGAGCATGCGCACACGCTCTGTGATGCCTGGGATTGGGTCCACTACATTATGTGTAAAAGTGGTTAATGTGGAAATAAAACAAAAATTCATAGTTTATTGGGGGAGGGTGATGAACATGAGCCTGAAAACAGGGTGGAGGGTTTTTCACATGATGGTTCTGTTCAAGCAGACAGTTATATTTAGCTAATTACCTTAGGATTTCATCCAAAGAGACTCACTGGTTTATGTAGTTGAAATTGGGTTTATCCTGGGCTCATTGCCGCCCTCATGCCTCTGATCGGGCTGAGCTTGTTTCAGCCTGACGATTCTGCAAACATCAGTGCTGCGTCACGCGCTGGCTCGCGCGGCACTTGGCAGCGGCCCGGCCGAAGGCTTCCGTCAGCCCGAGATCGATGCGGATCACGCCGAGGGAGCGGCTGTCAGCGGGGATTGAGCTCTGCTGCTGATGGCTGCGGACGGCAGGCGATAACTCAGTGGGTGGCTGTTTCACAGGCCCATGTCACTCGAGTGATTCATTCCTGACTTTCGATCCACATGCCGGGGGTCAAAGGTCCTCCTGAACTCCACCTTCCCTCCAGCTGACTGAATGCTGGCCTTTGTCCTGTGTGCATCACGGCCGGCGGGCATCCGGAGGCTCTCACCACGTGCCGTCATGCCGCCTCTGTTCACCCAGAGCTGGTCACTGACCCATCGCTCAAGTGTCACGGACCGTGAGAGCTCACGGCCGCAGTGGATGTGGGGTCGGTTAAAGAGGCCTCCCCTTGGCGTGTGAAGGACTTCCCCAGATGTCAGTCTGGATATGAGTGGGAGTGCTGAAAATTGCAAAGGCGGCCCTCTCCCCCGTGTTTTACTTGGTTCTCGATTTTGAGTGCCGCCCTCTGGTGGCCGTGTCTGGCTTTTACGCGCCCCCGGCACACTCCTCTGGCCCCCCACGTCCCCATTTCTGCCCACGCTCTGGCTATTCCCGGCTGACTCCCAGTCAGGGATCTCGGGAGCTCCGTGCCTCCCCGCCCCCCCGTCCATACACTTGATCCAGTTGTGAGGGGCAGGTCTGTCTGCGCATGAGCGCGGCTGAACGGCTGCACCTCGGGCCCCAGCATTCCTCCTCCTCTCCATCATTCTGCCGCCATCGCTCTGCATCAGCACCAAGCGGCGACACGGGCGCTCTGATGTAATCCCCGTCAGAGCTAAGAATAGACTGCACCTCCCAGTCCTGCCTGGAGGGGGGGGGTTACTGTGCTTCTGTGGTTGTTTGTGTTTCCGCTGCGTCGCCCTTTTGCTGATCAAGGCTGACGGTTGGGCAGCTCCTGCTGACTCTCGGCGCTGACCTGGGGAGGGGTGGGGTAGAAGCGTCTCTCTTTGATCAGGGCAGGGGGGGGCAGATTGTGTGGCATGGGGAGATGAGGACCCTACCCCTAACCCTAACCTCTGTCCCATCTGTCCTTTCATCAGCTGCCAGGCGCAGGTGCGACTCCTCGTCCTCACTCTGCGTAAGCCCCCCCCATCCCGTCTACGTCTCCTGCAGCCTGACAGTCCCGAGCATTCCTTTGATCGCGATGTCTTTGGGCTCCTGGCGGTCAATAGCAGTTAGTGGACACCGTTAGCCTGCAGTCAGCAGGAGTCAGCAGCGCATGGAGTGTCTGGGGGTGGGGGGTGGGCAGGTAGGCTGGCACCATGCCCGGCCAGCCGCACAGAGCCACATTGTGTCATAATCGTGTGGGGGATCAGGCTTAATCTTTGCATTCAGTGGGACTCGGGCTGCAGGCACATGGCTGGGCTGAGGTGTGGCTGCATGCTGCTGGCCGTTCCCGGCCGTCCTGGGGCAAACGGCGACTGGACAGTCGTGGCCATTCGCTGGCCTTGCTGGAGCTGGGCCTGCTCGGGATGGCAGTGCATGTGAGGGATAGTGGGGCCACACCCAGCTCGGACACGCTCGGACACGCTCGGACAAGCGTGCCAGCTCCTGTGCCATCTGTGCCATCTTCCCAACTTCAGTCACCAGGGAAAAAAAAATGTCCGGGTGGCGTGACGCCGTGTGACAGGAGGGGACTGAAACGCAGGCGCTGCGCAGCAGTGACTTTATGAGCGCGTTTGTGCATGTGTGATGTGTGATGTGTGCGCTGCGTTTGTGCATGTTTGCCAGCATTGCCGCTCGTCCCGTGCCCCAGCTGTCAGCGCTCTTCAGTCTGTTCTGTGTCCTCCTCGCGCGGTCCGGTCCTGGGAATTCTGGGAAATCAATCTCTGTACGCCGAGCATCTCTCTTCCGAGCGTTATGCTGGACACTGGGTTAAAGCACTCGCATTATTCCAACCATTTAGCTTCCAGAATTGCTTGCAGCCACAGCAGAACTTGGTTACCGCTGATCTGAAATCTAAGCTGGACATAATAAAATCTATCCAGCAGATCGTAATGGAATAACATCCCTGCTGGGGAATAGGGTGCACATAAGAATTAGCCTAAGGGGGAGACTTGGTTATCAAGGCAAGACAGCCTCCGCTTAGCAGCCCTTTGTTAACCGATCATGCAGATAATGTCGCATTTCGGGTTTTTTAAGTATTCAAGTGGGCTAGGAGTACAGTTGCAAAACCATGCGCAAGACCACACGCGCCCCAGGGATATGGCCAGGGGGGATCCTGGGCCCAGGATGCCCAGGCCTGTTTCACTTAAATAACCACTTGCATGTGTGTGTGAATTTGTGAGCTGTGCAGTAACAATAGGCAAAACCTCAAGGTCATTGTGTAATGTATGCTAAACCCTTTACATTACAGCTTAATTACAGGATGCTAAGAAAACTGCAGAAATACTGGCCTTTAGGTCAATGAGAGACCATGCTTTTAGCCCCCTGATGAATTTTGCTGTGGTTCTACTGGGCTTATCTGCCACATTATGAGGCATCACTAGGTTCACATGGGCATCTGTTCGACGGGACACTCGTGGTCACCGTGCTGTAGTGGTAGAGGTCTACTTAAGGTCTTGGTGATGGTGAGGAGACCTTTGCCCTGCCCCTGGGTTACTCCTCAGAGAACAGAACTCCATGTAACTCTTCCCTCTGGCCTCGTCTGTTTTGGTTTCCCATAATGCTGTTTCATTGGAATTGGTTGTGTTTTATATTGTTATAGTTTACATAAAAATGTGTATTTTTCTGCTTAAATGAAGAATAAATTGCTACCTGCTGTCTTGGTAATATCTTTTTGTCCATTTTCACTGCCCTGTTAATCCATTTCAAGAGATGTAGAAAGACCGGCTCAGACTTATTGTCTGGTACTGTGCTGTATTATGTAAACAAATACAAAGAGGTATTTCAAGGCTTTGAGCGCCCCCATGTGGCTCTTTTAAGCAAGTGAATGTGCCAGTGGGTGTCTGAATGACTTTGGAGAGCATGCACAGTGCCCTCTTGTGGTGTATGAACTGTACTGTGACTTATTCACCAGGTTTTTTTTTTTTTGAGAAATGAAGGAAGGAGCAAGAGGGAGTTGTTGTTGTCTCACAGATTTCTGGAGCTGTAAAAATGTGCTGTTTCCTGGAGCTCCATTAATTAAGCTTTGTGTGGTAATGGGGGAGGAAGTGATGTTTTCATCTGATCCGTGTCACGACTGACCAGCGAATGTGCTGAGTCACCGCATTCCAGTCACACTGCCGTCTGCCCTGTTGGTGGCTTCGGCACACACGGCCCTCAGCTGTGGAACCTCTGAGTTCCCAGAGGGCGACCGGCTTCACAGGTGGACATTTCAGGTCCAGAAAGTAAGAATCCACACCAGGATTTTGTTTCAGTTCAGTACTCTGTGATGGTAACACTTTGTACTCAACTGCTCAACCGGTTGGTAGTAACAAAATCCTGGTATGGATTCTTCTGGACCTTTTGACCAGCTTATTATGATAGTACAGGTCTAATGAGGACAGCACAGTCTGAATTCCTCCCTTGGATTTATTATTATTCTTTTTTGTGATAAACCTTGATCTCCACAAAAGTTCTAAGCTGAAGTCTTGCACCAGTGGCACTGAGCACGCTTGTCTAAAACTGCCTTTGCCCTGGCTCTACTTTCACAGAGTAAGCAGACATCTTCAGCCTGACGGCGCGTTGCATTTGCTCGAGGGGCTGGCTGCCTGCAGCTCCGTGTTGCATGGCAGGTATAAGCCCAGGGCCGCCATTCTCTGGGGTTTCAGCCTGAAGTCCACTCAGGCCTTTGCTCACTTTCATGCAAAGTCTCTCATTTGGATGGATCATTAGCGGTCGGAGTACTGAGCACGCCTCGTGTCCCGCCCCTGGGCACCTTCACCTCCCCCCCCGAGCCAAGTTTTGCGGCAGAGGTGGGCGAGTTCTCGCTGCACACTTCCTCCCAGCCAGCGTGCGGGGGAAGCTGGCCGTCGCTGTCATTTCCTCCGCCGCCCCTTCTCCTCGCCTCTCGGCTCCGCTCTCCTCTCTCTTGGCCCTTCGGGTGCACAGTGACCGCTGCGCAGCCTGTGCCGTCGGACTCTCGCGCACGGGATCGCCGGGCAGCCTACGTCTCCAGTCGGATCGGCATGCAGGCTGAAGGAAGGGGACAACTGCGGACACGGAGCTCCGAATTCTCTGAGGTGGCAGCGGTGCCTGTGCTGGTGTGTGGGACCTATTTT
>JAODKL010000101.1:1305855-1324053 GCA_026780765.1 Petrocephalus schoutedeni | reverse complement strand
CTTTCCAGCTGCACAAATGGGCTAAACATGAGCTCAGCCCGACGGCCTATCACCTTTCCCGACTCTCTCCGGACGGGACCCCGCATTGGTGTGCGTGACGTGAGCTCCCTCTCTCTCTCTCTCGCTCTCCCACTCTGTCTCTCTCTTCTTCTTCCATCTCTTCCTTTTCTCTCATTCGCCGCCGGCCCCTACCCCAGCCTGACCCCAGCACTCCTTCACTCTCTGCGGTAAGGGCACACAGACGGAGGTGTGATCCCCAGGACGGGACGGGATCGCAAGGTGACGGACCACCTCTCCCCCTATCCTCCGCCACCAACGCCGGAATACTGGACAGGAGAACAGGCAGGCTCCCGCCTCGGTCTGGCCCGCCGCACGCTGCCCCGGCTGGGGGCAGGGGGGCTGCCTCGCCGCATGCCCGCTCTGCTTGCCTCTATTTTTAGGGCTGACACTGGGGAAGGTGTGGGGGAGGTGCTGAGTCGAGCCCAGCTGCCATTTTGCTCAGTCAGTTAGTAGCTGGAGAGGAAAGTGTTAAATTGGGGGGTATGAACCCACGGTTTAACTGCGGTATGCTGTCGTTTGTGTAGTTTGGGCGTGCGGCTGGCGGGCTCTCAGGGGGGTTTTGCGGGGATGTCGGGGGCAGTGGAGTTGGATCTTTCGGGCTGGGTTCTGTCCGCGCCGCTGATAGCCGAAAGCGGCGAAACTTCGGTCTGTTTCCCCCGGAAGCAGAAGCGCAGAGTTTCAGCATCTGCAGGTCTGAAGGAGTCTCAGGTCTGGCATCTGTTTGAATCTGCCGACGGGCTTCCGCCGTGATCACCGACTGTGCCGCCCGTTTGTGGGCACCGCACCGCTGTTTGTTACCCGGCCGAGCGCCCGTGCATCGGGGTCGACCCAAGGGAGGTGTTGGTGAACTTTCCGCGTGCTTGGAGTCGTTCTTTCTTGTTTATATTTCTGGACTGTGGGGAAGGGCGGAGTCTATTTCTGGTGTGTCTTGCTGTCCCCTGTGCGCATGGGCGGGTCTGCTGTCGAAATGAGGAGGTGAGATTTCAGTGGGCACAGTGACTAATGGTTTCTGTGCCTAAAGCTGCCCTGCCGCTATCTCGTTCCCTGCCGCTATCTCGTTCCCTGCTGCTATCTCTTTCCCTTCCACCGTCGCATTCCCTTCCACCATCGCGTTCACATTTGAGATCATGGCGGGTGGCGTCCATGTCTGCCCAAGCGTGACTGGCCGCTGTTAGCTCACCGTCGATCCCCTGCAGTTGCTGGATCAGCATCCCCCAGTCTCTGGTGTCTCTCGAGAGGCTGATAAATGCTCTCGAGAGCCGGGTGGCATGGAGTCGCGTGAGAGAGGGAGGGAGGAATAGGGACTTTACTTGGGGACGGGGATGGAGTTTTAACAAAAGGCACAGCGAGGAATGAAATTGAAAGGTAGTGGTGAGGGAATGGGAGTGGAGAAGAAGTGGCGCCCTGTCGCAGAAGGAGCTCCAGCGGGGAACCTCAGGCAGTTGGCGGATGTTTATCACCTGATTTCCACCCCAGCCTGGGTTGTGCACCCTGTTGCCTAACCATGGTAAACTCTAAATTGGACAAACCAGGCGTGCTGTCATGTCCTCTTTCTGGATAGCGGTTAGTTGGTATTCATAATTGTTTATCCCGTCGGCTTGGGGGGGGGGGGTCATTTTAGTGCAGTCACAGTCCTATATTGGGGTTTTATGAGAGGTAGCAGTCTCCCCCTCCAGCGTCATGCTTTCGGCAGCTGGGCGCTCGCCTCATGTCCCGTCCTCGGGGGGGTTGGGCGCGTGGCATAGCTTCATCTACAGCAGTCCCTGAGTTTCAGAGAAAGTCGCCGTCCGTCTGGACGTGTGGCGGTGGTTCGTTAGACGTGGTATTAATCAAAACTCCACCTCTGTGTGTGCATGCAGAGACCCCCCAGCCCCCCCCTGCCTGGAGCCTGCTTCTCGTCCACCCTGTTATCAGTGCGACATGGCGGGGAGCAGCTAAATCGGTCTGGCGGCGATGCTGGCCGCCATGCCCTCGGCCGCATGTCCAGATGCGCCCTGGCTCCCTGGCATTCCTCCGCGGGTAGACGTAAAGCCTCTTAAAGCATTGCTTTCCGAAGTGTCTCCGAAGTGTTTCCGCTGTGCTCTGGGCAGGGCGCCGCTGCTCTTACCGGGTGTATTTTCCATGCCGCTGGCCGGCACCTGCTCACTGCCGCTTTCCGCTTTCGGCTGGGTGCTCAGAGTGGGCCAGTGTCCTCGTGTCCTAACCGCACTCTTACCCCCCCACTCTCCACTTTTCTTTGTACCTCAGACCTGTCCATTTCACCCCTCCTGCGGCATTGCGTGATCCTACCGCCCTGCCGGTTTAGGCTCCCGGGCCGGAAGAGCCCCATCGCCTCATCCGTCCGTCAGTCCGTGACCTTCTCCCCACCCCTCCACCTCCTCTCCCACCTCCTCCCCAGCCCATGATAGGAGAGCCGGCATCATGGCGTTTTCATCTCGCTTCTCCTTCTGGGAGCAAAAGGGAAGTGATGTTCACGGTGTCTGCGTGCGTCTGCGTGCGTCTGCGTGCGTCTGTGTGCGTCTGCGTGCGTCTGCGTGCGAGCATGCTTAACACCCCACGTTTCCTGTTCATGGTGCAGCTTGTGAGCCCCCACCCCCAACGCTGCATGGTCCCCCAGCGGTGACTTATCTGGCTGGCAGAAGCCTGCTTAGAACCACGGAGGACATACAGACACAGGAAATGTTGATACAAAGCAGCCCTCTTACGTCACCCCCATGTCTGTCTCAGTAACGGCTGGAAGTTTAATAACGGAGTTTTCACAAGCGCTTAAGTAACCCATGTACCTGTTTTGAGCCTTGATGTTTCTGTATGAGTGGTCATAGGTGGACATGGATGGGGCGGGGTGGTGTTGCATTATCCTGATGCTGCTTGGTGCTCTCCAGAGATATCGGGGCTCCCCTGCTTCCCACCCCCAGATTGATTCAACATCTAGCTTGCGGCCTGGAGTGTGCATGAATTCCCACCCCCCGAGTGTTGCTGCATGCCGACTTCCTGCCCGCTGGTACCCGGGTTTAACCCGAGACCCTCTCCGCTTTGACCCCTGTAGGTCAAAGACGAGACCAAGCCTGGCTCCAAGAATTCCAAAGAGAATGTAAGTGTCCAGCAGTCAATGCGCGGCCCCCAGCGTGTTGTTGGGTTTAGGGCAGTTTGGGTCGCGATCTTTGAATGCGTCTGAGACTTTGAGCTGGGTCAAAGCGTACAGATGTGAATTTCAGACTGATTTCGGACTGGTACCGAGGTTGACTTCTTGCCAAACGGTGTAGAATGACGGGAATGAATTGGAGCCCTGTGATTATTCCTCTGCCTGGGGACCGCGGTGTCCTGGATAGTCACGCATAATTACACAACAAAAACCTGGAACACTGCTGTGTGGCGTCTCTGTAATAGCTGCCTAATTGCCTTTGAAAAAGACTACACGTTTTGGAAGTCTTATTTGTTTAACAGGTGCGGCTGTTAGTATGCGTGTTGGGGGGGAGGGGGTATTGGGAATCTTGGCTCTGACTTAACACGGCCAGGCAAGCAGAAGGAAAACGCATTTGGGAGGCTGACTGTGTAGGAGCAGACTCTCTTGTTATTCAAGTGGACCCAAGCAGGACCCAATCCCCACCAGCAGCATTTCCTGCATATGGAAACTCCGGTTTTTGTTTGATTTACCATCACTTGCTTTGATTTCAGAGAGGTGCATGAATTCATTTTAAGTATGGCCTAATCTCAAGCTGGGGTATTTATTACGGTTGAAAATTGGGAAGCGGAATGATGAGAAGGTCTTTTACGGAAGGGAACTGCTCTACAGTTGAAGAAGTTAATGTTCCTACACTGGGGTTGGAAATGGCAGGTCTGCTCAGCCTTAGGGGGGGGGCTGGGATGGTTGGATTGAATGAAACCAGTATGTCCAAGTGGTGGCCCAGATCCAGCATCCAGTCCTGAGGTTGGCTAGGATATGGCATGCTGTCAGTCACGTTTAATACAGCGAGGGAAGGGACTCTAACCTGTATCTCATTAATCTCATCAATGCAGGCAATATGATTCCTTGAGACTGGGCAACAGGTTATGGCCGAGCCCGAAGGCGGGCCCGTGCGGCTGGGGGGGCGATGGGTCTGATAGCTCTTCCTGTCTGCTTGATAGTGATGGAGCTTTCTGCTCAAGCAAGCTAATTGAATTTTCTCCCTGGTGGAAATTCTCTTCATTGTACTGAAATTGCCACGTGAGTCTAGTCAGCAGAACCCGCTTGAACCTAGTTGGCACCTTTGAGTCGCACCAGCCGATTTCAGCTTTCCGTATCCAAAGCTGTCTTCCAGTGCTGTGCACGCTCATACGCCTGCCCCGAGAGGCAGACGCAGCCTTGGCGCGCCAGGACAGCTGGGAATCTCATTACCATTCATGCTCTCGCTCTCCATTCACGACTCCCCCTGCCGCCTGCTCTGTACCTGCGCTCCCAGGTGACGGCGGCAGTAATGAGGTCTGTTTAACAGATGCAGTCCCGCAGATAACGATACATTGGCATAGTTTGGGCTAAACGCGTCTGAGAGCTGGGGCCCGTTGAGTGGCGCTGAGCTGTTTGGGGAGATGATGCGCGAGTCTGGGTCTCACGGGAGGGTCTGTCGCGAAGGCAGAACCAGAACTCTGTTCTCAGCATGTGGAGTGCCACCCCTAGATGAGTGTGGCTAGCCTTGACGGGTCTCGTGGTGGGTGTGGCTGTCTCCTAATGTCAGCCCTGTTCCCTTGCTGCCCATCAGTCTAACAGCGACAGCAGCATGAACAGCCGGTCGCAGTCTGTGCCCAGTCTGAATCCCGCTCGGGCGCTGTTGCGTGCCAAGAGCCCCGAACCCCAGCGGGAACAGCCGAAGAGCCCCTCGCCGCCTCGAGGCCGGCCGTCCTTCCGGAGCTCCGAGCCGCCCGGTGCACCCGGCCGCTTTAAGAGTCCCGAGCCTCCCGTTCTCAACGGAGACAGTGGGAGCAAAGGCACACCGAATGGGTCCGAGGAGCAGGGTCCCAGGAAGGTGATCCGGCGGCTGGTACAGAAGGCGCTGCCTGGCGAGGGAGACGCATCCGCGGCCAAGCCGGTGGCCGTGCCGAAGGCGATGGCAAAGCCGCCTTTTTCCTTCAAGCATGACACAATTAACAAGGAGGAGAAGGATGACCTCACGGCTGGTCTCGCTAGTCTGATGGGCCGCGGCCGGAGCAGGGACCCCCGGCCACGTTCGCGAGTCATGCATGCGGAAGAGAAGTTGGATGAGCAGAAGCTACCTGAGGGGAAAGACGAGGAAAGTTCAGCCTCACCTCCAGCGCAGAAGGATGAATCTCCTTTGCCCTCCACTACTGAAGTCTCTCCTCCATCGCAAAGCTCTCCCCTCACCCCTCCTGCTGGTTTCGTACCTGCTCCCAAATCCTCTGTGCTCTCCTCACCTGCTGGATTAAACCCAAAGTCATCGGCTCCTGGTCCACCAGCCAAAGCAAACACTCTTGCTTCTCCTGCCGGGTTTGTTCCTCCTCCCAAAGCAAACCCCCTCACGCCCCCTCCTGGATTTGTTCCTCCACCCAAAGCGAACCCTCTTTCCCCTCCTGCCGGATTTGTCCCCCCTGCCAAACCAAGTCCCCTTTCACCTCCCCCTGGATTCAGACCTGCTCCCAAACCCTCATTTCTGAGGAAACCCGAGGTACAGTGTGTTTTCCATGTGTGCTACAGATGCACGGTTTAGTAGGTGTGAAATCCTGAGCCACTCACAGTGATGCATGTAGCTGATGCGTTCCCGGCACGTGTGACATCACAGGTCTAACATTTGCATTTGCATGCTGGGTCTTGAAGTTCTTTTTTTATACGTTTGGCGTGATAAATGTCCAGTTTAACATTAATCGCTGCTAGAAACGACTGTTCATCCCAAGACTGGCTTTTGTTCTAATCCTTCTGCTGTCTGATTGTTCAGTGCCGGTTCTTGACTGACATGCACGGATGGTTCTGAAATCTCCTCCAGGTTGACCAAACTCCCTGGGGTTTACACACTGCGTATCTCATTGAATTCAAGAGTGGCTTCTAAGCCGGTATTTGGGGTTAAGATCCATGAGGTTTTCTTTTCATCAAGAAGCTCATGAATGTAAGAGTCGAACAGGAACTGGCAGCCGCAGCAGGAAGGTCTTCACTAACGTGCTGCTTCACATACAGTATTTGAAAGGATCTGTTTTGCAGCTCTAGAGTGCATGTGGGCATTCGTGCATAGGCATGTGTTTGGGTTTGTGGTTCTGATCGCCTCATCTAGTTGGGTTAACCGTCTTTAGCGGAGCTTAACATCGGCTGGCTGATTCACATATAGGTATCACTGGTGTGAGTTTGCATTGCGATTGTTGTTCCAGTGTGAAAATGTTACGAAGAACATGACTTAGTCTGACCTGGGGTGTGTGTGTGTGTGTGTGTGTACGTGTTTGCGGGGTTGTTCAAAGGTGAAGGCAATACCTCGCCTGGCCTCTGACCCAGACAGGACCTCCTCTTCTGGGAGCAAACTGCAGCAGGTCTCCCCTGTCTTGACCCAGCAGGTTTGTGTATATGTTGAGTTGCTGGTGGCTGAGCCACTGTGTTGCTTTGGCTCGCAAACCAAGAGCATCACGACGGGCTGGGAAACTCGAAGACTTGCTCCTTTGTGGGGTTGAGCCGTGCCGCTTTGTCACGTGAAAATCGGTGCTGTTCCCAGGCGCGTGCCACCTACTGCCTGATGGCACAATTTTAGGATAAACATGGTTCCATGGTTCCCGGCAATGGCGTTCAGCCATCTTGGTGATCTGACCTCTAGGTGGCGCAGCCGAGCCCCATTGAAGAAGCTCAAAGACGACTGGAGAGGATCTTCAATGTGCCTGTAATTCTCTAATCTCACCCTCTCCACTCATATTGTTTCCCTCCTCCTTCACGCCCTTGCTGCCATGCTATGCTAACACTGCTCCTGTTGATGTTAGGCGCCCAGCTGTTACCCGAGCCTGCAGTCTCCTTAAGGTGACCCTACTGCGATCACCCGACACCAACGGGGGGGGGGGGGTCCTTAAATTTTAGTGTCTGGCATGCCTCGGCAAATGCTTGAGGGTGATGTCCGTTCCAGAGCCTTCTATGACCTACAGAGTGTTTCTTTCTTTCCAGGGACTTAAATGAGGATACATCATAATGAGCGTCTTTTCATGGCTGCCATTGGCAATTCATTTGGTAGCAACTAAAAGGTCTCTTGGTGAATAACTGAATGCTTATTTATTATTGCAAATTATTTGGCTAGTTAGTGGTCACTCTTCTCAGTGTTAAATGTTAGACAGACATGGGTGTAGAGGTTCTTGAGGACTGGAGCTGGCTGTCCCTGTTTATCCAGCATTTGTAGGGCACGTGTGGGTCGCCATGGGGACCGCAGGCTGCTGTACCACCTAGCAGTGGCTGGATGTCACGGCTTGACTGGTTTTCTGATTAACTCCTGCCTCCTTCTCTCTGACGAGCTTTTCTTGCTGTGCATACTTTGGCGCCTCCTTTAATGTCTCCATCATTGTTTTCTTGACTTCCCAGTGAGAGAGGTGTGCTTCACGACTTGCCTGTGGAATTAAAACGACCTTCAGCAGTCACAAATCGCGGCTGTCTGACTTTCCTAGCCGAGGTCTCGTTGACCAAGTGCCGCACCTTGTCTGGATTTGACCTGGCGTTGCTTACACACGGGCGGCTGTAGCACATCTCCCATCAGCCTTTGTGTGTCCTGACTTCTCCATTCATCCCTCGTCTCCTGCTCCTCGCCTTTTCCGTCACACTCTGTTCTTTTTCTCATCTCTCCCTCTCTTCTCGGTCCATTGCTTTTCTGCTGCCGCCGTTGCTGTGGCTGCCATGTGGCTAGGCGGACCCAGTGGCCAATGGGCCCACCCCCACTCAGGTACCGTACCCACCTCAGGATGCCCAGCCCGGCCAGCCACTCGCCATCTCCTGCCGCGGCCTTCCTGCCGTATGTGCGCGCGTGTCATGTTGGAGTGTAAGACTGTTTTCCTTAACTAACTCCTCCCCTAGCATTCTCTCTCCCTCTCTTTCTGTCCGACACGCTTGCACCTCCACCTTCTACCTTTCCCTCTCTGAACCCAGCACCCACCTTGATATGTGATTGTAAGATGTGGTTACATGGGAAGCTCCCTCATTAACGGGTTCAAGGATAAGTGTGCGTGGCAATCAGTTGTGACTGGTTCAATCCTGCTTGTGTCCTACGTGCTGTGGTCCCTCCCACCCAGTTTATCGATGCATTTTAGTCTGAGTTTGTAGTGACTGGTATGGCCTTTGCCATTCTACAAATAGACTGCACAAGGAGGCTAGGAGAAGGGAGTAGCTGTCCTCTGTCCTGTATACAGTAAGTCTGAACACAAAGCTATGTCAGTGGTGTGCAAGGTGCATGGCACAGCCCTCCCTGTGGGGACGGAGGTGTGCACCTCAGTACATATTGTGGGCTAAAGGTGATTTGCCAACACCAGATGGTAAAGTCCTGGTTCAGTATTGATCACTTTCTGTGGCTGACTTGGTATGCCCACCCTGCTGACCTTACTCCCTCTTCATATATTCTCTCCCGTCCCCTGAACATGAGTCATTGCTAAGGTGTGTGCAGGTGTCAGAAATGCCGCTTGGCATCACATACTAAAAATTCTTAAGAGTTGTATAGTTGTTTCTGCAAATTTCCTGTGCAGCCATTAGATGCTGACTCACATGGTGGAATGTAAATATTTTTGCAAGTAGTAATTATCAGCTGTGGTAGAATTTTATATTGACCCTGCTGTGTTAATAGCACCTTAAATCAAATGGGGAATTAACACAAACTTGTTCTTCCCACGCAAGTTGACCTCTGTGCCTTAATTTTATTCCAGGAATTCGAGATTTTCCACGTGTCTCTCCCAACCCCCCCCCCCCCCCCCGCATGCACACAAATGCACTTTATTAAATATGCCGTTTCATTGTAGAGCACCGTTATCCTGATTTCATTGTCAGCTAGTGGTGGGGATACAGATCTGGGCCCTTAATGCATGGTTTATGGGTTTTTTTTTTTTGTTTATCCCACGCCCCCCGACTTCTCCCCATCTCTCTGGGTTCCACTTTGACTCTTACACCCTTCCCCCCACCCCCTGCCGTCTTTCAGGGACAGGTGGACGAGGACCCCGTGGCTGTCCTCCAGGCGGCCCACGCTGTGGCCGCCCAACCCAAGGTCTGCCCTCAGTTCTGCCTGCGTTGTGATCCACTGACCCCCCCATGTCCTCGCCCCCGCCCACCCCTCCGCTGTGCTTTGCCACATGCCGTGTTTTATCTTTTTGTGTGTGGAGTGCCCCCAGCCCCACCCCAAATATCTCCACCCCAAAACAGACCCTGTGCATGTAGAATGCTAAAACCCCGGAATAAAATGGAAACTCATTCCTAGGGAAAACGGGATGCTTTTTTTGACGGTCTTTGATCGAGCCCTTCGTATTCGGCTGTGAAGCCTGAATCAGCATGTGCTGAGGCATGGTGAGCGGGCACTTGTCACATGGTATACCGAGAGCAGCCAAAGCACTCCCGTTTTCTCACGTCCCTCAGTCTTCCTCTGCTCCTCATTCGCGTCCCATATCCTGGCACTCTCATTCCCCCCCCCCCATATCCCACAATGGAAATGCATTTTTCCATTTCAGTAAAGAGGTTTGCTTAAGAGCGTGCCTGACTGCTTCCTGTTTTAACTCTGCTCCTGAGCCATTGTGTGTTCTGCTAAACGTCGCCGAAGACGACAAATGTTAATAAAGGAGCCTGACGTCGTATGACGTCGATGGTCGGCCTGCTTTGCAGTGCGGTGGTGATGTGCCCTTAGTGCTAGTGCTTCCATGACCTTTTGCTGCCCCTCATTAATGCAGCAGTCCTTGTCTAACCCCCTCTTTGTGTGAAACCAGGTAGTTTCTATGGAAGTGGGTGGGGTCTTGTGGGGCCCCGCCCCCCAGCACCTCCCCCACACTATAGCAGGTGCTGTAGCGCAGCTGATTACCGTCTTCTTCAGACTGAGTGAGGGCTCCATTGTTCCGTGACGTTTGCTATTGGCATAACACGGGAGGGGGAAGTGATAAGAGAGTTCTTCAGAAATTTTTATTATGATTCCTGCATCGCTGTTCTGCTGTGGGTCATTTGGGTATGCTGACTCATGGCTTAGATTAAACTGACATTTTTATAGGCCATTAGGTAACAAGTGGTTTGCTTTCAGATTTAAACATTCCAGCCATCTTTTTAACTTTACTTACATAGTGCTGTTACATAAAAAAAAAATCGAGCAAAAATTGCTCAGCTGATTCTCCTAGCAGACGCTGCCTGTGTCATTGTAGAGCGACAGGCAGCGGCGCTGTGCAGATGGGTTTCTTCTTAATTATTATTTTTCCTTCCCGCCTGTTCCAGAGGCTGACTGAGGGCCTTTATTTCTGTGGGCCTCTGTCCTTTATTCTGAGTTGCCTGTCGATTTTCTTTTCCCCTATTATGCCGCGTGGGCAGCTCTCAGCGGGAGCAGCGACTTTCCCATCCGTCTGAGTGCTCGGCAAATGGGGTGCGATTTGAAATGGCACTCTGTGGGTTTGTTTCCTTCGCGGAAGGCCTGCCACACCCCGCCCCCCCCCCCAACAGTCGCCAGCCATTTGGCTCCCCCTGCTGGGCGTTTTACTGCACAGCAGGGTGTGGTTAAATTAAGGCCAGACCGCGGAGGTCTTGCAATAAACGGCGGACCAGGCGTTTGACCGTTCTTCCTCTTGGGCTCCCCACAGGTGAAGACGGAGGAGCAGATTGCCGCAGAGCAGGCATGGTATGGCTCCGAGAAGGTGTGGCTGGTCCACAAGGATGGCTTCTCCCTGGGTAATGGTCCCACGCCTATGTCCTACCTCACGCACCACAATATTCCATCATTATTCTCAGCAACCAGCCTGTCAGATGCCTCCCTGCATTTCATGTGACCTTACAATCCTTATACGACTACAAAATCAGTTTTAATCACTTTACTGGTTGGGTGGTTAGGGTTTAGCATTACAAATTTCCTTCTTTTAAGTCGTAGAAACAATACTGCAATTGTACTTTGTACAGTGCATCAATGAACTGTAACGGTCCAACTAGGAACCATTAGTCATTGTTTGGTTGATTTACACCATTCACTTCTCTGTTCTATGGTCTCGTTAGCAACTCTGCTGAAGACGGGGCCGGGAAGCCTGCCAGAGGGCAAGGTGAAAGTCAAACTGGAACACGACGGGACGATACTGGACGTGGATGAAGATGATGTGGAGAAGGTTGGTCGATTTTGAAAGCCATGATGTTTATTCAGTTGTGGGCTAAACCACCCCCCCCCCCCCAAGACGAACAGAAGCTGTTTGCACCTGTCCGTCACCCTGCTTTTTAGAAGACTGTCAGATGCACAGATGGTTGGGGGAGCAGAGGAAGGTGCACAGAATTGTGGGGCTTGAGCCAGGGGTCAGATGGAAACAAACGTGAAGAATATGCTGGTCACAGGTATCAGAACAGAGAATATCATTATGGGATATCTAGCCATATTGGATACCCAGGCTGAAGATTTTCCATCACATTTTATTTAAACAGATTTTGTTTTCCATAATTTGATTGCAGAACTGTTTTTCCATAGCTTTCCTGACATTCTGTCACCTGTGCTCTCTTCGCAGGCAAACCCACCGTCGTTTGACCGGGTGGAGGACCTGGCCTCCCTCCAGTATCTGAATGAGTCCAGCGTCATGCACTCACTGCGGCAGCGCTATGGAGGAAACCTCATCCACACTTACGCCGGGCCCAGCATGGTGGTCATCAACCCTGTCAGCGCCCCCTCCATGTACTCCGAGAAGGTAGCACCTCCCTCCATGCACTCCGAGAAGCTAGTACCTCCCTCCATGCACTCTGAGAAGCTAGCACCTCCCTCCATGCACTCCGAGAAGCTAGCACCTCCCACCATGCACTCCGAGAAGCTAGCACCTCCCTCCATGCACTCAGAGAAGCTAGCTCCTCCTTCCACGTTCTCTGATAATGCAGCACCTCCTTCCATGTACTCTGAGAAGGCAGCACCTCCCTCCATGCACTCTGGGAAGCTAGCTTCTCCCTCCATGCAATCTAAAATGTAATAGTGGTGTAATTTGGATATATGTTTAGATAGTTAGGGTGTACCATTGTGACAGTGTAGGATAAGGTACAAAATTTAATACAAACTCATTATTTCTGTGGAGGAATGCACATATCCCAAAACTTTAGTGTGAAAGCATTTGCCTAACAGCTTACCATGGTAACTCATGGCAGCAGAACCAACCACATGGAAAAAACCGACTTTCACAGCAGACCAGTCTGGTAACCACTTCTTCTTCTCTTTAGGAAGTGTTGAGACATTATTTGACGTATCAGGTTAATAAGCAAGCAATTGTGGATGTTGGAAGACTATTTATAGCCATAACTTCATTGTACAAAGATCATGCAGATGCACTGAAGTGCAGTTGGTGCTTTGGTGTGTGTGTGTGTGTGTGTGTGTGTGTGTGGGAGGGCTGGTCTGGGCAGGAGAGCTTTCATCCATCAGAAGTAATTATTCCCCCACGAGTGTAATGGACTGATGAGGCGTGAGCAGCCCATAGTGCCCTTATCCCGATGTGAATTTAAAAGAAAGTCAATATTCTGCCACCGATAAAGATGGCCGATGAGAATGACCCCGGCCGACCCTTATAATCTGGCTCAGACTGCCTGCTTGGCAAACCTAAACATGCCACTATGATGCCGTAAACCTAATAGCCAATAGAATGGCAGATCGCTGCCCGCTTATGGTATTTGACAGTTTCGGCAAGAGCCCGACATCGGAACTGTAGTTGAAATTGAAGCCGGTGTCGGTGTATTTGTGTACCATCTCTGCTGCCAAGACTGAGCACAGTAGTTCAAGGCGGGTAAGAACTTGATTATACCCTAACATGTCGGTATTAGATTACACTATAAAAAGGCCAGTCAGTCAAATTTTATTTTTGCGAGCAAGCTCTTGCAGAGCACTGCTTACAGTGGTTTGTAATCGAAACCGTGATGACTCGAAGACACCATCAGAGGAGGTGATGTAATACTCATGGTAAATAAGTGTGCTGATAATGTGCCCCCCCCCCCCACACACACACACACACGCACACAGGTGATGCACATGTTCAAGGGCTGTCGGAGAGAAGACTCAGCCCCCCACATCTACGCCGTGGCCCAGACGGCCTACCGGAACCTTCTGACCACACGCCAGGACCAGTCCATCGTACTGTTGGGCAAGAGTGGCAGTGGCAAGACCACCAACTGCCAGCACCTGGTGCAGTACCTGGTCTCCATCGCCGGCAGCACTGGCAAGATCTTCTCTGGTGAGCTGGGGGCCAGCTAGCTTTCCAGAGCAAGGGGGTGTGGCCACAAGTTAGGCTGCAGTTGATTGGTGGTCTGTGAAATAATGTGAGAACCAATCACATTCTAGATAGTTGATTAACCATATACTGTGTTATTCACACACGCTTGTGTTTCATATTGTTTTCTATCGGTGTTGCGTTGATCTTAATGCTTCTGTTACCTTTGAAATTATGTATACCCAAAAAAAAATGTGAATAAGGGTTAACAATTTTTTTTCCCATCTGATCTTTGCTAAGATTGGACTCATTGCATTTATTTTATTTAGTATATTAGTCAGTTTATCCATTTTTATGCAGTATGAGTACACATTTCAGCATCGACTTCTTGTCATCTATCATTGCCCATCATTCCTGGCATCGACATTCAGACATTAGCATTGTGTAGTTCTAAATATTGCCATCAGTTTGAGGTACGGCATGTCAGGCATGTACCCAAACCACAGACATATTTTCTTAAGTCCTCTTAACAGACCGAAATTGAGGTGTGCGCCTAGTCCAGAGCGGACACTGCACTCCCCTACATGGGCAGAGCCTAATAATTTTGGGGCTTTCCCTCAAGCTGGACAGGGCTGCCCTGACTCACACGGTGTATGCACACACACACACACACACACACGCGCGCACACACACACACACACACTTGTAATCCTATCTTAGTGAGGCACATCCATTCATTTTTATGGGAAAAACTCCTAATCCTAGTCACGACACCCTTAACGCCTACCCAGCCCTAGCCTCAACCATAAGTAACCAAACAAAATCTGGCATTTTTACTTATTTGATTGCATTCACAGACTTTTATAAAATGAAGTCCTCACAAGTATACAAGTTACACACACACACACACACACACACACTTGGTGTCTCACCCGGCTGCTCTCTCACTCACTCAGCCTAAACCGCCCTGTGCTTAGGGCCACCCTGCTGTATCCTGCCCCAGTTTCCATGGTTACCTCCGGGCAGCCAGGGCTGGCATGGACCCACACGGTCAGGGAGAGACGGTGGCCGCCTATCGAAGGCCGCCGAGCGGCCATGATGGATTACACTCAGCCCGACGGCTCGGCTTTCCCCTAATTAGCCTAGCTTATCAAGCAGCCTCAGCCGCATTTAGCTTTTTTTTTGGATAATTAGTGCTGCAGCGCTTATTAACTGTATCGTTCGGAGACGGGAAGTAATCTGTATGGGCCGCGGACCCGAGGGCCGGCGCTGCTGGGTCTGACCTCGAATGGGGCAGAGGCGCCCTCCTCCTTTAATGCCCGCCCCCTGTGCTCCCCTGCAGCTGAGAAGTGGCAGGCCGTTTACACCATCCTGGAGGCCTTCGGGAACAGTGCCACCTCCATGAATTCCAACGCCAGCCGATTCTCCCAGATAGTCTCCCTGGACTTCGACCAGGCCGGCCAGGTGGCATCGGCCTCCATCCAGGTCCGGGCCGCCTCCCACAGACACGCAGACACCGGCGGCACTGCCCAAATACACTCCTGGACAAAAGAATGGGCCAAATCTTCATGTTCTGCAATTTGGGTTTGGCCCATTTTTTTTGCTCTGGGGTGTACACTGCACTTGTGTACTGTACAACCGCACAATTGCGGTAAATACACCCTCAGCTGGCAGGATGCAACACGCCTGTATCTTACCGCCTGGTCCCCCCCCCGCAGACCATGCTACTGGAGAGGCTGCGTGTCACCAGGCGCCCAGAGGGAGAATCCACCTTCAACATCTTCTACTACATGATGGCGGGTGCAGACAGCACCCTTAGGTGAGCCGCCATCATGAACCCTGCCTGCAGGGATCTGTGAGTTGGCTTGTGATCCGTCAGCCTTCCAGGCCCCCTCATCCATTATTTCGTAGTGTGGCTCGCTTGCGGCCTCTAGAAGTGGGCCGCGAGATCTGCCAGGAGGTTAGATGAGGCCACAGGCCTCAGCTCAGCGGTGTCCCCTCCAAACGGGCTTGGCCAGCCGCTCCGGCCCGGCCTGCCAAAATAGGAGACGACCAGCCAGACGAAACCTGGCCCGGGCCTGCTGAGCGAGCTGGGTGCTATGTTTCACCCACGCCGGTTGTATTTCGCATGGCCGGGCTTCCCGCAACGATCCTGCTGGGGACGTTTTATGGCGCTCAGTGTGGCAGAGGCCTGCGCCAGCGGTGGCCGTCAAGCCCCCCCCCCCCCACAAAGCTAACCCTTTCTGCACCCTGCTTTTCCCCTTCCCAGGACAGAGCTGCACTTCAACCACTTCGCCGAGAACAGCGCCTTTGGAATTGTGCCTCCCTCCAAGGTAATTTCCCCCGAGCGCTGCCAGTGTGAATACCAGTGAATCTGATCTGATGTGATCTGCCCGTTGCACACTGTAAAGTGTGTGTCACCCGAGCGGGCAGCCTGTTCATGCGTGAACGAGGGTGCACGCGTTCTGCTCAGACTGGCGCGTGCGTGGGATATTAAGAAAAATCATAACGGATCATAACAGTTTCGAGTGGGAGGGCTAGTGCTGTCCAAGTAGAAGCTGGGAAGGTGTGCTGATATTTTTAGTTATGTGCAGGCACGTAACTGGCCACCTAAACCCCCACCCCACCTCCGCATTCACAGCCTGAGGACAAGCAGAAGGCGGCCCAGCAGTTCACCAAGCTCCAGGCTGCTATGAAAGTGCTGGGCATCTCGTCTGAGGAGCAGAAGGCCGTGTGGCTCATCCTGGGGGCCATATACCACCTGGGGGCCGCAGGGGCCACAAAAGGTAAGGTCCTGGGCCCCAGGCAGGTGTGGGTCCTTGTGCCTGCTCAGTTCCTGTGCTGTAGGCTGTCTAACTGTAAAGCTGTACACACAAGACGATGACGCAATGTAATAGCCTTCTATACCATCTCAGTGACACTTTCTCATTTGAACATGCTTAACAGAATGTAAGGCTAATATTTCTTAACATTTATTGGCCCTGCCTGTAGTTTCCTCGATGCCGAAGTGACCAACTTGTCCGTTATCACCCGAGAGGGGCACTTGTCATGTCATGCATTGTCGTCTTCCTTTCAGACACACGTAGGGCTGGCGTATGATTAATATGGGAGGAGAATCTAAGCCGTGTTCTATCACTGACACTGTCATTCCAAAGTTAATTAAAAACCCAGCCCCAAAGACACAAACAAGAGCAGGACAAAAGTAATTAAGGAACAACGGGTGTATTGTGGGCCTGATGCAGCACGCTGTGCGCAAAAGGTGGTCACGTTTTTTTCCGGGCGGGGAGCAATCGGCGTGTTGTGATGTCTCTAATGTCGCCTTTCCGGCAGTTTCCGACATAGATGGATGTGGTAAAGAACATTTTTTTGTTCTTAAGCTGTCGGCTGCTCTCTTTGCCCTCTGTCTTTATATGCATGCGTGTCTTTGAACCCAATGCTCTGACCTTGCGGTCTTTAAAAGACCCCCGTGGCGACATCGTGGACGTCAGCACGCACGAGGCCTGCCCTCGGTCTCCCACATGTGATGCTGTTTGACAGCCCGTCTCTATGTACTTTCCCTCCATCTGGGGCTTTTTTTTCCCTCCAGCGGGAAGCTCGACCAATTAAAGCTCTTTAATCAAAGGAAATACCTGTTTATGGAAGCATCCTTATCGCGGCACCGCGCGAGCTGCGCTGGAGCGAAAACACCTCAGCAGTCTATCCTGTTTGTGAACTTGTGTGCGATTTGCGTACGTTTGCCACCCTGGTGTGCGACTGCTGTGAGCTGAATATTTAATTTGAGACTCCGCGACTACGTACGTTTATACCGTGCAGCTTCTGTGCAAAACAAATTTGCCAGTGTTGTCGCGAACACAGCTGCACCAGTAGGGGGCAGTATTGATCTTTGTTTTTTTCCCCTCTCCATTGTGTGTCAGCTCATGGAGAGTAAAGGACAGAAGAGGTATTTGCAAGTTAGCTGTCCAGGCCCCCGTCCAGTAACGGTTAAGGACTATAAACCTAACACACCGGTAACATATATGTGCTGTTTGTCAGGAGCGAACCTCCCAGACACACGAACGAGTCGCCCCCCAGTCTCTCTGCCGCGCACTCGGCCCGTCCGCCCTTCACAGGGCGCGATGTCCGCTTGTGCGTGCGGCCGCGTCCGTCTCCTCCAGCCGCCGTCCTCTATTGCCGTTTGACAGATTGAAGTTCTGTGTCCCTAACCACTCTGTTTTTACTTGCATGTTGCATGCTGTCCGTTACAATGCAGAGGCAGATGAAGGTAAAAAAAAAAACATGCTTATATTTTTCTTCTTTTATAAGTAATTCCTCTATCGTTGTTACCAGACCTTCTGTAATTTGCATTTTTATTGTTTTCCTTTGTCGTCTTTTACTGTTGCTGTTCTATATTTTTTTTCGTTCCTTCCTATTTCATGCCTCCCTACCAAAGCTGGCGACTCTCTCGTCCCCACAACAGTACCGGAGCATCGTAATGTTTTACGTAAAGCTCAGGATTTGATGCTGTTTTTGAGATTTTTCGCTTTAATTCCTGTCCTCATGTTCCGGCCCATGAAAATTTGTAAGGCCGGCTCCGCTTCCCATGTTCTTCACTTGTTTCACTTGTTTTGACCAGAGCGACGCGCTTGCCTCATTTTCCCGTCCCGACTTGGGGCAGAGGTGGGAGCACAGAGCACAGGCTCAGTTACCCTGCCTACGATAGACTTCTAATGGAGCAATTAGACACCCGTGACTGGCATCCCGGGAACAAATCGCATCTGAGGTTGATCCCGGTCTGCCGTGGTCAGATGTGGGTGGGGGATTGGGGGGGGGGGGGGGGGG
>JAODKL010000101.1:1274504-1305755 GCA_026780765.1 Petrocephalus schoutedeni | reverse complement strand
GGGTGGGGGGGGGGGGGGGGGGGGGGGGGGGGGGGGGGGGGGGGGGGGCGGTTGATGGCCGAGATATCGCCATAAACAAACAAGAGCATTTCCAAGCTGTGCCGGGCATGCGGTCACATGGTCAAAATCAGGTTAAATATTTGCATACAAACGTGGTTATGGTCACTATTAGTGAGACGCAGTCGCAGAATGAGCCCTGTCTCCAGCTCAGCAGGCCTGGTTGGATTGCTGGTTAGTAGAATACAGCTCAGATAGGAGCGGATGCTGGACAGGCAGGTCTCTGAGGCCTAGCAGCTGGTATCCTGGGGCTTGCGCTGCCCTGGAGTGCACTGCTCTGATGGACACTCGGTGCTGTATTTGCAGCCGGACGAAAGCAGTTTGCACGCCACGAGTGGGCCCAGAAGGCGGCCTACCTGCTTGGCTGCACTCTGGAGGAACTCTCCTCCTCCATATTCAAGCACCAGCTCAAGGGCTCCCTCCAGAAGTCCACCTCCTTCCGGCAGGGCCCAGACGACTTGGCATCCGGGGATGGCTCAGGTGTGTGGGAAACCTCTATTTGTCGCCCCTGCCTGTGCTCCTCGCAGTCTGAGATGGATGCATAAGCGTGCGCTCGGGGCTTGGCGGTTCCCGCTTGGTCGTGCGCGTGCTTCCGGCGTGGCGGAGGACGCCTTGGCTCATTAACACGTCTGTTTGCTCAGGACCCAAGATCACGGCCCTGGAGTGTCTAGAGGCGATGGCTTCCGGCCTGTATGCTGAAGTTTTCACTCTCCTCATCTCCCTCGTCAACCGGTCAGTCACTCCTCATCAGCCTCTCCTGCTCTTCAGGTTTCAAAAACCATTTTGAAAAAAGATTCTAGTGACTTTTATATTTGGGTTCAGCAGGATCTTCTTCGAATGCAATTTTTTTTAACTTAATTTTTTATGAAAATAGTCATGTTTTATTCGTTATTTGCATATCCAGATTTGTCGTGAGTCAGGTCTGAGAATGTCTGAGAAGCTGGGAATTGTGGGAATCTGACTACAGTCGAACCCGGACCTCGTGATCGATTCCGCCTCTGGCTTGGCAGATTTTCATGGTTCTCCCGTGGTCGTTGAATTTTATTTTTGGGGACCATCCACTGGTGTTGTCCTGCTGATGAAATTTGACCCTGGGGGAATAGCAGCTGAGGACCTGTGTTGTAGAAGCCATGAGTGTGTCGCACGCGGCACTGCCGTCGCTCGCTCTCTCTCACGCCGCCGCTCCTCTCCGGCCCGCCCCAGCGCCCTGAAGTCCAGCCAGCACTCCCTGTGCTCCCTACTGATCGTGGACACGCCGGGCTTCCAGAACCCGCGGCTAAGCAGGCGCGAGCGCGGCGCCACCTTCGAGGAGCTGTGCCACAACTACACCCAGGAGCGGCTGCAGACGCTCTTCCACGAGCGTACCTTCGTGCAGGAGCTGGAGCGCTACAAGGAGGTACCGGCATGTAAACGCACGCGCACCGGCATGTAAACGCACGCACAGTCACATGGGGGGCGCTTTTCAGTCAAGTCTCACAGTCTGTTTTTTAAATTAATTAATTTTATTTTATTTATTTATATCACTTGTGTAATAAACATGCTTTGGCCACACCCCTCTCTGCGTCACATGACCGGCCCCAAGCTCAGAGTTTCCATTGAAAACCCCATTTGTCGGCATTGTCAATAGGATCCTGTGTGGGAACAGTAGGCCTGTTCTCGCCGGTGACCTTTACTGCTCAGATTCAAAGGCGACAAAGTCACTCAGTGTTTTCTCTCCCACTTGAGACCAGTGACTGCCAGACACACAAAGGCCCCTTAGAGGGAGGGCCAGCCTGACCAGCTACACGGGGCACAGTGGTGGTGTCTTTCACCCTGTGTGTGTCTGCAGGGGTGGGCGCGGTGTTGTCTTGCCACCCCCCCCCCCACGGGGACATTTTGTCAGGATGTCCTCTACAGCAGCACAGCCCCCTCCCTCAGTGCCCCTGGCCTGGCCTGTGGCCAAGCTCTGATGGGAGGTGGTATGCTGACAGTGGTTTTTGACCCTGCTCTGTGCCTCCCAGCTCTCTGATTTTGCTTGGGTTTGGGGTGGCAGGTGGGGGGGGGGGGAGCTCAGATGAGCCCTAAGTTGATGCAGGTTCTTCCTTCCATGTTGATCAATCTCACATAAAACTATTTGGCTGAACGTGGCCCCGCCCACACAGGGGTGCCATAAAGGGGGGAAAGTTTAGGATGATTCTGAAATTTGGAGTATAACACATTGGCTGCAACATCACGCCCCTGGTGTATTCAAACACCAAATGGCTCCAACCTATCTGCGTTGGTCCCGCAGTACCATGGTAAAACAAGTGTACCCAAACAGCACTGTCCCTTTGCACCTTGCAGCCTTAAATATAACCAGCCCACGTCCATCACTAAGGAAAACTCACGGTTCCCATATGTGACGTCATGACAGGAACACCAACAGCAACAAATGTTTTGGGCCCGTTTTCGTGACAACCTCCGCTCTCTTGCGATTGTCGCAAATCAAATGTTTTCCCGTTCCGGCTTGGCAATCAAAGTGTTTTTTTCCCGCCTCCAGGGTGGTCATTACAGTTGCAAAAAAGCTAGCGGAACGCTTTGCGTTCCTGATGCGGGAGAGACGGCAAAAAAAAAAATAATAATAGCAAATATATATATGTGTCATACGCATGTTTGTTTGGAAGGTTTTGTTGATAGGCCTCCCTGAAGGGAATGCCTTTCAAATAGCCGGTGAAGTTAGAGACGTGAGTGAAAATAATGAACTAATAAGGAGCTTTTAAACTGTTACTAATACCTCCTTTGTCTCCATGTAGGAAAATATAGAGCTTGCTCTAGATGAGCTGGAGTCCAGTACGTCTCGGTCTGTAGCTGCTATAGACCAAACATCAACTCAAGCGCTGGTAAGCATCTCTCTCTCTCTGTCAGTCTCTCTGTCGGTCTGTCTTCAAAAAAATTCAAAACCGTTTGCTTTTTATATGAGAATGGTAACCTTAAAGCTGGTTGAATCCCCTCTAAATCAGAATCCTCTCTAAGGCTGGATTGCCCCCCTCCCCCCTTCCATGATCGATGTGGCTTGTCTTACTGGCCCCCACAGGTCCTAGATGCATCCGACTGCACACTTTGCATAGCACACCCTGTTTTTCTTTTGATGTGGTCTCACCATGGGCCACACCCCCACAATCCTTAGTAAAACGCACACTTAGGGCAGTGTTTCCCACTGTGGTTCTCAGAGACCTGCTTACAGTGCAGGTTTTTGTTCCTTGATAGGGAGCGAAAATGTGGACTGTGTGGCAGGGAGCGAAAATGTGGACCATTTGTGGGTCCCCGAGGACCGAGGTGGGAAACACTGACGTAGGGAGCTGTCTGTAAAGTCACACTTATTAAGTCCGCTTTTTGCTTCACCTTAACACAGAGCTGGCATTTTTAATCACTCATCAAAGCCACTAATTGCCAAGGTAGGTTTCTTTTTACACCCCCCCCACCGTGATTCTCACTACAAGCCTCGTCTGGCAACCCTTGTCATCAGCGGAGGAAAATGTCCAATGTGCAAATGTGCATCTTGGAGGATGACATGTGTTTTGAGTTCATTATTCATGTTTCCTTTGCCCCGTTTTCTTTATTACGATGTTTATTTCCCTCTGTTTGGTTATCGGTGTGGCAAATTAGCAAAAGCAGCCACTGGTGGGGGGGCTTGCCAGTGGAGCGGTGGAGAGTATTGTTTTTTGGACGCCGAGGGTGAAAGGGTCCCGCGGAGCTGAGAGAAAAGGCCATTTGATGTGGAACAGCGTGTTGATTACAGCAAAGCAGACAGAAACACTGCTGAGTTTCTGCAGCCCTCGCTTTGCCTTATCGATTCCTTCCTCTGGAAGCGTTGAAAACATTCATAGAAATATTCCACCCAGAGTGAGGCTGTGTGGCAGCAAACATAAGACACATTGTGATATGTTATGATGATAGTCACTATATATAGATGTTAAGAGAAGGATTAGATTGGCGAAATAATGCAGTACATGACTTGTGCGGATTGTTGATTTCCTTGAAAATGTCTTCTGTCTGCATGGCTGTTTTGTCAAGCAGTGTAAAGAATAATCAGGCATAAACAAAAGATGAAATACTTTCATAAGTACAGCGTCTCATGGATACAGTCTGGAAATGTTTGGAGAATGGAGATTTTTTTTTTTTTTTCCCCTTTCCACTATGCTGTCACTGTTCCTGTGTGTGAGTGAGTAATCTAGTGAAATATACTCCCAAAGATCACACCGTTAGTATTTATGGAAAGTCAAGCTGACCAGTCAATAAGCTGTTTGGCTCTGAAAAGTCCCCTGTCGCTGTGAGCGTTATGCTGTAGGGAAGGCGTCCTCTGCGCACTGCCCGTACCCGGGGTGCTGTCTCTCAGCCTCCGTTCGGCACATGAAGGGCAGCCGGCATGCCGCGCTAAAGTGGCTCCTTTGCTGGCTCTGTCGGCAACCTCGCAGCTTTCCGAATGCGCCTGGAGCACATCCTGGTGTCTGTGGGCCGGGCCCGTTTGTGACCGGAGAGCTGCTCCTGCTGTTCCCTCAGGAGGAGCCTGAGCGCGTGCGGGGGACACGCTTTAAAAGCACCTGTTAGCTCGCTTTTGATCGCAGCTGTTTCTTTGTTTCTGCTGTTGTTGTGTTGGCAGCCTGTGCAGAGAATAGGTGCTGCTCTTCCAGTTAAATGCAATGAGGCTGTATTTACTATGGGGACAAGCACAGGTCCATTGGAATGCTCCTTTTCTCATACCCCCATACACCCCACATAAACACACAGTGAAGTTTGGGGTCTGAGCACCGGCTTAGCTGTCCAGCACCCCTAGAGCATTTTGGAGGATTAGGATCTTTCTCAAGGGTCCGACAGACATGTGATGGTGCTGAGGACAGGATTCAGACCAGCGACTTTCTGACTGCAGGCACAGGGACCTTTCCTACTGAGCCGCACAACCAACTCTGCTAAGGTTGGCCTTTTACTTCTGCAGAAACTAGGCCTAAGGGTAACGTAGCTCCTTTCAGGACCAGAACCTATGGAGCACACATCTACCAAATAACGCTAAATCGTCCTCTTAAAGGAACGCCGCTCTTTTATAACATTTGTTCCTTCAGCTGCTTGTGTGGTCAAAGCAAAAAAAAAAACGCCAACTACTGCCATCAGCTTCTGCTGGATTGGGGAAGGGGGTGTTTTGTTCATTTTTAAACATTTTCCCCGTATACATTAAACATGTTACGAAATGGTGAGCTTGATGATGTTACAGCCTAAGACAGGCAAATCGTGGCGGACATTACTGCTGTTTAATTGCTTAAGTGGGGACCGGGAGAGCGCGTTCTGTGAACGCTCCATTGCCCGGCAGCTTTTAGTTCCATATTAGCGCTAATGGGCGCCTTGGCGCCGCGGGCGGCCCATCCGCGCGGCACTCCCTGTCTCCGCCGCGGTATCCCGGGGCTGCTGAGCTAGAGCCGCTGGCACTCGTCAGGTGGGGGGTAGTCAGGTGTAGGCCTTTTTTTGTGTGTGTGTGTGATGTATAGAATAGGGACAAAATCTTATTTTGGGAGGATTTTTATTTTTGCACTTCAGTCATACTGGGAAAATATATTTTAAGACACCAAAATCTTCCTTATTAAATTTTGTAATGGGCCAACCTCTCCGTGATTTCATTTTATCTTAAGCAGCATGTCTTTGAAGCTGAGAGCTTGAATTCTGCCAACTCCGTCAAGCAGTTAAGGGAAGTTAAGAAGTTAAAAAAATCAAAGCAGACCAATAATTACGTAAATCTTATTGATTAAATATAAAATATCCCCCAAAAATGTGACATAGTATGTTGATATATAATATTTGTATGTTTTTTGGTCGGACTTGATTTGGCCCAGTTCTGAAGAATAGGTGAAGAATACATTGTGGGGCCAGACATTTTTTTGATGCTGTGGGGACCATTTTTTTCAGTCCCCACAAGGGGGAAAACTCAGTTTTATAAAAATTGGTGAATGCAATCAAGTCAAAATGTCAAAAGTCTTGTGCTTTGGTTATTTATGGTTAAGGTTAAGGCTGCGTAGGGATAGAGGATGTCATAGTTGGTAATAAGGTTTTTCCCATAGAAGTGATTAGGGTTCTTTTCTTATAGGTGCGCACTTTGGCCCGGACAGATGAGGCTCGGGGGCTGCTCTGGCTGATGGAGGAGGAGGCACTGCAGCCCGGAGGCTCCGAGGACACGCTTCTGGACCGTCTCTTCAGCTACTACGGCCCATCCGAAGGCGAGGGCAAGGACAAAGGTGAGCAGCGCTCCACCTCCTTACTCGGCATCGTGCCCCTTCGCTGTTGGGCAGGCAACGCAATCCCCCCCCCCCCGTCTCCAGGTCACGACTTGCTGCTGAAGAGCGAGAAGCCACGTCATTTCCTGATGGGGCATAGCCACGGCACCGACTGGGTGGAGTATGACGCGCAGGGCTGGCTCAACCATGCCAAGCAGAACCCCGCCTCGCTGAATGCCGCCACACTGCTGCAGGACTCCCAGAAGTACGTAGCCTGCAGTGCTGGTATCTCACTGGAGAGAAATTTCAGTCGGGAGAGTTGATTGGCTCTGATTGAAAGTCGTTGGCCAATCCATACCCAACTCCTTGCCAAACTCTGTCACAGGAAGAACATCAGCAGTCTGTTCATGGGTCGCACTGGCGGGCCCACAGTACTCTCGGGCTCCATCGCCGGCCTGGAGGGCGGCTCCCAGCTGGCCCTTCGCCGAGCCACCAGCATGAGGAAGACCTTCACCACCGGCATGGCCGCCGTCAAGAAGAAGTCGCTCTGCATTCAGATCAAACTGCAAGTGGTGAGTTGATGTGATAAAATTCGAATGAGTCTTGGGGGACTTACAGTATCTCCTACACCCAAAATCCGACCATCTGCCTGTCCTCCAGGACGCACTGATCGATACTGTGAGGAGGTCCCGAGTCCACTTTGTGCACTGCCTGCTGCCCAAGGCGGGGGAGCTCCGAGTGCTGGGTGGGCCTTCTCCCCGCTCCAACGAGGGCGAGGCCCAGGCTGAGAGCGTCACCGGCCTCATGCAGCTGGATGTGGCTCTTCTCCGAGCCCAGCTCCGCGGCTCCAAGCTGCTCGACGCCCTACGCATCTACAGGCAAGGTGGGTTGCCAGGTGACGCGTAATCTGCAGGGGTCTGAAAGGACAAGATCATGGAAATGACCTCAGCTGTCTTTGACATAAATGACCAGTCCCAACCTAAACCCTACAGAGCTGGTTTGGGATGAGTTGAATCAAACAGTAAGAACAAGGTAGCTAACTAGTACTAAGACCTTATGGAAACTCCTTTGGGACTGTTTGAGAAGCATTTGGGGTGGCTACACCTGGAAGCTGGTTGAGAGAATGCCTAGAATTTGCAAGGCTTAACATGAGCCTACTTGTCACTGCTCACCCAGTAATACACATGGTCCTCTGCTCCCCCAGGGTACCCCGATCACATGGTCTTCTCAGAGTTCCGTCGCCGCTTTGACGTGCTGACGCCCCACCTGACCAAGAAGCACGGGCGCAACTACATTGTTACCGATGAGAAGAGGGTGAGCTTTTACATTTACAGCAATTGGCAGACAGCCTTGGCCAGAGTGACTCACACAACTGTGTAAAGATATTAGTGAATACTTACTGACACTGGTTCAATAAAACCCAGGTTAAGAATACTATTTGTCTAAGACTCTGTTAGGGAAATACAGGGTTTTTTTCGTTTGAAGCGTATTATACCGGGAGTGCTAATCCTAGTACTTCTGCTTTTAACTGGTTCCCTGTGACCTGTCCTTCTCCTCGGGACCTCTGGTTGGTGATTTAGGAGCCAGTTTGCATCGCTATCCCACAGGTGTGGCAGAAAATTGAGCAAAAGAGCCCCCATTATTTAGGCCTATTGTCAGGGCTTATTGCCCGGGGTCATTAATCTGTGATGAACAGTAGCAGAATAGATTACTTTGTAGCATTTACGGCGGGAAAAGGTTTTAATTGCTTTGCTGCAATGGATTCGTGAAGCCCTGTGAATTTCAGTGAGTAATAAGGTTTATCCATGAGAAGGTAGGTAAAGTTTATTTAGGTCAGTCTTCTGGTCTGGCTAATGAATGGCTTCAGAATAAGCCCATCTGACCGTGAAGGCGACATTCGGCCAGCTAGATCCTTATCAAGGCTAGGAGTTTCGACGTTATGGAAGTTGGGATGCAGGGCCAGCCCAGTAAAGTGATCTGCACTAGAGGCGCACTATTTGAAGGGCTGAAGGAAATGACAGAGAGATTTAGGAAATGTCAGGGCTTCAGAGTCTAACCAAGCTCCCCTGAGATCCAGAGGAACATCTCCTCTCCCTTGGACGGCGCCACCTAGACGGACATAGACCTAACACTCCACTGCCAAACCGAGCTAGTTGGGCCAGATTTTGCCTCCAGAACAGCCTCAAGAATGTCACTTGTGACCCAGCTGCTGTGCTGAGCTGATATCTGTGTACTTACTGCCAGATAGCTTTAATGAGGCTGGCCATTCTTCTCTGACGTCTCTTAAGTTTTTTTTTTTTTTTTTCTTCCTCCGGCCCCCGAAAAGCCAATGATTGTATGTCTATTGGTCCTCACCCAATTTTCGGTAAACTCTCGACACTGATGCCCGAGGGTGACTGCTTCCAAGAGGCCTTAACCAGCACACATGGCACCACTTAGAAATCGTGTAGATTACGTGTCTTGCTGCTCTGTTGAGCTGAACAGGAAATTAACCTCTTGACCCTTTTTTGTGTGCTGGTTGTATGTATTCATTTACAGACACATGGCTGGCTGTTTACGGGAGCAGGCCATTTCCTCTTTCTTACCTAATCACCCGGCCTCCAAGTGTTTTCCTCCTGAAGGTTCTAGTCAATCCAGTGACTCTGTGATTGACTAATTGGCTGGTGGATAATTTTGTTGACAAGAGTGTTGTCCATTTCTTGTTAACAGGGTTTATTTATTAGTTGGTAATCGCCAGTTCGGTCAGCCAGATGCTTCTTGGAGTCTGGCCGCAGAGTGGAGTCCTAGGGGAAGAGGCTTGTAACTATGTTTTCCTCCATGCTTTAAAGGCTGTGGAAGAGCTGCTGGAGTCCTTGGACCTTGAGAAGAGCAACTACCACATGGGCCTAAGCAGGGTGAGTATCCAGGCTGTCTCCGCTGTCAATCTCCTGTTCTCCTCCTTGCTCTCTCTCTCTGTCATTTCTTGCTTCTCTTTCCCACACACGGCAAGCGCACATGCAGCTAGCAAATGCACACATACACGCGTGTGCAGCAAAGCAGAACGCCCTGTATTCCACACTCTACCACAACCTACCCATCAAGCTGATGCAAGCTCCCAAATGCAATCAGTAATTTTCTACCTGTGGTTAGCTAATGAGTAACAGTCCCCTAAAAAAATAAAATAAATGAATAGCGTACTCTCATCACAGTACTGTCCTGCTCCTTTTCTGCCAGATTAAGGCTTGTCAGGTCTGTCGGTTGTGACTTGTCTCGTTCTCAGTCTTTGCACTGAAAGTCCATTTGCATTGGAGACACCGAGCCCCAATCTGTATGCCGACATCTTTCAGACATATCTGTCAGCAGGGGCGCTTGTGTGTACGCCTTTTTATTTGACATACCGCAGTATTGAAGTATATCAGACAAGCTGAACAGCAAATTCATTGCAGATATGAGAACCTTTATGAACGGCATGTATGGCAGACGACCGTAATCGAAATTGATTTCCTTTTGGACCCGGTGCTCTGAATTCAAGGCTGAAATAATGGGTATTATACTTCGTTTTTCAGAAAAAATTTCATTGGAAGCAGCCAGCTATCGATCTCATTGATTTCATGACACCATCGGGAATTTGTCTGAGGGGAAAAAAAAATGCAATTCTTCTCGCAGAGTTTATTTGTAGGGGTTGGAATATTTCCTCCTTACTTTAGCCGCTGGAGAGATCCTCTAGTTTTCCTTGTGCTCATATGGTACGAACGGCAACTGAAGTGAAACGATAAGGTGTTTAAGGATGGCTGCGTCGGCACCTGGCGCTGCAACCGCTCACACCCTGCATTTAGAAATTTTTTTTTCTATTGGTATTTGTCTGCTGATACCTTTATGTGGAGAATATAATGGAGTGGGAAAACCGTTTCTTTTTATTAGTGCTGTTAAACGATTAATTTTTTTAATCGGATTAATCACAAGGTTGCTGTGGCTTAGTTTCGATTAATCACGATTAAATTTTTAATCTATATTAATGGCATTTCATTTTGAAGGAGTAAACAGACTCAAGAAAAAAGGGAATATATATGCACTTAACATGTTTATTGAACAGAAAGCACCTAGCGACAGGTCTAGCAACATTCCTGGCAAATCTTAGCTACTTTCTGTACACTGTTGTCGTGAATATGGAAGTGAGCTGAGCTCCCTGCTACGACGCCCGGTGTCCTGCCGAGTTGTGGTGCCTCATCGAGACATGCTACCATAGCACGAACCGACAGTTATGACCAGCTACCGACAGTTATGACCAGCCAGACTCCTGGGCTGGCATGCCCCCACCCTACCCTGCCCCACCCCAGTGCGTGTGTGGCCCCATGCTGCACGGTACCTGGGAGGCCTCTCCGGAAATGTGCACAGGTCCAAGGCTGAGCTGGCATTAAAGATCAGCCCTGGACTCCGGGCCCATACAGGCCCACCACTTATACACACCTACGATAAAATTTGCCAGTGCTAGGGCGAGGGGAGAGTCTTACCACTAATTTTGTCCCCCCACTGGGAAAATGCTCCCGGTAAGCCAGATGGCCAGCCCAGCCTTGGGTCTGCTGGAGAAATGCTCTCTGGTTTCTTGGAGTGGAGCCATTGAAGGTGTGGGGGGGGGGTGCATTCTCATTATACGGCTCGCCTTGGCACACACCCACAGTGCCCCAGTGAGCTCAGGTTAATGGTATAAGGCAAGCCAAAGAAAGCATGGTAAGAAATCACCTGGGAGGGGGGGGGGGCTTATTGAAAGCTTCTTCTGGACACTTGTGCGTGCCCGAGAGGCCAGGTAAACATATTCTACTACCTATGGGTGATGTGTCAGTCGCTGGGGGGCGTCACAGACCCTAATGTGGGTGTGTTCCTTCTGTTACTTTTAAAGTTGGATGCCCATGATAGGCAGGACACTTCTTTACCCATAATGCAGTGCTGATATGACACCTCAATCAGAGACGTTTTCATTTGTTGATCAGATTCCCTAATCTGCCCAAAGCGACATAACTGAGGCACATGCCAAATTACACACATACAGAACTGTGCAAAGGTCTTATGCAGTTGAAGAAAATGGTTAAAGCTATTTATCTGTTAGTCAGTGTTTATTTGCAAAAAAAACACAGCTTCAAATTATATATAAATGAAAATTAAGACAATAAGAAGTTACAAGAATTTCTTCTGTTATCCAAAACGTTACTGATACCTTATTGGATAGCTAGATGAACAGAGTTTGATTGCCAAACCTTTCCTCAGGGGCATCCCAGCCATTTGTTAAATTTCAGCATCAGCTCTGTTAACTAATTAAAAAAATTAAATAACTCAATGAAGAATTGATTAGTCATATATGGTGTGCTAGTAGTCAAGTCGGCAAAAACTTGGCTGTATTTGATGGTGCAAATACTGAGGTGGTTTTAGGGGAGGTTTTTCCAGTAGCTGACACATTTTGACACACATGATATCATAGTTTTACACCAACATGAAGATCATTCTAAGTTAATTTTCTGCCTCAGACTGCGCAGTACTGTAGCCGCTTGCGAGGAGCTGACTTGGGCATAAGTGCAGCTGGGCTGAGCTTCCAGTGAATGCCCAGTCACAAGTCTAAGTGGTACTGGGACATTCTCACAAAGCAGGAAGTCAAAGACGGAGACACAAAAAGAAAAGGATGGGACCCCACCCCCCGTCATTCTGGTCCATCGCAGTCACTGCTGTTCAGTATGAGGTCATGGATGTAAGGAGCGTGGTATCATCCGTACGCAGTTGTAATGGCAGTCACTGGAAAACGTGACCACCTTCCCTTTGGCAGCAATGGAATGCCCTTCTGCTCTGATTCCCCCTCTCCCCCATTCTGTCTGAAGACAAAGCAGGCAGTATGTGCTCCTGGGTCAGCACCCACGCCTCTGAGCCCCCGGGGGAGGGGGGCGGCACTTGTGTACGCTAACAGAGACGGGCCGATTTTCAAGTTGCTCAGCGTTTTTGTCCTGAAAAGCCCCCCTTCGTCCTGAAAAGCCCCCCTTCAGTCCCCGAGAATGACGTGGATCCCTAAACGCGCCACAAAGCAATTCCGCGGATTCGTGTGTGCCCCGTCGCTATGGCTACGCTGCATCAAAAGCGGACACGTTAAAATCTGTGAAAGTTGATGTCAAGGATGCTTATATGGTGGTATCTGAAATGCATATTTTTGTTTTCTGAGAGACAATACATTCGCGCACTTCTCTAGTCAGGTCGACATTCCATTAATGGTCCCTGACCTGCACGATTACTTAATGACCCACACTCTTCTCAGTGGAGGAAGTATGCTTTACTGACACCAAAGTCAAAGTGTATCTCATGGGACTGGCTCCTGATTGGATAGAGAGTCCGAAGTGTGGTGCCTGTCCATTGTCTGTTGTCTGTTATGTCAGAGATGGTGTCAACGCCATGAAGATTACTCTCTCATATGGAGATACATACATCCATCTTCCAACTCCCTAATGCTGGTCAGGGTTATGCGGCTGTCAGAACAGTCCAACTTAATTACTGTCATCTTTCCACCACTGTCTAATGTTGCTATGGGTTCTAATGTGACAAGTGGGCTGTCACACACAATCCCAGGAGAGTTTCCCTTCCTCCAGAAACTCCTTCAAAGCTGACAATAAAGACACTTGTGAGACATTGCCATTGTCATCCCCAGACTTAGTAATCAGCACTTTGGAGAACTTTAATTCCATTGTCTTTCACCTCTCTTTCACCACACTTCATGACTGCTGACGAGTCACAGGTGTAGTCATTTGGCTTATCGAGGTTTGCGTTAGAAATTTGTAACGTAAGTGAGGCTCCTTTGAAGAAAGAAAGATGGTTTTGAAGGTGTACTGAAGGTATGGGCCTTTTGAAGTCCTCTGTTTGGCAGGCCGCAGTTCCCATTCTTCTCACAATAATCCAGTTTAATCAGAATTTTCTGCAATTTTCTTATATTTACAACGAATTTTCACAAATTTTGAAGTTTGAAATCGTGTCTCAAACATGGCATGAAACTTAAAAGCTCACACCCGCCTTCTGCAACTGCATCTTTTGCACATTAATAATTTTTTGGTCTCTGGGGAGACAGGCAAGCGTAATTTCTGCAGTGAGCCCGATTTTTATTTATTTATTTTTTAAAATTTTTTCTCTCTCTCTCTGCGCCTGTAATGTGTCAGGATGCGCCCGGCCGTGAGGCTGGGCTCGCTCGCCCACTTCCCCGCCGCACTCTCATCCGGCTCTCTCCCCCGCAGGTGTTCTTCAGGGCCGGCACGCTGGCCAAGCTGGAGGAGAGGAGGGACGACCAGACGCGCCGTCACATCACCCTCTTCCAGGCGGCCTGCAGGGGATACCTGGCAAGACAGTCCTTCAAGAAGAGGAAGGTAATCCGAGTCTTGGAAGGGGTGCTGTGTCAGGAAGCGGGTCGACCCAAAAGCACATTGGGCCGAGGTGTGATACGTGTCATTTCATGTGCCTGTAGATGTTGTACTGAGTCCATTGTTATACTCCCATCGTTAAAACGTTTGTTGATAACGCCCAATCCGCTCCCTTTGCTTCAGTGCTCTAAACAAACGTCATTCATGTCCTTGGTGAGTTGGCCTGCCCTGTACCACACGTGGTGGCTTTACTTGCCCTAATTATAGAGTAGCACCGAGCGGTAGCACCTCACCCAAGCCCGTCCGGAGTCGCCCGCGGTCAGGAATTGCGATCTGAGGCCGCCTGGGCTCAGATCCATCACCCTGTGCCCTTTGCCGCCGCCTGGCGTTTAGCCTGCCCTCCTTGGGGGGGGAGGGTATGCGGTGAGAGAGACTGTTTTGACAGCATAACCGCTAAAGAGAGAGAGCTACCCCCCTCTGCCGCTTTCCTCGATCAGTCCATTTATTACCTCTTTGTTTGATCTTTTTATTTTTTTGCCCTGTACCTTCATGTTCCCGTTTTTCAGTATTACCCCCTGCCCTCGATCCATAGCCCCACCCCGCCGCGGTCAGCCCCCTCCCACCACTGTGCTCTGACTCCCTTGCCCTCTAACCCCGTCAAGTCGATGTATGACTGCCCTGCTAATTGTCGGGCGGGGGCGGGGTTTCGCTGGCTGTCGCAGCCTTCATAGTCATCGCGTGCTGCCTCTCTGGGGTCAGACGGAGAGACACGGAGTCTGGAGTTGAACCTGGATCCCGCTGCCCGCGGCTGGGCAGTCTGGGCCCAAGGGACTGCACTTCCATAAATAGCCCGGGCCTGATCGCTATGCGGATTTACCGTAGTATCAGTACAGCATCAGCACCGCGGGGCTAATCCGCATGTAGCCTTGCCCGTTTAAGGTGCCCCACCCGTAAGTATTATTCTGTAGTCATTCTTTTTGGAGGTTGTAGCGCATTTGGGTCTGCAGGATGTTGCAAGCGGCTGTTTGCATCGCCTGCACTTGTGGTGGGAGCGCGTGTGCATAGCAGTCAGGCTGGGGACCTTTTTATAGTATAGTGCCTGCTGGAGGTAGCACTTGGACCAGAGTAATAAGCCCTTCGCAGCTGTACTGGGGTTTCACAGTTTGCGAAGCCTTGCCCCTCTTTTCCTTTTCTAAGCATCTCGAATAAGAAATGTTGCGTTTTCTCCTGACTGAGTGTAGCTCGCCGTGTGAAATTCACGCATTTCTGGCACATATTGAGAATATACAGAATAGGCATTTAATTGCAGTTTGACGCCGTACAGATCTCTTCTTTAAGGTTGTGGATGTTCTCAGTGCTTTAGAAGCAGCTGATTTACCCGGTTTTAATGGAGGGACATTTCTCTCGAGCCCCCCCACCCCTCCCCCCCAGCAGCGTGTCCTCCCTAAGCAGCCGAGTCCTGCGAAATGAAGACTCCTATTTACGTGACTGATGTCGTCTGATATAGGCATAGCCTCGTGGCAATAAATTACTGCCGATGATTCATGGCGCTGACATTTGAAGTTGTGCTTGCAGTTGAATATTTCTATTAAATGAATAGCACAGACTCAGCATTTGGATGTATTATGTGTACTTTTTACCTGATGTTAGAGATTCTCTTTTATGAGCCCAAAGAGGGAGAATGTAGTGAATGGAATGGGCGTCTCTTAACAGGCAGGCCTTTGATGGGGCTTGTCAGTCTATGGAACCAGAGGTATAGTGTCCAGTCTGGGTCTGGGTCTGTGTGTGTGTCTGTGTTTTTTCTTTGACTGCACACCTTCATTATTATGCCCAATACCTGCTCTTCATGAATGTGGCAAAATAGCAAAGTTGACTTCCCCATGTTTTCCGCTGGCTAGTGTCGGTTTTTAAAGCCTGTCGGTATGTGTTAATGAGACTCTTATATCAATACATGTGACGGCCTGTAATAGATGCTGTCAGCGACGCGTAGAAGCTTCTGAAGGGGCCTGAAGTCCATTGTGTAACCGTAGTGGGACGAGAGAGAAGCTGTGGCTCCCCCCCCCCGCCCGGCAAACGCGTTCACCTCCAGGTGGCAGCAGAGCCATCGATCGGCCCGCTCCTCAGACGGCGCCTGTGAACCGAGAGCAGATGGGTACGGGAGGACCGGCCGCACTCAGCACCCAAAAATCGTTGGCCCGTTTGATTACCTATTTGTTTGGCAGTCTGGTTACAAGCACACCTCCGTGATGACAGTGGTGTCTGTCTCGGAGGGAAGAGAGTCTCGCCTACGCAGTCTGGGGGGGAGGTGGTGGTGGTTTGTAGAGAAATCCACTCAGGTCACCTTTGCAGGCACCCCACCCGTGTTTTTGACATTCATTTAAAGCGACACCAGCCCTCATTGGAAATTTTGCAAAGGAACTCGCTTCCTGTGTCTAATTAAATTGTTGCCTACAGATGGAGCTTCCCTCTTAGTGGGAACAGGTGCGCTGGAGCTGCTGCCTCCCCATTGTTTATTATTTATTTCCCCCCACCCCACCCCCCTTTTGTTTTGTTTTTCACTTGTTAAAGCTGTAGTCATGCATCTACTCCGTGACTGAGGCATGGGCGGGTGTTGGGGGGTCTTTGTGTGGGCCCCACCACCTTTCCCAGTTTCACATAGAAATTAAGCCAGATGAGCATCATCCACGAGAATATTGTTATCAACAAATATAGCAATATCGTCTTCTAGGCAGTATCCGCTGTTTGTGTTTTCTCTGTTTTTCTAGGTACTTGCGGCCGCGCTTGTTAAATTGTGATCTGCTGTGTCCCCCCCCGGTCCCCTAAGAACGTTAATCTGCGGCTCGCAATATCGGTTGCGGATTTAGGCGTCGCAAATTAGCCCCATTAAACGTGGCGGGGCTGCCATATTCCAGATTTGCCTTTTTTTACGCGGCGTGTGACGAATCGCGATCGCAGCGGCGCCAGCGGAATCCACCCGATGCCGCAAATGGCGGAACTCTAATTGGGTTTGCAGATAATCTGCTGTTATTGGAGATGCTCGTGTAGCAGCCGCGTGTAAATCTTATAAGGTATTTAAACGGCTGCCAGGCCATATTGACGTTTGATTTAATTACTCTGGAGAGCTCCGGCTCCTTTTAACCCTCCGCGGTTCGGTCGGTTCGAAGCGCATCGAGTGACTCGATGTGGCGTGATCGCGCATTCAGTCGTGTACGCGGATGCCCGTCTGAGCGCTGAGGTGCCGTGGTGCGCCTTTCCCGCTCACAGGCAATGGCACTTGTGCCGGGTCGTTTCCGTGGAGTCAAAAACTGGGTCCTGGTGGGTGGGTGTTTTCCAAGCTCCTCCCCACGCCCTCTATTCCTCCATACCTGTCCTGGGACACTGTACTCCAGCTCGGCTTAAGTCTTCCCCCTTGCGTTTCAGTTTTTGAGAAATCCATTTTTCACCTGCCTTTTTTTTTGGTTGAGGCTGTAAGCTTCAAATTGCTCTCTGATTATCGTTTACTGCATATTGATCTCTATCAGGCCTCACCTAATGCAACAGCACCTTCTTACAGATTGAGAATGCTTGTAAATGGAAGCAATAGAATAAAATATCTTTATTGTCATCGTACATGTACAACAAAACTGTGCTCCCCACCAGCATGATAAAAGATAAAAAAGAAATATGAAATTGGAAAGTGATAAATCCAATATAGATGTACAGAATCAAGCTGAAGGTGAATCGAGGTGCAGTAGCTCAGGCACATTTTTTTAGTAGCATTAAACAGTGTCAATTTTTTTATTTTTTAATTAGCCGCAGTCATGTGGATAAGATTTAGCAGCACTTTATTATGCAGTTCTTGACTTGGGGGAGCAGCTTTAGCTGATGCGTGCATATGGAGTACTGGTAGGGCTATGGCGGGGTTATTGGAGTTCGTTGTGACGCTGCCCCGCCTCCCAGATCCAGGACCTGGCCATCCGCTGCATCCAGAAGAACATCAAGAAGAACCGAGGCGTGAAGGGCTGGCCCTGGTGGAAGCTCTTCACCACGGTGCGGCCGCTCATCGAGGTGCAGCTGACCGAGGAGCAGATCCGCGGCAAAGACGTGAGTGGGCCGGCAACCTGAAGGTCACGGGTTCGAGGACCCAGAGAAGAATGCGCTCCTGAAGGAATCTTAAGCCACTGACTCGCTTTTGTAAAAACGTCTAGCTCTCTGAAGTATAGACCGTAGGCATCCCTGTAACAGCTAGGAGGTAAAATCATAACGTAAAGCGTTAAACACACAGTGAGGAACAGCAGTCAGACCTTCGGTCATGAAAGACCTTTCAGTAAAGAGAGGAGAATGTGAAAACGTATGCTATGCAGGATCACATGGTCAACAAACCTGCCTTTGGGGGGCAGTTAGTGCCTGCGGACGTCTCCGAGAGTCACCTCCTGCTTCTTGGTCCTCTGTGGCCTGTGAATGATTGCAGGAGCCTGGCAGTGGTGCCCCCTGGTGCATCAGTGCCACGTGGGACCTTTTGTCCCACATCTTTAGAAGATCTTCTTAGTTGAAGCTCTTAGAAACAGGGGGTGCTGGGAGTGCAGAAGGGACGTTTTTTTTTTTTTTTTTGCTTTAGCTACAGGATTGAAGATGGCCACTAGGTGGCACTCACATCTCCTCCTGGTGCATTTGGGAGCTTGCCATTTTAACTCTCTGTGTGTCTCCCCCCCCTCATCTGTCCGCCTCCAGGAGGAGATCCAGCAGCTGAAGGCGAAGCTGGAGAAGGTGGAGAAGGAGAGGAACGAACTGAGACTCAACAGCGACCGGCTGGAGAGCAGGGTAGGGCGGGCTTAATGCGACCAGGAGAGAGGCAGCCAGCATTCCCTCATCTCAAACACGCACACACATGCACACACACACACACACACGCGCGCACCCGTGCCTTGGCGCTGAGGCTCAGCCGGTACTCCAGAGCTGGCAGAGGTACCCTATAAGAAAATCTCAAACTCACCAGTATCTGGACCGCAGACGGTCAGAATGTCCTCTAATGCTCCTAGATCACATGACCGACTCTGTCGTAAGGTCGTGGGTCGGCGAGTCCACGTGCTGGCACTGGTCCATTTGCTTCCATGGCCAATAGCGGAAGCAGCCTGGTCACCTAACTGGGCCTCAAAGAGAGCCCCCCCCCTCCCCCCCCCATCATCCCCAGGGGACTAACTCTGCTTTGTGCCACAGATCACAGAGCTGTCCTCGGAGCTCGCTGACGAGAGGAACACGGGCGAGTCGGCATCCCAGCTGCTGGAGTCGGAGACCTCGGAGCGACTCCGTCTAGAGAAGGACATGAAGGACCTGCAGGTAAAGGGGGGCCCCCGGGGGCCACCTGGGTTTGGGCAGCCCTGGCACTCAGGACGCAGTCTCCCAGGTGATTAGCAGGCTGGCAGGCGGGGAAAGCTCGGGGGAAGCGGCCCACGGTGGTAACTCCGTGGCGGTACCTCGCCGCGGCTCAGGATGCCGTGCCTCCCACGCTGCCCCTACCTGGAGCTTTTTTTTTCCCGAAAAGAAAAACGAAAGCCTCAGCAAAAACGCCATCGAGCGAACAGTGAAATTTCACAGTTTGCAAGTAGTTCTTAATACACATTAAATGATCTAAAGAACTGAAACCGCTTTCAGTAACAAGCATGGTCTATTACCCAAGAGTCCATTTGCAAGGCCTACAGTGGTCTGTGCTGGGTGGGGGGCGATCAGGCGGGGGGCATCGGGGAACTAATGGTATCGTGTTATGAAAATGAACAGTGAAATCAGATTTGGAACTGCCGTTTTGTTTTTTTCCTTCCCCCTCACCCCGCACACTCGGACGTTTATTTGACGAGACTTGGCATAGGTAAAATCCCGAGGGCGCGGACTAGATTTTCCCGATGAATGCTTGTGGATCGTAGCCATTGCTGAAATATGGGCTGTGCGCAGACTGCCTTGGTCATAAGGAAGAGGATGGTGAAATTGGCCGGGGGGGAGTGGGGGACGTCATCCGGGGGAGCAGATGGCCCTCCGAATTTGCCCTGTGGGGGCTGATGGCTGCCATGTGCCGGGTACAGAGCAAGTTTGACGCCATGAAGAAGCAGATGGAGACCATGGAGATGGAGGTGATGGAGGCTAGGCTGATCCGGGCATCGGAGCTGAACGGCGAGATGGACGACGACGACACGGGTGAGTCTCCCTGGGCGGTGGGTGGGTTCTGAAGGCTTTGGGCTTTGGTTGGGGGGGGAGTGGGTTCTGTAGACTGGGGGATGCCCATCTTGCGGTATGGGCCGCCTGGTCGGTACAACACATCGCCGTTGTGGGGGCGGCCAGTGGCCTCGAAATCAAGTGCAGACACACCCCCACGGGCAAATGAGAAAATAATCTCCAGGATCAGAGCCGGGAAGCTGCCGTTTACGCTATTTATATGGAAATGGCGGCTTGTGGTGGCAAGTCCTTCAGCCTCTATGGAGGTGAGATGGGCTTGATTTCAGAAGATCTGTCGGAATTAAAGCGGGCCGACCCCGACTGCAGCCCTTCCTACGCTCGCCGTCACGGGTTTAGAACCCATTTCCCTTGCAGAACCTCTAAAATGCCCGGTCAGCTTTCGACCCAGCGGCCCCGTTTCCACTGTCGGTAATGCCGCCTAATTGATTTTTGATTCCTGCCTCGTGAGGTCTAATGCGTTCCAGCTAATGTTTATTCTCATGTAATTAAAGAATCGGGTATCGATCCCATGCTGCTGGGTGAGTCGTCACAGCCATTAAAGCCGTTTCATATTATCCCTTTGAGGTGCAAAAGAAGAAAACATTACAGAATCGATTTTGTGAAATAATGGAGCATCACATGCCTGTACAATGTTCCTTACTTCATCATCAGCTAATAGTGCAGAAGAGAGGCATTTCTAGTTAGCTGCAAAGGAGCATTTGAGACCGCAGGCTGCCAGTTTGGTTGGTCCATTTGTGTGTGTGCTTTCTCTCCCCTGCCAACAGGGGGCTAGTGGTGGCTACAGGGATAGTCAGTGTTCCTAGCTATCCCATTTGTGTGTGCGCATTCTCCCGTCTGCCAACAGGGGGCTAGTGGCGGCTACAGGGATAGTCAGTGTTACTAGCTATCCCATTTGTGTGTGCGCATTCTCTCGCCCTGCCAACAGGGGGCGAGTGGCGGCTGAAGTACGAGCGTGCCATCCGGGAGGTCGAGTTCACCAAGAAGCGGCTACAGCAGGAGTTTGACGACAAGCTGGAAGTGGAGCAGCAGAGCAAGAGGCAGCTGGAGCGAAGAGTGAGTGCACTCCCCCCCCACGTGCGCGCGCACACACACACACACACACACACCCGCGCATCCATCTTAATGGGGACCATCCATTCATTTCTATGAGAAAAACCCTAGTCCTAATCGCAACACCCTTAACTCATACCCAGCCCTAACATTAACCATAAGTAACCTGAGATAAGTAACCAAACTATAAGATTTTTAATTTATTTTAATTAAATTTAATTTGAAATTTAGTTTTTTGGTGCAGACACATTCTTATAAAAGAGTTTCCCCTTGTGGGGACTGTGTGGGCCACACAGACACACGGCAGCCCTGGTCACAGGAGCGTCCATTACACTGTTCTGAGAGCCTGACTGCGGCTCATTTCCAGGACCTGTCCTCCGATGTGGAAACTAAGCCAGTCCGCTGCCTTGTGACTGCAGTGACGTTTCAGCCTTTGTTAGCCCTCGTTTGGCTTTCAGCGGAGCGGGGAGGTGGGGGGTCGTCACTGAGGCGAATAGTAGCAGTCTAATGAGAGCCTGCGCTTGCGCCCCGTGCAGCTGACAGACCTGCAGGCCGATGGCGAGGAGGTGCAGCGCTCGGTGCAGCAGCTGAAGAAGAAGTGCCAGCGGCTGACCGCTGAGCTGCAGGACACAAAGCTGCACCTGGAGAACCAGCAGAGCAGGAACCACGAGCTGGAGAAGAAACAGAGGAAGTAAGCGGCGGAAATGCGGCGTCCGCGGAACCGCAGAGGTGTGCTGTGCAGGCATGAGCAGGGAGACGCACTGTACGCGCATGAACACGGAGATGTGCTGTGCACACATGAATAGGGAGACGCACTGTATGCGCATGAACACGGAGATGTGCTGTGCACACATGAACAGGGAGACGCACTGTACGTGCATGAACACGGAGATGTGCTGTGCACATGAACAGGGAGACGCACTGTACACACATGAACACGGAGACGCACAGTATGCGCATGAACACGGAGATGTGCTGTGCAACAGGGAGACGCACTGTACGCACGTGAACACGGAGATGTGCTGTGCACACATGAACAAGGAGACGCACTGTACGTGCATGAACACGGAGATGTGCTGTGCACACATGAACAGGGAGAGAGGCACTGTACTCGCTTGAACACTGCAATGTGCTCTGCACATGCATGCAAACATGCAGGTTTTCTTTACATGTATGTATTTACACATGCATCAACAATACACACACAGATGTACATGGAGAGAGACAGACACATATAATGTGTACACACATACTATATATATATGTACCCTGTAAAGTCACATGCACACACTTTAGCGTATCCTCGCTCCTGAGGAATGCCATCACAGAGGCACGCCATCACACACCCCCCTCCCCACAAATCTGTGTTCGGTGTGTCCTTCCTCCGTCTGCAGCCTCCGTCAGCCAGGTTCACATTTACGCTGACAGGCTGAGGGAGTAATGGGCCGGCGTATAACTTAGGAAAGTTCAGCATGACCTTTTCAGTCTCCGGCATCAGGCAAACAGCAGTGCCGCACAGGCTTTTAAAGAGCACTGCGAGCTCTCCACTCAGCTTGGCAGGCCCGTCACCGCCAGACGGGAACGCCCAACCGGACGCGGCACCCTTTATGCGATTCTGAGCTGCTGCTGAGTGTCCCTGAAAACTGAGGACTAGCAAAGAAAAAACCATGGTGAGAGTGAGCCCTAGGGGGCAGACTGTAGTAGCCAAGGGTTTAAACCGCAAGACCCGTTTTATCTGAAAGCCGGCCCAGCATCATGGAAGTCACAGAGCTGTGAAATGGGAATTTGAGGGATAGGGGGTGGTCACAGCAGACGAGAGCAAGGCAAGCTGTCTATTCTGGGAGGGGGGTACGGGCCATCAGGCAAGATGGGAGGGAGCAAGTTCTTGGATTTGTGGCCTGGGTGTGACGTAAGAGACTACAAGGAATGGCAGGTCCCGGGTGTGACCTGCCTTGGGTCTCCACAGGTCCCAGGTCTGTCCCACCTTGGGTCTCCACAGGTCCCGGGTCTGTCCCGTCTTGGGTCTTTAAAGGTCCCAGGTCTGTCCCACCTTGGGTCTCCACAGGTCCCGGGTCTGTCCCGTCTTGGGTCTTTAAAGGTCCCGGGTGTGTCCCGCCTTGGGTCTCGACAGGTGCCGGGTGTGTCCCGCCTTGGGTCTCCATATGTCCCGGGTGTGTCTCGCCTTGGGTCTTTAAAGGTCCCGGGTGTGTCCCGCCTTGGGTCTTTAAAGGTCCCGGGTGTGTCCCGCCTTGGGTCTTTAAAGGTCCCGGGTGTGTCCCGTTCTCATCCGCACACATAAATCCAACGTGCTTTCTGCCAGACTCCTGCAGAATATTTAATTGTAAGATTCCCCCCCACACTGTTTGCGCAGAATTCTGAAGGACGTCGTCAGGGAATGTAGGGAGCTATTTTTAGCAAACTGCTAAGCTGAAGACCAGCTCAGTCCCCAGACAGGCCACTATATCTGAGCTCTCTCATTATGCTAATGTTTCTATGACAGCATATCAAAGGGGGGCAAATATATGGCATATCAAAACATGTGAATATATAAGCTTCAGATGAAATTTTAATGAAGGAGCGCTTCTGGAACTGCTCTCCCAGGCGGTTTTAGTTATTGTGTCAGATATTTCAGCTGCGGTCGCAGGTTAGAGGTGACGTGAGCCCCCCCCCCCCCGTGACACTTTGCAGGTTCGACTCGGAGCAGTCGCAGTCCCAGGAGGAGGTGCAGAGGGAGCGCGCTCAGCGGGAGAAGCTGAGTCGGGAGAAGGATATGCTGACCGGGGAGGCGTTCGGCCTACGGCAGCAGCTGGAGGTGGGTGGGGCACGCAAGACTCGGCAGCAGCTGTATGAGCTTTGGGCATTAAGTCTGACTCACCGCCCGCCCCCCCCCCCTCCGAAACGACAGGAGAAGGACCTGGAGCTGTGCGCCGTCAACTTGAAGGTGGAGCAGCTGGAGGCCGAGCTGTCGGACCTCTCGTCCCAAGAGTCCAAGGATGAGGCCTCGTTGGCCAAGGTCAAGAAGCAGCTCCGTGACCTGGAGGCCAAGGTGAAGGACCAGGAGGAGGAGCTGGACGAGCAGGCCGGCACCATCCAGATGCTGGAGCAGGTACTGAGGTCTTCATTTCGGGACCCCTCTGCTTACCGCGTCAGCCTCTGGGATGCCCGGCTCTTTCTTCTGACTCGCCGCTCTCTCCTAGGCGAAGCTCCGTCTGGAGATGGAGATGGAGAGGCTGCGGCAGACTCACACCAAGGAGATTGAGGGCAAGGACGAGGAGGTGGAGGAGATAAGGCAGTCGTGCTGTAAGAAGGTGAGAGACCCGGCCTCTGCGCTCCAGTCGCGCCGACGTTTCGCACGTCTGAATCGGGTCAGTATGTGGAGACCCCATGTGAGAATTGAGCTTTTCTTCTTTTACGCCACACAAAGCACCCAGCCAGGCTGGTGCCAGCCTGATGTACTCAGCCCAGAAAGTGGTTTTCCATGAGAAGTCTAAGCGAGTGTGTCTGTTTCTGTGTCTGTGTACAGGTTTTGCTGTACTTGTCAGGACCAAAGGAACTCAAAAATAAGGAACTCAATAATAATAAGGAAGTCCTGCTTTGATTGGGGCGGGCACAATATCTTCTTGTAATTTTTTTCAACCCTGTTTTTAGTTGAATTTAATCTGCGCCCCGCTCCCACGAGTGATCTGCTGGCTGACATTGCCCTGACTTACTGTGACTCAAGCAGTCTGCTTTCCTGAGTACCAGATCGCCGTGCGCATGTGTGAATGGGGGGTGGGGGATGTCCGAAGTTGCCGCAGGGTGGGGGGGTAATCCCGCCAGTCTCACCCACTCACCCATACCCCCCCCCCCCCCCCATGATTGACAGCTGAAGCAGATGGAGGTGCAGCTGGAGGAGGAGTACGACGACAAACAGAAGGTGCTCCGGGAAAGGAGGGACCTGGAGGCAAAACTGCTGGCTGCGCAGGACCAGGTGACCCACAGCCACCACTTTCATCTAGGGTTGCTAAATGCGTGTGCTGCTCGGCGCTGCTGGAGGATTATGGGATAGCGGCCAATCTCGTGGGCTGGAAAGTGGGCCTCTCATCCGCAATGGTCGCGTGTCATAAATGCGACACCGGAGACTAGCAGGATATATTGATCAGCGTGGTGATCAGGCTGTTAGACGGTGAGGTCCATTTATTCTCGGTTCTGAGACGCTTATGGACTGCCGGGATCCTCCCCCCCACACAGGTGAGCCACAGGGACGTGGAGACGGAGAAGCGTCTGAGGAAAGACCTGAAACGCACCAAGGCCCTGCTGGCCGACGCCCAGATCATGCTGGACCACTTGAAAAACAACGCACCCAGCAAGCGTGAGATCACACAGCTTAAAAGCCAGGTGTGTACCCTACCCCCCCCCATCCCTAAAACACCATCCATTTTTACTGTAGGTCCAATCCCAGACACTCTCTGCTAAACCGTGTTGACTCGCCCTTCCGCCCTGCAGCTGGAGGAGTCAGAGTTCACCTGCGCAGCCGCCGTCAAGGCTCGCAAGTCCATGGAGGCTGAGATCGAAGACCTGCACGTTCAGATGGACGACATCTCCAAAGCCAAAAGTGCTGTGAGTGCTGTGGTCTTCCCCGTGGGCTGCCAGGGCTTTGCCCTCGCATTGGGTCCCAGGCAGAACTTGAGACGAAGCCACACCAGTCCCACCTGAGCCAGACCCCGACAGGAAATTGTGAGGAAAGCAGGAATGGCAAATAATTAGTCGTGGCACATCGGATGCCCCCCCCCCCCCACCAGCTCTGCTCCGCAATGGCTCCTCCACCTCTCTTTGCTGGGGGGGGGGGCAGCGCGGCTGAGGTTTAGCTATCGATTGCCATGGAATGATTTCCGCACATAATGACATGTTTCCAAGCCCATTGCGAACGCGGCATCACCGTGAAATACATTATGGCTTAATGGTTCTGTCACTGTCTTTTTTTTCCATCCCAGTTTTTACTGATGGGTGAAAAATAGCATTCATGTAGAAGCTCAGTGGCAGTAATAGACCGCTGTAGGGCAGTGAAATGGACGCCTGGTTGTTTTGGACTCTCAGATTCGGGGGGACTTTCGATGTTAGCTTCTGCGGTTCCGTGTGCTGGTTTGGAAATTTCCGTGCTCTGTTAAGCAAAACCGATCTGAAATGTGCTCAAGATCTCTCTACATTTCCTCTCTGCGGTCCTGAGAAATCAGTTTGTGTGTGCGTGATGTACTTGCGGGGGACAGATTTTGATTGAAAACCAAGGGTGATGTCCCCATGAAACAAATAATGCATTTTTCCTTTATCCATCCATCCATCCATCCATCCATCATGCATACATTCTTCTACTCCCAATTGCTTTTTTACCCGGGTTCCAAGATAAAGGGTAACCCAACAACATTGTTCTGCTGCACAGAAACAGTAGATGCAAAGCCTGCTGGGATAGCAGGGGCCAGGGGTAGCCTCTGGGACTCCACTTCACCCCTTATTCATGCCATTTGTGTTCAAACATATGAGCGTCCTTTGGAGTATGGGTATGCATAAATAAATTTGGTTTTGTTTCTGGAGAGCACCATACACTCGGGCTGTTATGCATGGCAGGGTCTTTTCGCGACGTTCTAGTTAGATGGATGTCTTTTGTGTCAGTGTGTGTTAGCGGTCATTTAATTTCCCAAGTATGTGCTAATGGATTCATTAGCCTTTCTGATATTCACATTTTCCCCTCCTTATTAATATGTCCTGTTTTTGGCTGCTGAGAAGTGCCTTTCCGATATTGTTGAGGTAATTATCAAAATGAAATTAGTCTACCAATTTGTCTGGGGAGTCTGCAACTACAGCACTATGGCAGGCAGCGGCTAATTAGCTTCTTTGACTATGGTTGCTAATACGCGGGCCCACCATCATCGCCCCCTCCTATCCCCTCCTGCCCTTGCCTCCAGCCTGATTAGGGTGCATGCTGTACAGCCCAGGGTTTATGTGGTTTTCCAGGATGGTTTTCCAAGTTGATTTGAGCCTTATCTGCTATTTTCCTTAAACTAGTTTGTGCAAACATTATTATCATTATTATTATTATTATTCGGGCCGCATAGTAGGGCAGTGGTTATTACTCTTGCTTCACACCCTGGCTTCCCGTATGTGAACTTTGCATGGCCCTCCCGTGTCGTCATGGGATTTTCTTTCGGTCCTCTGCTTTCCCCCCCAGGTCCAAAGACATGCTGAGGTTAATTGGAGTTACCAAATTGTCCGTGGATGGTAGTGGTGTGTGGGCCCTGCGATGGGTTGGTGCCCCCTTCTGGGTTATTCCCTGCCTCGTGCCCGTTGCCTCTGGGACAGGCTCCGGACCCCCCCACTCCATGTCAAAGCCTTTATCGAGCCAACGTTCCTGCAGTGGAAAATCGAAGCAAGTTGGAACCTGTGTGCCAGTGGAAAAGCTGCTGAGAACCTAACTTCCCAACTTTTTTTCTGCCAGCTGGAGGAGCAGCTGAGCCGGGTGCAGCGGGAGAAGAATGACCTACAATCGCGCATGGAGGAGGACCAGGAGGACATGAACGAGCTGATGAAGAAGCACAAGGCAGCCGTCGCCCAGGTAAGCCCCGCCCCCATCTCTGCGTATACCGCGTGGTGCTGGTGCTCAAGGCTTTCCTCATTTCAGTATTATACTCAGAATAATATAGGAGGCTTTCTGTATACTTAGTAGAGGAAAAATATGGCATATAACCCTTTTGGAAACTTTTGGGAAGTCTTTTTCTTTAACCATTATGCCACCTACTGTCCTAATATGGTAAAGCTGTCTTGGGTATTTTTACTGGGCATAACAGTAAAACAGTAATTTTTTGGTTTAAGATTGTGTAATTCAAATTGGTTTTCTATCACTTAACTGAAATTATCTGAAAGACGTTACAAATTAAAAAAAAAAAACTTTAATCTTTCATCCTCCTTTATTACGTTCCTTCTCTGTAATAAATCTTTAATCCTTGAACACTTTTGTACGTTATCAATTGCTTCACTGCTGACGAGGCCCGTGTCCCTCCGTGCATGACAGTCGTCCCAGAACCTGGCTCAGATCAGCGATCTCCAGAGCCAGCTAGAGGAAGCCATGAAGGAGAAGCAGGAGATTCAGGAGAAGGTAACCCCTCCCCACCCGCACCCCCCTCCCCCGACAACCCTTAAAACATCTGGGTGTGTGTGCAGGTGTGGAATATACACCTCAGGTTCTTCCTTTGCATAGCCCACCTGCCCTGACCCATTAATCCTTTTGATCCTGGACCATCGTAAGTGTGGCATAGCCTTATCGGGATCAAATGGCATCGGTCCAGAGGCTTAGTTTGTATTTACGGACTCGTGGAACCCAGTCTAGCTGGATCTACGGCTCACGCCGGGGCTTAAGCGGACGATGCCCATCTGAGATCAGGCCCTTTGCTGATAAGCCTCGTCCCAGTGCGAAAGCAAAGCCAGGGACTTTTAATGATACTGGTGAGGGATTTCTAAATCCCGCCTCCGGGATGCAAAGCCGCTCATTATGCAGGCCACCCTTCTCCCCGTCCTTTCATGGATTTCGGAATAAATCGCTCTGAGTTGACAAAAAAAGAAAAGGTGCTTCTTTTATGCTCTAGGAACAGCTTTTATCTGCAAATGGGAGCCTTAGAAATCCGCAGGCATAACGAGTTTATAAAACATCAGCTTCACCTTCCTCAAAGTGCTGTCGAGATCGTTATTAAACCCCTGACTTCTGCACCGTGCACCTCATTTATCAGAGACGCTGTCAGACGTGAAGATGGTTATTTTGCGGCGTTATTCATGCAAATATTGCTGGTGTTCATCTGTGGATAAATTGAGTGTGGTTTTTGAGAGTCAGTGTGCAGGAAATCATTATTATTTCTCAGGGAATATTTTATGAAGTTAAATAAAAGGGACATAAAAACTCATGGACCCTAAGTAATAGATCTGAAAGGTCTCTTATGCAGAAAAAAATATTTTGGCTTGAAATAAACAAATTAAGAGTAAAAGTAGGAAACCTTACACTGGGCGAGAATTCGAGTGGGCGGATGTGAAGTTCCAGATATTTTACGCAGTGAAATACTGTCATGATGCCCATTAGAAGTAGGTTTATTGAAACTTATTTTCGTCAATAAATCACTGATATGAGCATAAATGGGTAAGATGTGTCTATGCGGCAGAGCGGCAAGCAGCCCGCAATCCATAAGACGGGTCCTTGGCGGGGAGTCAGGTTGTTGGAGTGCGGATTTGGTCAGTTAGAGCCCACCGTCTGTCTCGGGCCTGGCACAGCTCCAGTCCCTGCAGAGCCAGCTGGAGTTCCAGGAGCAGTCCATGGTGGAGAAGTCTCTGGTCAGCAGACAGGAGGCCAAGATCCGCGAGCTGGAAACCAAGCTGGAGTTCGAGAAGACTCAAGTCAAACGCCTGGAGGTGAGCAGGGGAGGTTGGGAGTCGGTCTACATGGTCGGGGAGCGAGGGGGGCAGGGGGTTTAATTAATGAGCATGTGTAAAGGCACTAACAGGGACTTCCTGCCGATATATTCACCTTTCGTACACCTGAGCCCCCCCCCCCCCAAACTCTCTCCCACAGTTCCTGTTTCCACCGTCTCTCCGAGATTAATGCGATTTGGCTCCGAAAGCTTTTAGATTACGTTATGTCGTTTTCCATCTAACTAACGCTCCCATCTGTCTTGCGAGTAGTAACATATTTACTAGACGCACTCCCATTTTTCTGATTTGGTTATTTTGAATTCATATCCGCTGATTTCTCGAGACGAAAGGTGAGGTTTTTTTTTTTTTTTTTTTTAATTTATTTTGCGGGCTAGCTTTAACTGAAATGAATAACGTGGAGGTACCCGTTCTGGCGCACGCTTAAAATGCTCCCAACCCCTGCTCCCCATGCCCCCCACCCCTTTCTATCGAGTCCATCACCACACAGCGTTAACCTGACAAAAGGTCTCTGCCCACCACCTCTTGCACCACATAGGTGGATCTATGGCGTCAAAATAAATTCACCCAAATGTTTGCCAAGCGGCTGTCTTACATGGACCCCGCCCCCCCAGCACCACTAACCGCACACCCGGTTCACGGCGCTGTGAACTTTCAAGCTGTTAGGTAACAAAAAGTCGCCGACCCCGCGTCTGTGTGGGAGGGATCGATGCGGTCGGAGGCGGTCAGGCAATAAAATGCGGTTTAAAGAGGTCGAATCCGAAGGTTGAATCATCCATCTGCTGGTGCGTTGAATTACTTAATTTGAGATGTGAGATTAAAAAGAAAAAGAAAAAAACCTATAGCGAAGCAGGTTAAGGGCAATTTTAATTGCGGTAAATAAGGAATTGGAGTGGCAATGGATTGCTTCCAGCTTCAGTATTTTGTCACCTGGTTTGCTTTCTTGCAGTTCCAGCTGTTTAATATAAGCTGATATTTGTTCAAGGCAAACATAAAAAATAAAATTGCATTAAGGTCTCGTAGGGCCCACATTATTGCATGCAGGATATGTCTCAACCTTCGGGAACCCCTTTTGATGTAAGTGTGTGTGCGGAAGAGGAGGATAGGATATGGGTTTGACCCAGACAACCCTGTGCGGTGTACGTCTCCAAGCAGAGGGGCCAGTTTCCCCCGAATTAATGAGCTGTGCCCCCATTGTGACGTAATAGGAACTCTGAACTTAGGATTTTTGCTCTGACTCTGTTATTCACATCGGGGTAAATGGTGTGTTTGGCCGCTCAGAGCCTGGTGGGCCGGCTGAAGGAGAACGTGGAGAAGCTGACGGAGGAGAGAGACCAGCGGACGGCCAGCGAGGGCCGGGAGAGGGAGCAGAACAAGCGTATGCTGCGGCAGATCCGGGACATCAAAGAGGAGATGGCCGAGCTGGCCAAGAAGGAGACGGAGGCCAGCCGCAAGAAGCACGAGCTGGTAGGGCCTCCTCGCACCGGGGGCGCGGGGGGGCGCAGGGGGCACGGGGGGGGCGCGGGCAGAGGCAGCCGCACACAGAGTTCTGGCAAAGGCAGATGCTTTTACATTTTCATGACATGCAGGGTCATCGCTTGATTCATCTGAATATTTATGCATAAAGTGTGCGGTGGGAGCATTATTAAGGATTCCAGTATATCGAGTGGTCTCAGATGTGACCATCAAAGCTTTTATTATTCAAGTCTTTGGATACCAAGTAGCTTTTGTTAAGAGATGTCAGAAAATCCGGCATTCTTTTTTAAAAGCGAGCTACATAAAACACACTAGAAACAAGCTGGCCCTTTAAGTGTCATCCAGCGAACGTCAACCAAACGTTACCTCCAGGTACTTCTGACAGTGCTAATAATTAAAACCTAATAAAATCGATAATATTTTTAACTAATTTGATTGATAATCAGCTA
>JAODKL010000101.1:1255963-1274260 GCA_026780765.1 Petrocephalus schoutedeni | reverse complement strand
GTACTTCTGACAGTGCTAATAATTAAAACCTAATAAAATCGATAATATTTTTAACTAATTTGATTGATAATCAGCTATTGTTTCTATCATTGCTAAAGACTAACCACCTTAAGTCATGTTACGGCTTTGGGATAGGTGGTCTGTGGAGTGTTGCTGTTCTTTTCATCTGGTCTAGCAGAGGTTAGGGGTGAAATTACATCAGTATGTTTGTCAAAGTAAGAAGCCTGGATGGCTGGGGGCTTGAGCATGACAGGAGAGCCAGCTAGAGGGGCACTTTGGGTAAGCGGAATTGGCTCTGAGGGAAGGACCGGACTCCACGCTAAGATGCCCAGTGCTGATGGTTACTGATTCACATGAACAGCAGGGAGATCGCCATGGAGGTTGGAAAGCATGAAGGAGTGTGACAGATCAGCCTCCAAATCAGCCTTTAATGCAGCGCTTGAGTTTAATGGGCCAGTGACTGACAGCGTCCGCTAATTTTACCACAAATGAATTTTGAAGCCCCATCCCTCAGTGGCTATCCCTGACACATGACAGTGAGCAGCATATTAATAGGCATGCAAACATCGTTCAATTAAATGTTGTTGTTAAATCTGCTTCATATACAGGGATGGGCTCACAGGGACACTGGCCCCAGTTCCCCATTCATTCAAAACATATCATTGGCCAATGATAATGTTGACCCCTCTATATGAAATATGGCTCCTTTTATGCCTATGTCACCCATGTTCATATGAAGAATATTTTTTTCAAGTAAGCACAGTTGGTCTCAATGGGCTTTTAAGGCAATACATCCTGGACCCGAGTACTCACTGTATAACCCATTCCCCGCAGGAGATGGACATCGAGAGCTTGGAAGCCGCCAACCAGAGCCTGCAGGCGGATCTTAAGCTCGCCTTCAAACGGATCGGCGACCTACAGGCTGCCATCGAGGACGAAATGGAGAGCGACGACAACGAGGATCTCATTAACAGGTGCTGAGCCTTCCGCGCTCTCTCCGTTGTGTGCTGTGACATCCCCCCTTTTCCAGGAGCGCCCTGGCCACAGGAAATGACATCGTGACTGCTGCCAACCCTTAACTTCAGCGTAATGGTTACTCCGGACTTCATATTCGCATATAACTTGAAAATTACCCAGCACAGATATTTTCCTGTATGTAATACAGCCGGAATGAGTTTGGCATATCCAATTTACATTTCCTGAAAGATTTATGTCTTGGAAGCAGCAGCGCTTAATCTCAATATTTAAATAGTCTTTTCTCCTCTTCCGTCAGGTACAGCTGTCCCAGTTTAATCAGCATCCGTCCTTCTCATTTATCATTTGTTTATTTTTACTTTCTGATTCCTGCTGAAGCTTGTTTGTTCAAGAGGCACAGCTTTGCTGCCTCGCCGTAGTAAGACCAGCTAGCAGACCGTCAGTCGCCATTGCTGTGCACTAACTTGTCCGTAAAGCAGAGCGAGCGGGATAGTGTGCGAGAGAGAATGGATGAGTCATGGTCCAAAAATACAGAAGAAGAAATGACTGCTGCCCCAGCTGATGGGAACGTCGGACCTCCAGATATACGCGGACATCTCCCTCTGCCTTTATCTGGACCCGCTGTGTGTTAATGCTCCCATGATGCATTGCTGATTTGGTTTGGTGCATTTCACTTTATTTCTCTCTTTATTTCTCCTTTCTTCCCCTTCCTCATTGTCTTTGTGTGTGTGTGTGTGTGTGTATGTCTGTGTGTGTGTCATCCGTTGGCACGAGCCAGTTTACAAGACATGGTGACAAAATACCAGAAAAGAAAGAATAAAACGTGAGGGCCGGATTTCTTTTAATTTTTAAACTTTTTTTTTATGTTTTTTTCCACTTTACCAGAAGAAGGTGCAGTATCCACCAAGCCTCCCATAAAACCAGCAAGGACTGATAATCCCTTTCATGCTAGATATTGATTACATAAAGTGCTCTCGCATTTGGTACACTCCAATATGTGGCTTCCTTGAGGCGAAAAGGTAGAATATTTATATATATATTTATATACACACACATAGGTCGGAGATGTTGTAATTTTCCTCCAGGGTGTGGTGATGTTTCGCTGGGCTGCTGATTCGCTGCTCCCCTATTTTCCCTGCTTAATTTCTGGCCCGAGCAGCAGTAATCCTTGGGTGACTCAGGATAAAATCTGGAAGAATATTTTAAAGATGAGATTTAGCATGCAAAGAAAAATGAGCACCCAGCAGCGGTGTATTAATTACATCTCCGGAGGCTTTAGTGATACTGCACCGGTATTCTGTTACTCACTGCCCCCCTCCCGTGCACCACCGCATGGTCCTGCCTGCTGAGTCACATGCATGCACCCAACAACATGCTTCCACCTGCATCCACTCCCCCCGCCCAGTGTATCCTCCCACACCCCAGTTTTTTTAGGGGATTGTTACAGAATGTGCTGCCGCGAGGTTGCTTTGTCTGGTTAGAGAGAGTCCCGCAGAGTGCATGAGGAGCTCTCCACGCTGATTCTGGCCTGGGCTTCTGTATTTGTTGGGTGGGACAGGGAGCAGTGCCCCCCATCAATCATCACACCCCCTCGATCGCGGGCCGCGCGCACATGCAGCGTGGAATCGCCGCTCCCCTTTGCCCAGCCGTCCCAAAGTGGGCGTCCACTGTACCTTAGCCACTGTACTTTTCCGCTTCTTGCGTGCTTTTATTTTTATACTATGGCTTTTTATTTTTAAACTGTCACGGCACGGTCTGACCAAGCGTAACGCATTGCGGCACCAGGGAGAATGTGTGCTGCTGTGATGCAGATGGGACACTTCTGCGACGTTTGCCGGCCGGGGTGATTAGTGGAGCCCTGTCCGCGCTGTCCGAGACGCACTCGTGTGTATTTACCGATGTCCTCCATCTCCATAGCCCGTGCCTTTCGGGCTGCTGAGAGTGAGCTTTCATTGAATGATATGACTTTTAAAAAGGAGCAGAGTTTTTCCTTGGGGAATGTAGTTTTATTACATGTAGAATGTAGTTTAAATGAGCCTGGTATATTCCCCAGTGCTGCGAGATCTGTAGGTCTCTGTAGGTCCCCGGTGAATATGTGCCGAGAATTTTCTGGAGCTCCGGTACGCGGTGGCAACCCTTCCTTGAGGCGGGAGAGATGCCCCAGAATAAAACGAGGAGCAGTGAATGGAAAAGAACCTTAAAAAAAAAAGCTCACTGAGTAATGAAAAGGAAGATAGTGGCATAAGGGAAACACTTCACTTAAATGACCTCCAGATACAATTTCAGCCCCCCTTTAAAATCCTCCTAGCGGCCGATAAGAGGCTCCCTTTGACATGATACAGGTAAACAGGCTCAAAAACCAGAAAGTATGTGTAAGTCTGTGTCTGTGTGTTAATTTTTGATGTGAATGTTTCTGCTGGAAGCTTTAAAGAATAACTGGGGATATTTGAGCCGCGTGGTCCGCCACACAAACACCCGCGCGTCTGGGTGGCGGCGGCTGCCTGAACGGGAGGCCGGATCCATAGGTGCTAATGATAAATGTAATAGTGTGTAACAGAGATGTACAACCGGTGGCAGCAGATTGTCACACACAATTAATGTCCCCGCGCACGGCCTCGCTGTTTGTTTGCTCCCTTCAGCTTCAGGGCTACTTAACTAATGGTACACGGCCAAGAACATAAATTGTGTGTGACACCGTGTGCAAAGCACTCGATTACAGAGCGATCCCCCGACCCGGAGATCTGCCCTCCCCGTCCACGTTGCCGCGCCCCCCCCGCACCCGTGCCCATCTCCTGCGGAACACCGAGGGACTGGGCTGTTAGACCGCGGCCTACTTCAGCCACTGGTGATCCAGCTCTCTGACCCGGGTCACAGGTCTAGAGTTTGCATAGAAATTATAGGTTCCCAGCTGGAGTATTGCTAGGGCTGTTTTAGGAGGTTTTAGGATTTTTGTTTTGGTAGAAAAGTTCTCTACCAAAATAAATCTACTGATTGGTTTAAACAGTTCTCATCTATTTTAGTTCAAATCAGACCCCCAAGTAAAGGCTTGAAGCACCCCTCCTCATAAATCTTAGGGACACTCCTACTTCCCAGTAGGATTAATGAAGGACTGTCAGGTCAAACTGACATATATAAGCGAATGAACAGGACCGTTAGTAAGATGTGTGTGTGATGAGCCTGGGCTTGGGGAACCGGACCTTCCAGATGGGCGACCCAATTGATGGAAGCTCCACAGCCGTGTGCAGAAATTATAGGAGCGTAAAATGCTGTCATCTCCGTTCAGCCCCAGTACTCTTCATGCTCATCGTGACACAGGGGCTGATGGGTTTACCTCACCTTTGTTCCATAGCTGCTGGAAAGCGTGCTTCTGAAGGGTCTCCGTCCGCCCGACTGGTTAAGGCGCCTGGCCTGCCTTGGGCAGAGCTGTGACAGTCCATGACTTTGGGTTCCAGCGTCAGCGATCCGGGTCTGTGGCTTGCAAGATCTTGCTGCCCTTTGCGGTTCCTCTTCACAGTTTGAGTACGGCCGTGACACTCGGGCGCCCTCATGTCCGTGCACCTGCCGGTTTGGACTTCTTCAGGGTTTCTACATTTAGTTTATCTCTTTTTGCTGCTGCCTCGATGAGGCATTGTTCGCATTGCCATGCGTCATGGCGCCTTTGTAGAAGCGACATATGGAAGTCTGTGTAGAAACGGGACGGAGCAAATAAAATTACCCCCAAGTTACCCCGTTTTAATAAAAGCTCCTTTGGTATAATCAGTATTTCTGAAGAGCCTGTACGACAGATGCCAAGCCTTAGCCACTTTGAAGTCAGAGATATTAATTATGTGTATTCTCTCTAAACCAGTCCCCCCCCGTCATCCACCCCTCAAGTGAAATCTGATTTATTTTTCTAAATTAAAAAAAAAAACGATTAAACTCCCTTCTGAACGTGGGCTAAAGCTCCTTTCCGTCCCAGCTCTAACGCCTTTGTTTACGCAAGTCTTATTGTCAAGGTTCTGGGAAGAGAGGGCCGTCTCGTTTACCACCCCCAGAGTGTTCCGTAGCGGTGGACCTCAGTAGTTGGGATATGGGGTGCCATGTTAATTACGGCTTTGCTCTGGAGCCTGCTTGACTTTCGTCCTGTGCCTTTACGGCAAGTTCAGCACGGAGCACTTTGTGCTTCGCGTTTTCCCAGAAAGCCTACTAATTGCTGCTGCAGTTGCGCTTGTGTGGCTTTGTCTTTTTGGCACAGACCCCTTGTTTTGCCATAATTTTTCTGTTGGTCCTAGAGAGTTGAATGAACCCCCCCCCCTGCAATTCCACCCACGGCCTCTTCATCTTTCTAAGTTGGTTTTCGCCTCATCTTCACTGCCAAAGCTAATGTCATGATCGCAGTGCGTCCGAGCCCTGATGAAAGAGCAGACTTCGTTTTCATCCTAATGGATGGGTTTTTTCCTTTTTGCTGTTTGTCCCCCTGTTCCATCTAGTCACTTACATGTTATTTTGCTAAACCTTTGTTAAGTGCTGCTCTGCTTCTGCTTGGCTCTAAAGGGCACTCTGTAAAAATGAACAGAATTGAATTACACGTCCATTATGTAGTCAAGCCTACTGGTTTTGAGATTCACTCTTTGTGCAAGCTATGGGATTTTATTTTTTCCCCTTTCGCTCTGTCTCTAATATGTCACCACATGAAGGAAATGTAAATATTTCTGGAAGCGGCCTATTTTCTTGTACGCTGGAATAGATATTTTTCCCTGGAGAGTGCAGACGAGAAGTTGAAACTGGGGGGAAAAAAATGAAAGCATTCTAGTTTTTGGTCCTCCTTTTCGCTCGACTCCCCCTTGTGTGCTCCTACCCAGCCTGTGACTTCTGAGTGTGATATCCGGCACCAGGCTGCCAACTAACAGCAAAGCCGCGATTGCAGTGGCCGCATTACTGGCCCTTTAACAGACACGCTTGGCCCCGCCCACTTCTTACACTCCAGCTCCCCCCACCCCCACGCTAACGTTTAAATCACCTTGGCTTCCCCGTTCTTCAAATTCACATGGATTCTCTGTGCCCCTCCCCTGACAGTGAGGGGGGGTCAGGAACAGACTCCGAGGTGGAGGACCGCGTTGATGGCGTCAAGTCCTGGCTGTCCAAGAACAAGGGTTCCTCCAAGAACCTTTCTGACGACGGCAGCCTAAAGAGCTCCAGGTAATCTGCTCACCATTGTCTCACTAGCCCCCCCCCTGAGTTATATTCCTCTTGGAACGGTGGCCCAGTGCCTTACCATAGCCCCTTGGCCCCTTAGAGACAAAGTGAAGGATCATGTTAAGAGCACACACATCCTCAGACTTGCTTAGACATTGATAGTTCACGTGTTTATCTGATGACCACCCTCCAAAACGGAGCCCCTTCCCACATAGATTTATTGACATCCCCCCCCCCCCCCCCCACCATCACAGATCGATAACCCTGCCTGGCGGCTGACAGGTTCAATGGTCCCATTTTCGTGTCTTTCAGAGAAGGTCTAATGGCACCACTCAGGCTGTTGGGCCTTTTTTTTTATTTTATAAAGGGACGGTGATTTAGATTTTTCCACTGCTTCTATCACCTTTTTATAGACATGGATAATTAAAGAATGGTGCATGTACAGTACGGGAACACAGTAGTCACCTCTGTATAAGAAGAAGAGTGTTAGGTAAGGGCCCTGCAGTGGTTTGGTGCCCTGTCTAGCGTTATTCCATGCCATCCAGGATAGACTCCGGACTCCCGCAACCCTGCATAGGTCAGGCGGGTATGGAAAATGGAGGTATTTGTAAGGTGTTTAATATTTACAGTGTTTTTTGAGCCAGCCTTACTGCTAAGCAGCACATTCACCTTTTCCAAGTGATAAGAAAGGGCTGAATCAAAATCCTGCCAGTTGCGTTACACCAGTGAACCTTTTCATTAAAATTGATTCATCCTCTGTATTGTCCTTACGCTCAGTCATGCTGAACTCATTACACCGAGGGCCTGGGCTTGATTTCCTTAAGTTCTGTAGTGAAAACCCTTCTGGTGTATTTTTGATTGAACACTTCTCTCGCTAGGAATTCAATTGTATCATCTACGTTCCGCATTTATTTGTTTGTGAACAAAAGCACCTTCCCGGTTTTAAGTTTCTCTTTCACCTCCTTTATTACCCATATGAAAAAAACATTCAGAACTATTCATTGTATTTTTGTCCTTAAATGTCGTCCTTCCTATTTGAGCGTGTAATTCATCCACTGCTTTCCTTTTTGTTTCATTTCCTACATCTCCGTTTGTGCTCTTGTACCCTCTACATTTGTCCCTGTTTGACGCCATCCTCCCCAAGATACGCCGTCAATGTAGACTGCAAGGAAGGGAAGGAGGGTAAAGAGGGCAAGGAGTGGAAAGATGGTAACGGCAAAGAAGCGGAGCCGAGCAGACCGGTGTCGGTGATGAGTTCGCTCAGCTACAGGAAGCGCACCAGCCTGAAAGACTCCATAGGGGGCCAGGGAGACGACAGCTCCCTCTTTAGCGCCCTGAAGGAGCAGTCGGAGTGCCAGGACCTGTCCGCGTTCCGCAAGGCGAAGGTAAAGTCCTCCGATGGCCCAGATGACACCCACTCTGTCAGCTCCTGGAGAAGATCCCAAGCCGGGGACGAGCTGGATGACCGAAGCTCTGTCATTTCTCATGCCTACTCCGAGGCCACCAGCCGGGCCAGGAAGGGGCTGGACAGCCGTTGGTCCGAGTTCGAGAAGGAGTCCACCGTCTCCTCGTTTGCCCCGAGCCGGGCTTCTGCCCGCCGTGGGCTGGATCCGGACGACGACTGTAAGTCTTCCTTCAGCTTCGGGGCCTCCAGCCCCCGCAGCCTACGCCGCAGCAACTCCTCGCGCCTGGATGACCGCCGTAGCGACACCTATGGCTCAGCAGTCAGTCCCAGCCTGAGCCGGCGTTCTGGGGGACGTAGCCCCGGTAGCGTGAGCCGAGCTGACTCCCGTATGTCCTTGAGCCGCAGCTGCCGGCTCAGTGAGTTCGATGACGATGCCATGAGCGTGGCGTTTAGTGAAGGCCGCTCCAGTGCCTACAGCCCCCACTCGTCCGGACGCAGCTTTTCCATGCCGCCTCAAGCCCGGACCTCGGACTCTGATCCACCCGACACATCCGACATCAAGCCGGTTGCCCACCGGAACTACCTGGACCCGGATCTGGAGGCGGCCATCAACGAGGTTCTGAGCTTCAAGCCCATCAAGTTCAAGAGGCGGAGTCTGGAAGACTCTGCAGAGGAGGGAGAAGGTGGAGCCCCAGGCGAGGATGATGAGGACCGGCGGAGTGTCCGAAGCGCCAAGAGCTCCCAGGGCGACCGCGATACCGCTCGCGGCTCCTCTGGTGTGCGCCGCTCCGCCTCAGCCCTGGACTTCAGCCGCTCGGCCAGCAGCTGCAGTGGCCACAGCAGCCGAAGCCACAAGAGCAAGAAGAAGAAGAAGCGGAGCCGAGGTTCACGTAACTCCTCGCCAGATGAGCGCCGCAAGAAGGGCTCCAAGAAGTCCAAGAAGAAGTCCAAGAAGAAGGAGATCGACTCTGAGTCGTCCTCGTCCGAGTCGTCATCCTCGGAGTCGGAGTCGGACTCCTCCAGTTCCGGGGCTTCCACCATCTCCTACCGCAGCTCCAGTAGCATCAAAAAGGGTCCTGGCCGGCCAGCCTCTGGCTGCGAGGAGGATGCCGAGCCGACAGCCCCAGCGGGAGACCCACCGCTCAGCAAGAAGGAGGAGAAGAAGCGGAAGAAGAAGGTGGACAACTTGATGATGAAGTACCTCTACAGGCCTGACAGTGACTAAAGCTGGCAGTAGGTCTCGCCTGGTCTGCAGTGAGGCATGACACCCAGGCTTGCCGTGACACTAACCAGTGCCAGGTTCCGCTCCCGGGCAGCGCCGTGTTGCCGGTCGTTTACCCAAAGGTCGTTTTTTTGTATGCTAATTGCCACTGTTTGAACCGTGAACTTTCGTTGGAGTCGATTTATCTCCAACATAACAGCTATTTTCACATGGCAGGAGATTTTGAATTTAATTCTGCAGGTGAATCTGTTCAAGCTGCGTGTATCACACTGTAGGCGTATTCATGTAGGCGAATTACTATATATTTTTTTTTAGCTGATTCTCCTAAAAATATATAATGGATACAATGTTGTGTTTGTTGTATTTAAAGAAATTTTCCATGAAAGGTTAGGGCATTAAATGAGTGTGATTGCAACAACTAACTTGCTAACAAACACTGGTGTGATTTACAGCCCTACTACAAAAATGGAAATTTCTTGGTACCATAGACCCAATATCTTTATTTTCTTTCAGGATTTAATACAGCACTACAAGCATAATTGATTCACATTGATTCAGAAAGCCAGTGCTTATGTTACAGAGAGATAATTGGCTACTTTTAACCAGAGGGTAGCAAAATTTAAGCTAGATGAGAACTTTAGGATGGGAAGTATAAGGATGGGAGAATTCATTTTGGATTCAGGGCTCGAAGAATCTATACATTTTAGCATTTGAGGCATGGGAGTCATCAAGGTGTTTGTCCCCGGTTATTGTAATTAATTTGCATGTAATGAAAAAGTTTGAAGAGATTTACCTATAGGTGCGATGATGTGATAAGATTAGTTGAGTTTTTGTTCTAGACCTTTCTCAAGTTTTTAATTCATTTTATAAAATTCTCAGTATTAACTTTTACCTTTACAGTTTATACTTTTACCTTTTTTGACGAGAATTCTGATTGTAGAATTTATTTTGTTCAGATAGTGCTTTGAACTTTAGAAATTAAAATTTGTTTCAAATGAAAGTTGTGGGTTTGTTTAGGAGGTTGTGTTTGTTTGTTTGTTTGTTTGTTTCCTCACAGCATGGTGACAGTGTCAACTCTGCATGGACTCCGAGTTGATATTTACTCCCGATTGCATCAGTCTTGCACTGTTTGTCAAACTGACTGAAAGCGATTTAACTCGACTCTTATATTTAACATGATGTTTTAAAAATTATGGAAGTCACAGACTGTTAGTTTCAGATGTTAACCCGAAATGTCCTCTTGACTTCCCCTCCTGCAGCCCGCCATCCAGTCGAAAGCGATTTGGCCTGGATAGATCTGACGAAGAGGAGGAAGATGAGGAAAAGGAAGGGGGGGCGTCTCGCAGCTCCTACCGCTCCCGATACTCCCGCCGCAGTTACCTGAATGACAGCGACAGCGAGGGGAAGCCGTCGGAAACGACGGCATAGCAGCCGCAAACAGCCCCACTGCACGCCATCTCTGACCCCATTCGCCCACGTGGAAGGACAGACGCTCCAACAGACTGATACCACTTCCACCTTAGACCACGCCCTTCCACGCCCCACCACCAGCGTGGCGACCACATCCAAGGGCTCGTACACATGGACTTGTAACCACTACATCTTCTAACCTGGAATATGAAATTGTGACTTTGGTGTAATGTGTTTTATTTTTTTACGATCTGTGGCTTGCATCGAAATTCAGAAGCTTTAAATGGCCTTTGGGGTCACACCCAGGACACCGGGATAGAGTTTTGGCTTGTTCTCTCCGGCCCCCACTGTCCTTTCCAGAAACCAGCCCATCAGTGATGCTTTTTAACCACTCCATTGGGTTTTTTTTTTTTTTTAGATAACAGCCCCTGTCAACTGCTTGTTAAAAAGCTGACCCCCCCGCCCCCCCACCACCATCACCACCACCACCTCAGCCTCTCGTTATTGAGCCAAAGAGCCAAAGGATATTCGGTTTTGCATTGGCAGGAGACTCTGTTTGGCTGCACCCCTAACGCAAATCAATAAATAAATACATAAATAAAAGATAAGGTTAACTACCAAAACACTTCTGTTTTCCACTACATGTGTACAGTTGTTGTTGTCTCTTCACTCAGAGTCTCTGGAAAAGCAGCGTTAGGGCAGAAAGGCGCTGGTTTTTTTTTTGCAAGAGGTGTTTTTCCTGCATCCAGGGCCCCCGCAGCCTTGCTAAAATTCCCACAGTGTCCTCAGAGTTGGCTTCTGGTGACTTCTCCCTCCTGTTTATTTGTTGGACAAAGCGGGTAGCTGGCGAAAATGCAGAAAAAAAAAATATATATATATATATATGCTTTTTTCCTTTTCAGCTTGACGTGTGAGAAGTGATTTGCTTGGACAGGCTCTGCGTACAGTGGCAGCATAGGAAATTAAACTCCGGGCTCCCCTGCTTTCCTGTAACGCACTCTGTCTTGCTCTCGTTTAGTTTGGAGGATTGGTTTCTGCTAAGAGTCTTTGGCTCGGGTTCCTGCCCCCCTCCCACCCTCCCCCATTCGTTCATGCCTTTCGCTGTTCGATTTATTTTGTTTTCCGGAGGGAACCTACTCGACACTGGGCACAGCGTGTCAGAGTGCTGGTCCATCTCTCTCATTCTCTTCCCCTACCCGTAGTGATCGTAACATACGGGACAACAAATGGCCTTTGGACCCGCATCATCCCTGGCCCTTTCCGGGCCAAATTTTAAAGCCCCTGGTAGTTGCCTGTTCCATACTAGTCACTCTGACTACGCTGGTGACAGGGGTGCCCTTATGTGACATTTTACACTGTGAAATCCTTGGAGGATTCTTTGAAGAGGACTGATTGACGTGATTGGTGTGCCAGTATCTTGACTATACTGCAGGATTATAGTTGCCGTTTAACCAGGGAAGATGACACAAGAGGATGCTTCATATATGTACTTAATAGTTATTGTTCATATTGAGTACAGTTACCATAGTGAACGTCAAGTTTACATGGGGTACGCTGCGAGTAAAAAAAAAAAAAATTTACGGATGTGCGTCTGTCTGCATATGTCTTCAGATTTTTAAGAAAATGTTTGTCCCCGAACTATAACAAACTCCTCTCCTATTGTTTTCTATGCTTTCAATAATCACTTTCATTTGAAATCTAGCATTTCACAAAGAACCGAGGCAAAACAATAAAGAAAATATCCATACAGACTTAACTTGACTGGTTGTGCACATTAATATATATAAAATATAAATATATTTGTATGATTCATGCTAGCTCTCAATTCCTTATTTTCTTATTGAAATTGACTCTTGTTTAAAATAATCGTTTTGCTTTACAGCTAAATATATTGTAAATAAATGATGGCCATTGTTTTAGAAAATGTTACAGGGATGTTTTTCTTTCACTATTTGAACTGCTTCTGGTTTGAGGTTTGAGCTGCTCACAGTTAAATCCTGTTTCATAGCCTATATGTCTTTAGATGGTATCATCAAAAGTTAGCTTTTATTTATAGTTTATGGAAGACCCACTGGAGGAAAAGAAAGGCCTATGTCTGCACACATCTTTGCATATAATTGAAACAGACAAGATCTTTTGTTTTTTTATAGAAGGAATGGTTTGTCTTCATGCTAGTTTGCAACACAAAAGACGGGGTCAGCTATGTCTATGCCCCCGGAGCATTCAGCCTCTCTTGGGAGGAATGTGTAGGATGTGATAATGCCCTTGATTTCATAGTGGAGAAACAAGAGTTTTAGAAGGCTTCACCCTTTGTTAGGGGGAATCGACACAGACTGTTTTGGAAACTCTTTCGGAAACATGAGACCTGTTGCAGCCTTCAGACGGTAATGAATTACTGTCCAATTTAATAGACATGATGAGCACACAATCCTTGTTGCAAAATCAGAATAGGTTGATATGAAGGGGGGGGCAGTTTTTTTTTTCATGGTTTGCTTTGACCACTGAGAGGAAGAAACACCGCAAGCTTGCAGATACAGCCCTGGGAGAGTTGGTTTTTCCCCCTTGATGTTTTTCTATTTCTCTGCTTCGTTATTTTACCGGGACTCTGGTTATGAAGTTAGCATGGGTGTGCTGAAACGATTCCCACCGCGCCGTGGCTTTTGATTTGGCGTTCAGTTTGCCAGGTTCTGAAACCTGAACCCTTTAATCCGCGTTTTCTCCTGGCATGTAAAATAAGCTGCCTCTGTCTATCCTTTGCTTTTCGCATTGATAAGGAAACTGGGAGGAGGCGGCACTGTATCTTTCTCTGGGTTTCAGCCGGAGTGTAAAAGGCATGTTTGTCATTTAATTCGTGCGGAATCGTGTGCCCGTATTGCGTTACGAGGTATTAAGAGGCTAATTACTTTGTCCTTTGAATCTTGTACAAACAAACCAGGGTTTGGTGAGTTTTACTTTCGAAAAACGTATTCATATGGAATTGTACCAGATCGGGATGTATGATGGAGCGAGACTCCAACTTGTCAGTATTTATTCTCGCACATAGTCGTCATTGTTGAAGGCACTTTTTATTTTCTCTTGGTTTAACTCCCATTGCGCGCACTGAAGTACGGGCTTCTCGGCAGACTAACGGGGAGATGCTCAAGTGTTTTGGTCATTTAGGAAAGATCGAAATACCCTACGCTGGAATGGAGGACGAATTGTGAATTTCGATGCAATTTTAAATGAAAATTTATCAAATGTGGAAAAAGTTTGTGTTTGAGATTATTTGCAATAAAACAAACTCATGGGTTGTATTTAATGAACTGATTCTTGGCCGAGAGAGAACTCTACTATTACAAAGGTGCATTACTTTGGACCAGTTAAAAAAAAAACTACTTCTGACGGGTAGGATATATATATATAGACATATATCAGACATCCCAACTCTCCCGGCACTTCAGTGAGTCTCCCGCAAATTGACAGGAGCTCCCGGACACCCGGAAATCGCAAACGTAATAACATAAAAAAAATGAAAGAAAACTGCCATGTGACTCAGAAAGTGCTTAAAGTACAATGAAGGTGAGGTGGCGAGGCCAGGTAGGTGTATAGGTCGCACCCGGAGGGGCGCAGACCCGGCCGCGCACAGAACAGAGGCGTTGCAAGCGGGGGGATATGGGTGTTACAACACCCCCACATTTGCTGAAACACGATTCCATCTCCCCACTTTTATCAGATTAAAACGATACTAAAAATGCGCTGCAACGGGTACAAGAGCGAACTGACTTGTAGCCCTGATCGGGGAGGGAAAATAACACACGTGCAAACTTAGGCTATACACATAGGTCCGTTAGTTTGATTGAAGGCCCATTCGGCCAATCACAGCAAAGGTACCAGTTTGCGTCAGTGACGAGGGAATAAGAGCTGCTGTAATTCAAAGTGAGTAAACTGGCAACGTACTGTCCTGTTGGATTTGGGAAGAAAGTGCGGTGAGGTTTGTGTCAGGTGAGGCACTGGCTCTTTCAGACCAAAAATAAATAATAGTAATAATACGGAGTGCTATAATGACCTTTTTAGCCATCGTAGCGGCAATATCAATCCCGTGGGCTCACTCTGAGGCCGAGGTACTGGCTGCCTCACCTCCTGCTTTTTCGCTGCGGTTGTGTATCAGATCAGCAAGATTAACTTCGTTATACACATGCACGAAATACATGATATATTCCGTGGAAAGTGAGGACATATAATATAGGTGTGTGCAAACGTTACATTGGTGGCGTACAGTGAGAAAGCAGAAGGCGCGCGCTCGGCGCAGTCAGTGAGGACACTTTGTGAGATGTTGAGTTAAAATTTTTAGTAAATTTTATTGTACTCTTAGCCGTTTCAATTTTAATTAATTTTATTTCATTTGCCTTTTTAAGTGTGTAAATGTTTTATTGTCTTTTATTTATTATGTTACTAGTTTCTTTTATGTAGTTCTCTGTACAGCACTTTGGTCCATAAGGTTCTTTTAAGTGCTTTACAAATAAAGCTGGATTGGATATTATAATTTGGCTGTGATAAATTCAAGGGGAGTTTTACTTCCCCATCCTAGAACCCCCCACTTTTAAAAAGCTTGATACGCCCCTGGTCTTCCCGCCACGCTGCCGAAGGCGCCCCGGGAGCAAGGCGGTCACTCTTGCCTCGGCTGAAAAATACTACAGACTCCGTCCGGTCTCTCCCACGGAGCATTTGTGTCTGCATGTTTTGCGGCCAAAGTTTGACGGTAAAAAAATGAAACCGTTCCCCATGCCCCATAACAGGAAATTAAATATCCACCGATTGCGGAATGGTGAGTGATTGCGGGTGAGACTTGACACCCCAACACCACATGAGAAATCATTATGCACAGTAAATGAACGCCAGTTTAGAGATTCCGTTTAGATTCTATATATAGGCCTGTCTGTGAAAAGCTGTGCTCTTGTGTCTGGATGCTAAAGCAGTCGCTGAAATGACACTTTCGACACTGTCAGCCTGTAGGAGTCCAGCCCCATTTAGACCTCCATTATTCCGTCGGTAAGGACCATGGAGGGTCAGGTGCACAGCCCCATAGACGCGTCGCTTTCTCAGCAGCCTTCATCAGGCAGAGGACCCGAAAGCAGCAAACGTGACCGAACGGAAACGGGGCTGACTGCACTGACCGTAAATATTGCATCAGGAATGACAGCGTGTTCTATGAAAGGTGTCTGCTAGTAATCGGATCAGAAAGCCATGGTGGCTGTGCGTCACGTGCTTTAATCCTCTTGTCAGTGGTTATTTTGCTGGTCCTTATTGTTGCAAATCGGTCAGTAATTTATAGTATAATCCCACCCAATAACTCACGGCTACGATGGCCCAGGAGTGTGATAATTCTGTTACAGTATAATTCTGTGTTGGTGAACTTTGCATCTGCTTAAATGCCATTCTGCATGGTGTACATTTATGCAAATGTCAGAAGGTGCTGTGCTTATAACTATGTGTGAAAACCTCGCTAATACAAATGTGACCATTAGCTTGATGACTGAGTTTTGTTTTATGCAATTTGTTTTAAATGTCATCCCTCATTTTTTGGGGGGCGGGGGTGTGGTGGATGGATAAAATATTTTGTTTTATTAAAGTTGCCCTTAATTTGGATTTGTTGTGCCTAGTTAAGTAACAGTTACAAATTAGGACAGGAAAGATGATAAGGCTAATGAGCCTGGCGTCTTCTAAGAAATGCAGTATTCAGACATCATCCACTCGCAGAGTAATTGACAGATTAGAGGGGCAGTCCTGCTGAAGTGCTTTCCAAACAAAGCTCACTTCGAATCACAATGTCAAGTAGTCCACAGAGCTTCTGTCATCAGCCTCAATTATTAGGAGATTATGTGTTCGCTTGTCGATTTAATGACTGCTTCATGCTGGTACTGATGGGCAGCAGTTGGGGGGTGGGGGGTGGGGGGTGGTTCTGATAATGGTGTCACCAATGCTCCTGGTACCGCTGCCACTAGAGGCGGCTCAAGGCATCACAAGGGCCAATGAAATGCGATCGTGCTCTATCTTCCACTGTGTTATGCATGCAAATAGGGAGATTAAGTGAATGACGATCGACTGCTTCAAAAGTCTATTAAAATCAGGACTAGCTAGTTTTGCATACAGATGTGCTCCTTGCTTGTATTAGGTATATGTCTCATTCTACTGGTTAGCTGTCTGGACCTGGAGACATGCATGTCCATAAAAAGCCTGCTATTCTGCCCCCTTTTGGCAGGAGGTGGAATGTTACTGAACAAACAGATTATTTTGGACAACTGCTTGCAAAGGACTCGTTTTTTTGGTGTTTAGTGATATGTGGCATGAAACCAGCAGTTTTTGCTGTTGCCTTGGGCCTCTGTGGTTGGGGGCGGGGTGTTAAAATTCGCCCCCTATTTGTGCATTCGTGTTTTTTAAACCCCCCCCCCCCCCCCCAGTATTCTGTTCTCATATAATCTCGCCATCCAAAGGTATGTAGGTCAAGCAAATCGACGACCCCGAATTGCCTGTAAAGTGTATGATTGCCCGGCGATGAATAGAGATTCTACCCAGAGTGCATCCTGGTTTATGTCCTGTGCTTTCTGAGATGTATTTTGGATCAGCCAGAGTGCATTGGTTTTGAAAAATAGGTGAATGGTGGAATGAATGGCTTTTGTGTTTTGTCCTTCCGTAAAAACATGGGGAGAGACATGATTGGACTGTTTTAGACACCCTTTAATCTACCTGTCGGAATTGGGCATATGTAGTGTAATGAAAAAGAAGGCTTCTGATTGGATGCCGTCACTGAGTGATTTGAATATGCGCAGTTCTTTGCTTGCATGGGGTTCCCACTCCGATTCTGTGGACCTCGGTGCTGGTCATGGTTACGGTGCTGAATGTAACACTGATGCTTCTTGGGTTGCCCCACAATAGAGGACTGATATCACAGCTTTCTCTGTGCCAGTCTGCACTTGGACCCCTTTTTCCATGTTCATGTCCTCTGCCACAAGAAAAAAAAACGACTGACCCCTAGCGTGTTTCAGTATGTCAGGCACCAGGCCATATGCCGAGGACGTATGTAGTTTGGCTGGCGATGTGGAGGCAGGTGATGCTCCCTGATGCTCAGTTAAAGACTGGGTCTGTGGTGGCCTAGTAAGCCAGGGACTGGTCATACTAATCCAGCCCTGCATGTCTCCAGGTGGACCAGCTGTCCCACCGATGAGCTCACCCTTGGCCAATGGCAGGCCACATCTCTGATTACCTCATCGTCGTCGAGGTCTTAGCTACACGCAGGATACATGAGGTCAGCTTCTCGGCCACCATTCCCAATCACATCTTCTTTTTTGTTTTTGAGTGTACAGACTCGCACTAACCCTATGCCCCTTCGTGTGAAAATTTTGCTTTGTCCCTGATCGCGGTATGTTCCATTATCCTAATGTGTGCTAACAGAGGCCGCTGGGTCATGCGGGAACTGTTTCCATGGCTACCTAGTATGCAGCTTGTGCTGTGTCCTGCTGGTTTTGAGTCAGCTCTGTAGGCTTTTCTTTATCTTTGGTTTGTTTTCCTACCAAGCGCTAAAACATTATCGCAGGTTAATTTGGGAGCGGTGCGAAGACAAAGGTGGCGAGATAGCGAGAGAAAAACTTTAAATAAACGTCACATTCCTGCGTTTTTGGCTAAGTTCTCTGATAGGTATGAGCCAGGTGTTCGCAGCCCAAGGTCCGCCTCTGTTCCCGCTTATGTCTGATAACGGCCGAGGAAAAGGAACAATGAAGAACCAGACAGGGCTGAAGGTGCATAGCAGAGATTATGCTCATTAAACATCCCCTGGGCTTAGATCACTCATCGTCTGCTCATGTGAATCCTGAATAGATGGTAGTCTCACACTGTGATGGAAACGCTCACCTGCCAGACCAGACAGGGGCAGCTAACGGAAACAAAGACTGTGTCTGAGTTAATTTAACCCCTGTGGGGAGGGGTTGGGGAGGTGAACTGGTGTTCTCTATAACTTCCATCCTCTCACCTTGACCATACTGTTCTCCCTCACAGCCTGGCTCGCGCTTATCGGAGGTGGCGAATCAGGCCCGATTTGCAGAGATCCGTCTCCCTCAGCTCACCCCAGCCCGGCTGA